>CM029469.1:18282872-18622872 GCA_017140325.1 Eucalyptus leucophloia subsp. euroa | reverse complement strand
CTCGCCGGCGTCGGCGAGGGGCTCCCTCGCAGATTTGGCGAGCGAGCCCTCGCCGTGCCGCTGCGAGGGAGCCCCTCGCCCGACGCCGGCCGCGAGGGAGCCCTCGTCGGCGTCGGGCGAGGAGCACCCTTGCCGGCGTCGGGCGAGGACTCCTCGCAGATCCGGCGAGGAGCCCTCGCCGCCGGGCGCGGGGCTCCTCGCCAGATCTGCGAGGGCGGCCCTCGCCGCGCCGAGCGAGAGGCTCCCTTGCGGATCCGGGCGAGGGAGCCCCTCGCCGGCGTCGGGCGAGGGAGCCCTCGCCGGATCGTGAGGGAGCCCTCGCCCGACGCCGGGTGCTCCTCGCTCGACGTCGACGAGGGGCTCCCTCGCGGCCGGCGTCGGGCGGGCGCCCTCGCCGGAGTCGGCTTCCCTCCGCCGGAGCCGGCGGAGGGAAGAGAGAATAAGCAAAAAAAAATAAAAAAATTAAAAATTATTTAAAAATAAAAATAAAAAAGAAAAAAAGGAAAAACAAGAATTAATGACTAAATCGAATATTTATCAATAATTTATGGACCAAATGAAATGATCGAAAGTTCGCGACAAAATCGACATTTATCAAATAGTTCGAGACCAAATCGGTACCGATTAAAAGTTCGCGACCAAATCGGATATTTATCAATAGTTTAGGGACCAAATTGAGCCGATCGAAAGTTCGCGACCAAATCGCACATTGGTAATAAGATGCGACCATTTGTGACATTTTCCCAAAGAAGTACAATAATTGCCTCGTCCAAGAAACGCCATCCACCACAAGTTGTCTCTACTTCGAGATCTGAAGCACATCGAATCCTCTTACCAGAGCGAGAGCTTCAGCTTGAATCGGCGGAGGAAGCAAAGGGATCTTCTTTCTCGCGAATCCATCGAGCAGCACGCCTGAGGTCATTGCGAAGAGCACCTGTAATCGCTCCTTCCGAACCACCGGCTTCAAAGGACCCCATCGATAGTTTTCTTGAGGGAATGGGTTTTCGGCGGGCACCGATTAACAGGTAAAATCGACTCGAATCGTGTCGAGTTTCCAACTTTTTAGTGTTCCGCTTGCTATAATTTTTGATCGCGGACTCCGCTGAGGCGATTAGGGTTCCTGGGTTTGGTGGCGCAGTCTTCGCTCAGAACCCGAGGGTCGTTTCTGGGATCTCCAGATATACTAGAGAAGATTTGCGATTTAATCGAGAGATAGTTCCTTGCTTGCTGTTGGTGATTTTGTACCCACTACCCGTCCTTTCTCGTGATGTTCTGACCTGAGATGATCTGCAAATTTACTTGGGCGTATTTCCGAACCAAGCTGGTCCAAGTCGAGGCGTGAAGGTGATCCTCGGGATTGCGCTGCCTTTCGGGACTCAGACACAACTCGATCTGCTTCGAGGCGACTTCTTCTCAAACACTGAAACCCATCACAGTGAGCTCCTCGAGGTAAGCACGACCTCTATTCTCCAGTCTATTACAATTGATCGGACAAATAATAAAATACATTTGATTATTACTCATAAGGCGTACGAAATATTACATGTGAAATTCCCTCAGACTTTTTCAAAATCATCAATACATATATATTGCTAATTTTTCTTACTACAATCTTCTCATCTAAACTAATTGGTTATGAATGGTTAGACCGATTGAATTGGGTGGAATCACATGCTGACCCTTATCCTGATATTGTTCAAACTCATTAAAATATATATTAATATAGTTTTTTTACTTTAAATTCATAACAACCTACTTTTTAAATTTTAGCTAATTCATATATGATCCAAGTCACTAGAGATGAGTTAAATAGTAGATTTTAGACCATTTCAACGCCTCTAGCAGTCTTCACTTTGATTTGCATGGCGATGTGATCTCATTATAAACAGAGCTAACAAAAGATGAGGGTTAGTCTGTTAAAGAAGTAAATTTCCTCATCAAAGACGCACAAATCCACGGCGGGATTGTGTGTATCTTAAGCACATCCGACTTATCTTTTGAGGCAAGAGAGGAAGTAATTCCCAATACGAACACCTTGCAAAAGTTGCTAATTAAAGGGGGTGATTGCGTGGCTCTTTCGAAAAAGCATCATGTGGAAACTAATTTTCAATGTGAATAACTTGACTCCAACGCGAAACTATCAATCCTTTTTTGTTAATGGGGTGGGTAAAGCAAAAGGCAAGGATAAAGCAAAAAGCATTGCCCATCTTCAATTTGATTTGAGTGGCCACGTGGTCCAATTACAATCCGATTGCTACGTCAATCAGCAATATGGGTGCCACCAGTCAATCAATAATTTGAGTGGCCACGCGGAGCGTTGTCGTTGTCATAAGGCGAGAACAAAGCAAAAAGAATCGCCCATCTTCAAAAATTTCTACTACTTATTGCACCTCTCTCTCTCTTTCTCTCTCTTTCGCGTTCGGCCTCTCTCTTACCGAGCAATTCGAAACTGCCATATTTACTCGCTTTCTTTGATCTTTTACCTCTTGAAAGTTCTCGCCCAAGCTTGTTTAGGGTCTACTCTCTACAATCTCACGCCTTTCTTTGCATCTAAGCTCGTGGGAGGTAATCGCTTTTTCATGTCTTATTAGCGTGTGATTTCTATTGATTCGTTGCATTGTTATTGTAATAATCGGCTGAACTAAGTGTGTTCTGGGCCCTTTCTATCTATGGGGATGTGGGGGTGGTTGCTAAATAGCAGAGGGTCTTTTATTCTCTCTTTGGAGTTGTTGTTACCTATTAACAGGGTATTTTCCTAGCTCAAATTTGACTTCGATGAAAAAAGAAAGCCTTTGTTTTTCACTTTAGATATGGCAAATCCTATGATTTCCTTACCATCTGATTGTTAGTTGCATCGTAATTCAGTATTGATCTTTTATTGAACTTGAATGAGTATGTCTGCAAGCGCTAGACTCTATCACGTGAAAATTGCCACATTTCGCTTGAATTCTCTGTGTTTGTGGGTACTAGATCAATTTATATAAAAACAAATCAAAAAAATAAAAGTCAGTTGGCTCCAAAGTCAACTAGTTTGTTTCTCAGTTACAAAAAACGGAGAAACAAGTATTACATAATAAGTTCATGATTCTTAATTTAGAACCTACTCATCCTACTCATCCTAAGAGTAATTCTTCTCTTAGAAAGATTTCACTCGACAATTTTACTTGCCTATAAAACATTCCATATGAGTAATATTATGTTTTCCTGGAATTGTTGGATAATTAATCCTAGAAAGTATCTTCCCTTTCTATAGTAAGAAAAAAAAATCTAGTTGATCTTTTGACACACACATGAAAATAATAAAATAAATCAAGCCATACGCGCATATTAGGAGATTCACTTAGCTTTAAATCACTAATTTCTTACACCTCTTTTCGTTACAAACAATTAATTTGTTCTTCAAAATGCGATTAATCAATTTAACCTGACTTATAACGAATTTAGCCGATGATCCTTTTCTACTTCCATTTAATTGGTTTAAAAAAAAAAAATCTTGCGGTGATGTGGGCCCTCCAACAAAAATGGGCACAAGCACTTAATGCCATTGTTGCAAACCTTGGTCGTCTCTGGATTTTCCTCAGCAGCTTCCTTTTACTTTCTTCTGTTCTTCTCCTTCTTCTGTCGAATCAATACCTAATTTCTAATCGTTCAGACTAACGTGGAAAAAGAAAATAGTGCATGAAAAGACAGCACTGAGGGAGCATCCGCTCCTCCGTTTGGTGCCATCTAACCGATTATATCTCTAAGATATCAATCAACTTTTTAGATTTGAAAATTTGAAATGAAAGGGTCGCTGATAACACACCAATTCAAAATAAATTCACTTTACATGGAATTTTAGCACGTGGTATCGGCAGTAGAATAGATGAAAGATAAATAACCATGTTTGTTTATCCCTACCTTACATTTCCAACTTCATTAAGAATATGACAATTTTAAACAAAATTAAAATATAAGATCACATTCCAAACCTCTAGCTTGGTCCTTTATTGACATCTTTCACACATTTCTAATTCCATTTCAACTCAATTATAATTTTTTAAATAATTTATTAAATTCCTATTTTCAATAACCAAATAAAAAACAGAACATATGCTAGTATTTTTAATTGAATGCAATATAGTTGTACGCAGATTCTAGTACTTTATAGCTCAATTAAAAAATTAACGTCCACGTTACTCGTGAGGGATCATGCCAACAAGTTTGACTTGAATAGGGTGAGGTCAAAAACAAGATAGGTGGGGGCTAAAAGCAGCTGCAACTGCTCCTAGTCAATCAATTACCATTTAATTAAAGATTTCATGTTCATTTTTTCTTGCGTGGTAACATATTTATGTTCGTTGAGATTAGTTCATCGATCCTTTTATGCAAGAAAAGCATCTTTCATTCCAACTTTCACCCTCAGATTGCCATGCATCTTTGATTCCCATTTTTACTTTCCATTCATGTTCGTGAAGGTTTCCATGTGTCATGAATTCATAATTTAAAAGCCTTTTGGACATTAACTCTAAATATCACCGTTTCCTTCTAAAAGTAGACCCAAACACTTCATTCCCTTCTTTTCTATGTTTTTTCCTAAATTATGTTTTATTTTTTTAATATTTCACATTCTTCTTTTTTCAGTGATTTACCAACTTTTCAAGAGCTGAATGATATGCCAACAAAATAGTAATAAAAAAAAAATGACCTGGAAAAGAACTCAAGGACAATGTACAAGTATTTCATACATCATTAGTAACTTAATACTAACGCATTATGTTCATTTGGTGTCATTTAACAAATTAGCTCTATTTTGCAGACAATATATCAATCGATAATGTAAATTTAAAACTTAGAAGTGAATAGCTCGGTAACATCATATCATAAATTCGTCTTATATAGAATTACCGGCATGTGGGGCGAGCATGAAATAAATAAGAGAGAAATGACAACAACCAATTGTTAATCTCTACCTCGCATGTCCAACTTCATTAAGAATATGCCAATTTTAAATAAATTTAAAATATGTAATCATCAAATTTGAACCAAAACATAAAAGAAGTGAAGCAACGGACCTAAAACGAATAGAGAAACAACATTCACACAAAAAGAGAATAGATCATGGGGGGAGGGGAGGGAAGAGAGAGAGAGAGAACCAAGCCAACAAGCATTTGCAAAAACATCTTTCGTTGTTCATCAATCCTTTTAAGCATCAGAAAAAACATCTTTCGTCAACCAAAAAGCATTTGCAAAAGCATCTTTCGTTTCAAGTTTTCCCTCTTAGATCACCATGGACAAAGAGCAGAGGAAGAGAAAGAGAGCAGAGGAAGAGAGCACTCAGGGAGCATCCTCTTCTTCATCCATCTCTCCAGAAGCCACAAGTTTACGTACCGGTCAATATGATGTGTTCTTGAATTTTAGAGGCTCGGATACCCGCAAGACATTCACCGATCACCTCTATCACAATCTGGTCAAGGCAGGGACAGTACCGTTTTGCGTGTTTAGGGACGAGAACAGCATCCCAATTGGTGAGGAATTTGGTTTAGAGATTCTCGATGCCATCGTACGGTCTAAGATTTTGATCCCCGTCATCTCTGAAAATTATGCTTCGAGCAAATGGTGCCTCCGTGAACTCGTTCATATCATGGAATGCAAGAAGAGAGCGTCACACATAGTGTTGCCTATATTTTACAAAGTTGCCCCATCGGATGTGCGGCATTTAAAGGGAAATTTTGGAAATGCCTTCCGTTTGAGTCGGGAGCGTTTTGATGAGAAGGATATCCAAGAATGGCAACGCGCACTTAATGAAGTCAGTTACTTACATGGATGGGAATCTGATAAATTTGAGGACGGGTACGTCGCTGAACTTTTCTTGTTTTGATAAGTTTGTTTTTGTTTTCTTCTTCAAGCAAAACCAATGAAATGCATATCAATTACTTTCACTGCAAACTCAGAAAAGATTCCCAAAATGTCCCAATAAACAACCATAACGCCTCGAAGACAACAAACACCAGTACTCACCAAGATGTCTCTGAAAACTAAACCAACAACAACAAAAACCAAAGCATCCCATAGTGCCCAAGATTTTACATTTTCCTCCGGTATAGAGCAAATAACAAGGAAACGACAGTACCTCTAGCCAATAGTGTCAATCACTAAACAATAGGCTACAAATGACTCCAATGCTCGGTCTTCCAAAGTTTGATCACCACTAGATAGAATCACCCTCCTATAGTCAACAAGGGTTAGCGTGGTTGATAAGGATCAATTACTTCACATAAACTATGTCTAGGTTCATAATCTCTCATTGTTTTTGTTGTTTGACAGGCATGAGGGAGCACTAATTGAACATGTGGTTGGAACTGTTCGAAGCAAGTTACAAGAAGATTTTCAACTAAATGTGCCTAAGCAACTAGTTGGACTTGATGATTGTCTAAAGAAAATTATGAATTGGATAGACAGTCCTTCCATCAATGCTCGAATGATTGGAATTTATGGCATGGGTGGGATAGGCAAGACAACTCTTGCCAAGATCATTCACAATCAACTCTTGAACAAATTTGGGCATGTCAGCTTCCTTCCAGATGTTCGAGAAACTACCAAGTGTCGCGGTGTTACGTATTTACATAGTCAACTAATATCAGATATACTACAGAGCAAAAATGAAGTGTCTAGAATTGATGATGGAATTAATATAATCAAATCTAGATTCAAAGGAAAAAAGGTTCTCATTCTTTTGGATGATATAGATGACAAGAATCAACTAGATGCATTGGCTGGGGAACGTAATTGGTTTATGGTAGGAAGTTTGATCATTGTTACAACTAGAAATGAAGCTGTTCTTGATCAATCTGAATTCGAGGTGGACTTGTGACATCCTGAAATTCGACCCCGTTTCGATAAAATGAAATGTGCATGTAGTCGGCGCGCCTATGGTCCTTTTTCTCTGAGCTGATCACTCACGAGTTAGCTAACCTATTGGGTGAAGCCGTTAAGGGATATAACCACGGTAAAATCCCTAAAAGCTACCTAATTGGTTGGATTGGACTAAAATCGCGTCCGGTCGATTTTAATCATGGAATTTGATTTTGGTTTCGGGAATCGAATATTCGAGCGTGTCACAATTCAAATTTTTGGACCTTGTCTCATCGTCCGTCAAATTGTTGACGAGTCCGAAATTTCAAGAAAGAAATTATCGGAGGAAAAATCGAAGACTGGAAGAAATTAAAAAGGGAAATGGGAAGAGAAAAGAAAAATTAGAATAGATTATCCCTTTTCTTTTCTTTTTCTCTCTCTCTTCTTTTCTCCCTCTCTCTTTTCTCTCTCCTTTCCTCCCACCCGTGCGATTTTTTTCCCCAGCCGGATGCCTGCTGTCTTCCTCTTTCTTTTCTCCCTTTTGACCATTCAAACTCTCTCTCTCTCTCTCTTTCGCACTCTCTCTCTGGACTCTCGCTCGTGCGATCAAAACCGAAGCAGAGGCAGCAAATCGGAGATGGCAGCTCGCCATCACCGCCCGTCCCGCCACAGCACCAGAGCTGGACCGCCTGCGCACCTGCCGCCCGCGCTCGCGCTCGCGTGACGCCGCGCGTCCGACCACCCGCCTCTCGCGCCCGGTCCTCCCCGAGCGAATTCACCACTGTCCACCCCTATTCCGCCCATCGCCGCCGCTAGCCGCCGCTCGCCGCCGTCCCGACCTCCCCGGCGTCCCCTCGTCCTTCCGCCGGCCTCCCTCACCGTCTTAGCCACCGGAGCAGCTCCGGCCAGCCCAACTCAGCAAGTTGCCGAGTGGGTTTCCAGCACTCGGGCTCGCTTTTGGGCCGTTTCCGGCCCCGAACCCGAGCCGTGCTTTGGGAACAATCGTTCCTCGCGTCGCCGCCGTCGGATTGATCCGATTTGCGTGCGATTTGGTGAGTAATCTCACTAATCTTGGATTAGTCGGCTAATTATGCTTAAGGTTAGTTTAGTTTTAATTAATTATGTTTAGGTTGTTAGATTAGAATAAATTAGCAATTATTAGTCAATTGTGATGCGATTTAGATAAATTGATTGTGCAATTAACAAGTAGACGTGGTCTACTATTTATTGAAAGCATCTCGGGAATTTTCCGACCCCTAATCGGGTTTCAATTTGGTGATTCGGGCCTAAGTGAGATTTTTGGGCATTTAAATATTAATTTTGGGAATTAAATTAAATAATTATTTATATTCCGAAAATTCAAGGGAGATGGTCCGGAACCGGAATATTATGCGGATGACTGTGGTGAAGTCTGTTTATTTGATTGGGCTTTATTTTGAGCTAAATTGAATTTTTAATATTAATTATTTAATTTCGAAATTAATTAATTAATTATTTATTTTCTGAAAATTCAACTGGGATGGCCCGTGACCGGAAAATTATGTTGATGACCGTGGTGAAGTCCGTTTATTTAACTGGACCTTATTTTGAGTTAAACGGAATTTTTAATATTTAATAATTAATTTTCGAAATTAATTAATTATTTATTTATTTTTCGGAAATTAAGTTTGAGATGGCCGACGACCGAAATCTCGTCCCGATCGTCGTGGCACAATCCGTTTATTTAATTAAGTTTTAAATTGTGCTGAATTGATTTAATTGTGGATAATTACTTTAGAAATGGGATGAATCATCATGAAAGGCACGGGGCTTGATGATTAGATATATCACCTCAGAGAATGCACATGGCTCGGTGATGAAGTATGTCGCCTTGGAGAATGCATGTGGCTCGGTGATTAAGTTTGGCATCTAAAAGGACACGTGGGCTCGGTAATTTAATGCATTACCTCGGAGAATGCACGTGGTCCCAATGAGTACATTTGGCATCTAAAAGGACACGTGGACTCGGTAATTTGATGCATTACCTCGGAGAATGCACGTGATCCCAATGAGTACATTTGGCATCTAAAAGGACACGTGGACTCGGTAATTTGATGCATTACCTCGGAGAATGCACGTGATCCCAATGAGTACATTTGGCATCTAAAAGGACACGTGGGCTCAATAATTTGATGCATTACCTCGGAGAATGCACGTGATCCCAATGAGTACATTTGGCATCTAAAAGGACACGTGGGCTCGGTAATTGATGCATTACCTCGGAGAATGCACGTGGTCCCAATGAGTACATTTGGCATCTTGAAGAGACACGTGGGCTCGGTGACTTGATGCATCGCCTCGGAGAATGCACGTGGGCTCGCTGATTCAAAATGGCATTTTAAAGGGCACGTGGGCTCGGTAAATTAATGCATTACCTCGGAGAATGCACGTGGCTCGGTAATTGGTTTTATCAATTGAGACTGTATAGCAATAGCTTGAATGACCGGGAAATGGTCGGCTGATACGTAATCGACTAGGTCGATTGATCATTGTTTTGATTTGATGTCATGGATTGATTGACCGAATGGAAATGACCGTGAGTGGTCTTATTGCCTTGTAATTGACTAGGTCGATTTGATCGATGCTTTGATCGGTGATATGATTGCTTGGGTGCCTATTATGAATTGTACTGACTTACAGGTGGGATCTGATGCTAAGGTACGTCTTCTGACCTATGCGTGTTTAGGCAGCCTTTAGTATAATGGTTTACTAATTGGGCTTAGTGGGGTAGAACTCGCTAAGACGTAGTCTCATCCCAGTTTGGGGAAAAACATTTCAGGACCCGATGAGGAGCTGATGAGGAGTCTGAGAAGGAGAACTCGGAAGTAAAACTTGAGGAGAAGGATTTTTGGAAGATAGAAGATAATCACGAGAGGGGCCTTAAGTACGGCCTAGATGGACCGAGAGTCTATCTTCCGAGAATTCCTTTTGAAGTGAATAGTTATGAATTGGTTTGTATTTTGTATAAAAGTTTGGTTATAAATTTCAATATGAAAAATATCGCCCGCTTTTCTATCCCATTGTTTTATTGTTTGGGGATTTTAACGCTTCGCATGTGCTTAATAAATGAAAGGGTCGGCGATACATTGTCCTGGGATATCGCATTATAAAATCGACCAAGAGAGAAGGATGTGTGCGTGCCCGAGGATCGGGGCGTGACATCCAGTTTAAGTGGTATCAGAGCGAAGTTGAAGATTGAAGTGATAAGGAGCGTTGACCATGGGATCGTTAGTAGGAAAGGCCTTTAAATTCATGTTGGTGCATGTCTGTGTTAGCTGAATGCTAAAATTGTTTGTTGTGTGTGGATCGCTCACCTTCTAATCTAGTGTGGATTTGGAAGACAGGTTTCAGTGTAAAGATCGAACCATGAGCGGCAGAGCGAGACTCTTTGTAAGAGGACAATGTCCTCGTGACTCGGGATGATGCGGCGACAAAGGTCGCACCGAGGTGGTTGTGGCGAGTGTTGACTCTGGCCAGCTCGAGTGTAAGAGTACCACTGTAGGTTGGTACTAGTGTAGCAGCGTCGAATGATCCTAAGTTCGATAGGATCATTCTGATGCAAGTGTTCCTTGGGAATTGGATGATCTAGTAAGCTCAGGATCAAGCCATTGTCGTTGTCGCTATCACTACTACCGTTAGTATTGCAAGCGCCTTTGTTACTACACCTGTTGAGATCCAGAGTGGGGATATGATCTGGGATCGAGCCATCACTTCCAAGTCAAGGTACAAATCCAGTTCAGGCATAAATGAAAATCGAAGGGAAAAGATCGAGGTCGAGAGTGATCCTAGCAGACTGATGGGGCAACCAGAAAGAGTGTCTGCTGTCACTTGGCAGGAGATAGAAGACTCACGTGATATGTGTCAGAATTGTAGAAGGAAGCATGGATAAATACAGTGTCCGAGTATGACTAGAACATGTTGTGATGATGACTAGCATGGCCATCAGATGAAGGATTGTTAGTGGAAGTCTAAGGTAGCATAGACATTGCTACTGCGGCTAGAACGCCACTAGGATGGCGAAAGGAATGGGAGTAGAATTGATCTTGCACCGATCAGAGAAGAATGTGTTGGAGGTGATCTTATCAGAGTAACGTAGCAGAGTTTTGTGTTGAGTTGGTAGAACTTAAATTGTTGAAGTAAAAGTGAAAGAGAGGGGAACCACTGGCAATAGTTGTGTTTGACTAGTTGCTGAGGTGTGAATTTGATGCCACATGAACAATGTGGGCTTATGGAGCATCTTGTGATAATGAATCATGATCATGGAGTGATCCAGTTTAGTCTATTAACATGTGAAAGTGTCGAGGTTATTGAGAGTCGAAAAGAATCTTCGATTTCATTAATCTCGCTAGCTGAAGGCAACTTGTTTGTTAGATGGAGGTTGCCAAGGTTGCTTGGTGATTGTCTTAGGTAAGACAAATTGAAGGACTAGAGATGGAGGACATCTCAGTGGTCTAAGAATTTCTAGATGTGTTGTCACAAGAGCTGTCAGACTGTCGTTAGAGAAAGAGATAGAAATCGCGATCGAACTAGCACCAGGATAGAGCCACTCTCGAAGGCTTCTTACCAGTTGTTGTTGTTTGAATTGGTAGAGTTGAAGATGCAGATGTGAAGATTGATGAATGAGGAATTCGTGCATATCAGTGCATCACTTTGGGGAAACATCAGTTGTGTTAGTGAGAAGAAAAAAAATAGTTTGTTGCAAGTGTGCATCTACCATCGTCAACTCAATTAGATGAAGATCAAGGACAAGTGTTCTTTGCCAAAGATCGATGAATGGTGTGACTAGTTATAAAGAGTATCGATATTTTAAAAGTCGACTTGAGATTATGAAGTCATCAGTTACGAACCAGGGAGGAGGTTGTATGAAAGACAACTGTTCGTACTTGATATGATCTTTACGAGAGTATTGTAAGATCGATTGGCCTAGTGAACACTCCAGTTGCTGTCATGGATTTGACAAACAAAATGTTCAAGGAATATCTAGATTGATGGTGATCGTGTGGTGTAGCGACATTCTAGGGCATTCATTAAGTGCTGAGGATTAGGAAAGCCCCTAAGAATGGTTGTGTGGTTACAAGTAAGAGAATCTTCATGAACCAAGCCAAGATCAAATCAGTTGTTAGCGGATCGAGATTGACAATAGTGTCAGAGATCAGAAGCTGTGGAGATTGGACAGATTACTACAGAAGGTTTGTGAAAGGATTTTTAATATCAGTATCATCGCAAGATTAACCTCTTGAGAAAGAAGAGAAATTCATCGGCATTGACAGGTATAAGGATAATTTCTAGAGCTTAAAGGATGGGGTACGTATTGATGCAACATGAGAAGATTGTTGCATAACCATTCCACCAGTTGAGATCCAATAAGTGGAATACGAAGCGGTGTTGTGAACCAGAATTTTGGCAGAACTATAATAGTGATATCGGGTATCACCTTGGAGGAACGAAAAGAGTCATTAATGTGTTGAGCCGATAGTCTTCAAATGTGCATAGACTGGCTAAAGTATAGACTTTACTTGAAAATGGTTCGAAATTTGGTTTTCAAAATTGAGGTAGGCTACCTTTTGAATTTTATAGCCACCCTCAAGATTGAACCAAATGTTCAAGTTAGAATCGGTGCCTAGTTGACAAGCAAAGATGTTCGAAGATCTTATAAGAGGATACTGGCAAGAAAGAATCTGACTTTAAGATTTATGAGAATGGAAAGTTCAGGTTTCATGAGTGATTGAATACACTTGACAGTGTAGCACTCAGGGAAAAGATCTTGTCGGAAGTTCACTATAGTATTGCAGTTTTGACCAAATGGTGCAAGTAAATCAGAATCGACGTCAGCTAAATTGGTAGACCGATATGAAGGTAGATATCGCCAAGCGGGTTGCAAGTGTCAAAGGTGTCAGTAAGTGGAAGTTCAGTAATGCAAATCCGGAAGATTTTAGCATCACTTGAGAGTCCCAAGTGGGAATGGAAATATATCACAATGGAACATTGTGATAGGCTTACTAAGGATTCAAAGGATTACTAATACCATTTGAGGATAATAGTCGATCGATAGATGGAGTTCGTCCACTTTGGTACAGTACGAATATATCTTGTTTTGAGTGTGTAACATCCAGATTTCGGGCTTTGAATTCGATTAGATAAATTGGGCATTTCATCGACGCGATTACAGTGTTTTTCTCTGAGTTGGTCACTCATGAGATAACTAGACTAACTGGGTGAGTTATTAAGGACCTTAAGGCAAATAGACTTGAGAATTCGACCGGGGATCGATTTCTCGACCGTGCTCATCTTTAGAGATCATTGCGGCACAAAGATAAAATCGATTTGAAATCGAGATAGATCGGTTCGACTGAGATGAATGACCAATCGTGGGTGACTCCACTAAATTGGAAAATTCTCATCGACCGATACTAATTTGATGTTTCTATCGTTTTAGTAACCTGTGTCCGTATTTGAACCTTTGAGATTTTCACGATAATTGAGAGTCGTCAATGCGTCAATTGAGAGTCGTCAATGTGTCGAGTGGGTTCATTGTGGCTCGAAGAAAATCGACCATGGGTCATTTGTCCTAAAAAGCTCTAAACACTACCCGGTAGCCTAGGTCACACTAAAAACGTGTCGGAGTGAAATTAATCGCCAATCTAAGTTCGATTTCAGAAATTGAATATTCTATCTTGTCACAAAGTGGATATACCGAAGTGTGTGTGCATCAGATAATTCGCCGGCATGGAGTGCCGGGGATGAATTATATCTTGAATCTAGATCAGAGATTATAAGTTGGCAGAGTTTTCAGAGAGTTCTTTATTAAGCAGTGTATAGCAGAGGGTACAAAATTTCAATGGTGAAAAGAAAGTGAATAATGATGTCAGCTCAGTAATCAGTAATTGCAGTTGTCAGATTAGTGTCAGAGTAAAGATTCCTCAGAACTGTCAGAAATTTTAAATCATTGAGGTTCGAAGGTTATTAGGGAGTCGAGAGAAAGAGATCAGATGTGGATGACAGAATGTCTTATGTGAGAAGCTCAGTTCAGTTGTTGGTTCAGAAAGAGCAGATTTTGTGTACGAAGATGATCTCTTTGGTCAAAGTGGTTTGGCAACACCACGGCATTGAAGGAGTGACTTGGGAGACTGAAGAATCGATGAGACAATTGTACCCCCGCCTTTTTATCAAAGTGTAATGGTTTAAATTTCGAGGACGAAATTTTTATAAGAGGGGAAGAGTTGTGACATCCTGAAATTCGACCCCGTTTCGATAAAATGAAATGTGCATGTCGTCGGCGAGCCTATGGTCCTTTTTCTCTGAGCTAATCACTCACGAGTTAGCTAATCACTCACGAGTTAGCTAACCTATTGGGTGAAGCCGTTAAGGGATATAACCACGGTAAAATCCCCAAAAGCTACCTAATTGGTTGGATTAGACTAAAATCGCGTCCGGTCGATTTTAATCATGGAATTTGATTTTGGTTTCGGGAATCGAATATTCGAGCGTGTCACAATTCAAATTTTTGGACCTTGTCTCATCGTCCGTCAAATTGTTGACGAGTCCGAAATTTCAAGAAAGAAATTATCGGAGGAAAAATCGAAGACCGGAAGAAATTAAAAAGGGAAATGGAAAGAGAAAAGAAAAATTAAAATAGATTATCCCTTTTCTTTTCTTTTTCTCTCTCTCTTCTTTTCTCCCCTCTCTTTTCTCTCTCCTTTCCTCCCACCCGTGCGATTTTTCCCCCAGCCGGATGCCTGCTATCTTCCTCTTTCTTTTCTCCCTTTTGACCATTCAAACTCTCTCTCTCTCTCTCTCTCTCTCTCTCTCTCTTTCGCACTCTCTCTCTGGACTCTCTGCTCGTGCGATCAAAACCGAAGCAGAGGCAGCAAATCGGAGACGGCAGCTCGCCGTCACCGCCCGTCCCGCCACCGCATCGGAGCTGGACCGCCCGCGCACCTGTCGCCCGCGCTCGCGCCCGCGTGACGCCACGCGTCCGACCACCCACCTCTCGCGCCCAGTCCTCCCCCGAGCGAATTCGCCTCTGTCCAACCCTATTTCGCCGATCTGACCGCCGCTCGCCGCCGTCCCGACCTCCCCGGCGTCCCCTCGTCCTTCCGCCGGCCTCCCCTCACCGTCTTGGCCACCGGAGTAGCTCCGGCCAGCCCAACTCAGCAAGTTGCCGAGTGGGTTTCCAGCACTTCGGGCCCGCTTTTGGGCCGTTTCCCGGCCCCGAACCCGAGCCGTGCTTTGGGAACAATCGTTCCTCGCGTCGCCACGGTCGGATTGATCCGATTTGCGTGCGATTTGGTGAGTAATCTCACTAATCTTGGATTAGTCTGCTAATTATGCTTAAGGTTAGTTTAGTGTTAATTAATTATGTTTAGGTTGTTAGATTAGAATAAATTAGCAATTATTAGTCAATTGTGATGCGATTTAGATAAATTGATTGTGCAATTAACAAGTAGACGTGGTCTACTATTTATTAGAAGCATCTCGGGAATTTTCCGACCCCTAATCGGGCTTCAATTTGGTGATTCGGGCCTAAGTGAGATTTTTGGGCATTTAAATATTAATTTTGGGAATTAAATTAAATAATTATTTATATTCCGAAAATTCAAGGGAGATGGTCCGGAACCGGAATATTATGCGGATGACTGTGGTGAAGTCTGTTTATTTGATCGGGCTTTATTTTGAGCTAAATTGAATTTTTAATATTAATTATATAATTTCGAAATTAATTAATTATTTATTTCCGAAAAATTCAACTGGGATGGCCCATGACCGGAAAATTATGTTGATGACCATGGTGAAGTCCGTTTATTTAACTGGACCTTATTTTGAGCTAAACGGAATTTTTAATATTTAATAATTAATTTTCAAAATTAATTAATTATTTATTTATTTTTCGGAAATTAAGTTTGAGATGGCCGACGACCGAAATCTCGTGCCGATCGTCGTGGCACAATCCGTTTATTTAATTAAGTTTTAAATTGTGCTGAATTGATTTAATTGTGGATAATTACTTTAGAAATGGGATGAATCATCATGAAAGGCACGGGGCTTGATGATTAGATGGGATATCACCTCAGAGAATGCACATGGCTCGGTGATGAAGTATGTCGCCTTGGAGAATGCATGTGGCTCGGTGATTAAGTTTGGCATCTAAAAGGACACGTGGGCTCGGTAATTTAATGCATTACCTCGGAGAATGCACGTGGTCCCAATGAGTACATTTGGCATCTAAAAGGACACGTGGACTCGGTAATTTGATGCATTACCTCGGAGAATGCACGTGATCCCAATGAGTACATTTGGCATCTAAAAGGACACGTGGACTCGGTAATTTGATGCATTACCTCGGAGAATGCACGTGATCCCAATGAGTACATTTGGCATCTAAAAGGACACGTGGGCTCGATAATTTGATGCATTACCTCGGAGAATGCACGTGATCCCAATGAGTACATTTGGCATCTAAAAGGACACGTGGGCTCGGTAATTGATGCATTACCTCGGAGAATGCACGTGGTCCCAATGAGTACATTTGGCATCTTGAAGAGACACGTGGGCTCGGTGACTTGATGCATCGCCTCGGAGAATGCACGTGGGCTCGCTGATTCAAAATGGCATTTTAAAGGGCACGTGGGCTCGGTAAATTAATGCATTATCTTGGAGAATGCACGTGGCTCGGTAAATTAATGCATTACCTCGGAGAATGCACGTGGCTCGGTAATTGGTTTTATCAATTGAGACTGTATAGCAATAGCTTGAATGACCAGGAAATGGTCAGGCTGATACGTAATCGACTAGGTCGACTGATCATTGTTTTGATTTGATGTCGTGGATTGATTGACCGAATGGAAATGACCATGAGTGGTCTTATTGCCTTGTAATCGACTAGGTCGATTTGATCGATGCTTTGATCGTTGATATGATTGCTTGGGTGCCTATTATGAATTGTACTGACTTACAGGTGGGATCTGATGCTAAGGTACGTCTTCTGACCTATGTGTGTTTAGGCAGCCTTTAGTTTAATGGTTTACTAATTGGGCTTAGTGGGGTAGAACTCGCTGAGACGTAGTCTCATCCCAGTTTGGGGAAAAACATTTCAGGACCCCAATGAGAAGCTGATGAGTAGTCTGAGAAGGAGAACTCAGAAGTAAAACTTGAGGAAAAGGATTTTTGGAAGATAGAAGATAATCCCGAGAGGGGCCTTAAGTACGGCCTAGATGGACTGAGAGTCTATCTTCTGAGAATTCCTTTTGAAGTGAATAGTTATGAATTGGTTTGTATTTTGTATAAAAGTTTGGTTATAAATTTCAATATGAAAAATATCGCCCTGCTTTTCTATCCCATTGTTTTATTGTCTGGGGATTTTAACTGCTTCCGCATGTGCTTAATAAATGAAAGGGTCGGCGATACATTGTCCTGGGATATCGCATTATAAAATCGACCAAGAGAGAAGGATGTGTGCGTGCCCGAGGATCGGGGTGTGACAGGACTACAAGTATGAATTGAATGGATTGGATAAGGTGCATGCTTTGCTTTTGTTTAATAGACATGCATTTCGTATGGACCATTCTCCGAAGGACTTTGATGGTATATCTCATGATATCATATCTACCGTGGGTGGGCTTCCCTTGGCACTTGAAGTCGTAGGTTCATACTTGTATAAAAAAAAAGAGTAAAGGAGTATGGGAAGATGTGCAGAAGAAATTAAAAAAGCAACCACATATAGATGTCCAAAAAATATTGCAAATAAGTTATGATGCATTAGAAGATGGGCATAAGCAGATTTTTCTGGACATTGTTTGTTTCTTTATTGGCAGAGGTGACGAAGTTGCACGATTCGCCATGTACATGTGGGAGGATTGTGGGTTTTATCCAAATCAAGGAATTGAAGAGTTGAAGTTGAGGTGCTTAATTAAAATTGGAGATGATGGTGAATTTATGGTGCATGATCAACTGAGAGATCTTGGAAGGAGCATTTTTTGCCAAGGACAACCGCTTGAGAAATGTAGTGGACCATGGGACGACAACTATGAGGGAGTCCCAAGAGTAGTAAGACATCCAGAGGTAAAATATGGCACTCTTTTTTTTTTTCTCTCCCTCTTATTTAATATATTTAATCCGATCTATTTTAATATTTCATTGGGCATGAAGAGATGCTCTTACTTTCTAGGAAAAAAAATCTATTTAAACATCCATTTATGTACATCGTAGATTAATTGTGACACTAAATAAATCTTAAGTATCTCAAGGATGAAAAAGTTATATCATTGATTCAATTTCATCGATGTAAATTACATATGTAAAAATTTGTTTGGCAATCAATTCAAAATCCTTTAACTACAATTTTAGACTATAAATCTCATTTACTTAAAGTATGCAATTGTCTTGAAAATATTGATAATTAGAAGGACTATAATTATGAATGAAGACGAAGTATAAACATCATAGATAAAATAAATGAAGATTTCTTGGTTAAGAAAAAAGAAGGAGATAGTATAATAACCGATAAATAATTCAAAGCAATAAGATTGGAAAAAAATTTCACACTTATCACATATGTTTGCTTTCTAGTACGGCCAAATGTATTGTGGTGCTCTTGTGATTTAGAAATCAGATGTTTGATATACTTTTTTCTCTGTTTTTGATTTTGAAGATACCAGTCCCTCAACTAGTTATTTATATCTATCTCTTTTCATTGTTATCTCCTCTTAATAGATAGCAAAAATTCCTTAAAAATATATATAGGCAAATCTTACCGTTTTTAAGGGTTTTATTGACCTTGCTTATTTCATGGATTAGGTTAGGCGTATAATAAAGAGTGGATTTCCTTATAACAAACATCTCTATATGCTATAAGTTGTTTTATATTATTTATATTTTTTGGGCACTGCCTCTTTTGCGCCATAATTCGCTAGACTAACTTGACTATTTTTAAGATAAAAAAAGAAAACTTGACTAATCGGAGGAAATGTCATGCTTATTATTATATCCATAACCTTGTATTCATTATATATGATTTTCAGCATGAAGCGAATTTTTTCAACTATGTTTTATCTTTAACTTAAATTGTCAATGTTCATGTCATTTTATTATATATTGTCCATTTGAAAAGCTTTACAATTTCATGGCTGATCAACGGCAAGGAATTAACCCTAGAAATTGACCAAGGGATGTTGGGCAAACAAAGCAGCCTTATATTCTTGATATAATTTCAAATAGTTCATTCCTGTGATTTAATATCACACTCTTTTGTTGATCCAATAACTTCTTAGCATTAGCAAAAAAACCACACCATACAGGTGTTTGGAACAATGAAAAAGAAAGGTCAATTTTGTTTTGAATGGACAAAAATGCTAAAAGACGATAAATAGTGTCGAAAAAAATGAAATGATTGTACGATTCGAGAGATTTTGATTTAACTTTGGAAATTGAAATGCTTGTGGGACTAATTTCTAATTGTCTTGACTATTTCAAATATGATTATGCCTATTTTGTTATATCCTATTTTTTTAGTTCATTTTGGTGAGATATATGCGAATTGTGTGGAAACTTTTGACGAAAGTTTGAGGTTTGAAATCCCCTTTCCATACAGTAGATTTTTTTTAATGTACTACATAGTATAGATCGATATACAAGCGAAAATTATTAAAGATAGTGTGGGATATGATTACAACAATATAGCTACTTTTCAGACAAATAGACTTAAGAGAATTTATACCCATTGCATTTCACTGGTTAATATTTAAGGCAGATATAACAACAAACGTGTCTAACCATAAAAGTGAATTTCTAACCAATTAAACTTTTGGGGGAAAATATAGGTATTATTATAAAAGTCAAATAAAGCCATAAGGAAATTTCTTTCACCGTCTGCAACTAATTAAATGATCTGTTTTAGCAGGAAAGTTAAACAGTATGTTTTTTGATTTATAAGATGGAAAAAGAAATGATGCTATTCTTATGGAAACCAACGTATGATGATTAAACAATGTTACCACCGCACTTTTTAGTTAATCGGTTCATTTTCTAGTTATTCTGAAAGCAACTTATTTTTTTCAATCCTGGTCAAAACTACTGACCAATCTCGCCACATCACTTTTTAAACAAACTTTACTGAAAAAAACAAAAAAAAACATTTCGATTGTCAAAGAAATGAGTAAACACTTCACGCAAATAGTTAATGACGTTAAAGATTTTTAGATACCTTCTAGAGATAAGGATTTTTTTTTTTAATTTTCCATATCTATTTTGATAATGCATATCATATTTGATTTCTTTTAATTTCCCTCCACGTAAACTTTTCTATATATCTGAATATATTAAAAATTCCCCTTTTTTTTTCTCTTCCACATTATTACTAATGAAATGAAAATAGGGTGCTTCCTTAGCTACTTACAGGTGGCCCGTCGACACTCTTTAACCTATTCTTTTAAAAGATTATATGTAAGTCATTTAAAAATTTACAAGTAAACATTTGTACGTTGTAAATTGGTTTTATGTATTTCTTCTTAAATGAAAGTGAAAATCCACGCGCTACAAAATTTAGAAAAATAAGAAGAAGCAAGAGATAAAACATTGAGGTGCATTTGCCTTAGTTGTTTTAAAGCAATAATAATTTTTTTCTTTATATTTGCGTCATTTGTTTAACTTTCAAAAGGTCGTAAAAAAGAAGAAATAAATGTGAGTTTACATATCCATTACATGTACAGGGGAAGGATAAAAAGGTAATCGTGCAAATTCAAGATTTAAAAAAAGCAAAAACTAAAAAGTGAAAAAACTTGCAGAGACGCCCTTGGTTCCACGACTTTTTGGGGGCAGCTTCTAGCGGAGATTCCAAGTTTTCTGAAGTGAGATGGCTTCAGTGGGTCGATCCTGGAAACGATGCGTCTCTTTCGACGATCAACTTTCATTTGCCAAAATTATCGGTGCTGGACTTATGGGAGAGTCATCGGGGAGGAATCATAGAGAATTGGGAAGGATGGAATTCATTCAAGGTAAGATTGGGAAAAGAATACATCCTCTCTGTAATCTTGAGGTTTGTTTTTTGTTTAGCCAATCAACTCCTCATTTGACGGATTATTCTCCTTTTGTATTAGGCGTCAAAGCAGCTTAAAGTTCTCTCCCTTGGATGGTGCTCTAATTTAAGATGTACTCCTGAACTCTCAGCTTTCACGCAGTTGAAAATTCTCCTATTGTGCTATTGTGATGGATTGGAGCGTCTCCACCCTTCTATTGGCGAACTCACAAGCCTCGTTACCTTGGACTTGAGTTACTGTAGAGGTCTCAAGGAGCTACCAGAGGAGGTGGGTGGATTAAAAGATTTAGAAGAACTTTTTTTAGATGAATCTGGTATTACAGCAATTCCTTCGTCTATTGGTTCTTTGAGGAAATTGAAGACACTGAGTGTCGAGTCGTGTGACTTACTGAGAGAAATCCCCAGCTCAATTGGGGATTTACAGAATTTGCATTACCTTAACTTGCAAAAAACTGCGATCGAAAAGCTTCCCAGTGCTATTGGAGGGTTGAAAAATCTGCAGTTTCTAAATCTCATCTATTGCTGTAGTCTGAAAGGGGCAATTCCAAGTGAAATTGGTGACTTGCCTTCCCTCGAGGATCTTGATCTCAGTCACACATTGATATCTGACCTGCCAGAAAGCGTCCGGAATCTTTCTTCTCTCCAAAGCCTTGAGTTAAGGGGCTGTGAGGAGCTCGTTCGCTGCGAGCTTCCTTCGGGCTTAACATGTACGTCGGTTACTTGTCAGAGTCTTGGACTGCCACAGCTCCTTCGCTTCATCCACCTAGAAAAACTCAATCTTGAGGTACGCCATTTACTTGAAGACATCCGCGAGCTTTCCTCAATAACATTGAAACTCTGTTTTGAGGAGTGGGATAAGCTGACATCACTTTCGCTCAGCGGACTCACGCACTTGGAAGAGCTTTCAATAAAAAAGTGCAGTTCCATTGAAAGGTTGACCCTTTCACATTTGATTCATTTGAAACGATTACGCATTGAGCATTGCGATAGCCTAGTTGAAATTATGGGCTATAGTAACTTTGAGTCCTTGGAGGTCATATTTTTAGATGAATGCAAGCGTTTGAAGAATTTCAAGGCTTCTTGTTGTGGCAATCTAGTTGAAATTCAAGGTCTTGATGGTGTGAAGTTCTTAGAAGAGTTGGATTTTACAGGATGCAAATCAATGGAGACTTTGCCAAATTTGACAGGATTTGAGAAGCTACGATCTCTAATAGTTCGAGACTGCGAGAAACTTGCTCAGCTTCGGGGACTTGAAATGTTGAATTTAAGTTATTTGGATATTTCTGGTTGTGACTCATTGGAAGCAATACCTAACTTATTTGGACCGTGCATCAATAGAAATTATGAACAACATCCCTGGTTTATGTTTTAGTTCTTTTTGGAAACATTATCTTGCGGTGATAATGATGTAATAAATCTGACACCTGTATTACAACAGTGAGAGGAGTAATGTTTCTTCAACAAAGGTAAATAAGCAATGAACAATCATTTTTCTTCTGAGATCCATGACCAACTTTACATCGCGATCTTCTTCTGACAAGAAGGCTCTCCATGACAGGGTCTAAATTGCTAGTCTTACATTATTGAAGGAGCGGGGGAGTTGGCCAGAAGCTGACGTGATGTTTCAGCCAAGATCAAAATGTAAACCAATAGAAGGCATAGTAAGATTCTTCATCCTTGAAATGCCGGCATGAGCGAAAAGAGAAATTTTTAGAATGATTCGCTCTACAATGGGTATCTATTTGATTGATTTTGGAAACTTCGGATTTGCCTCTCTATAATTGTTGTTGATTACGTTATAGCAATGTTTTTTGTTTATTCTTCCATTGCTAGCTTCTGTAGACTGCAAACATATAGCAGCTTGCGAGGCAAGAATATAAATACCAACAAAGATAAATAGGAATTACCCAGTAATTAACATTTCCCTTATCAAAAAACCTGGGATTTGAGATTTTCATCTAGAGGCTAATGAACTTCTACTACTCGTTATTGTATACTACACCCAAAATTTCCCAATGTCCAATTTTCATATTTTCTTTAAAAAATCCTTGGCCATTTTGAGTTCCTTTGTAAGTTCTTTTGTATGTCAAATTTGACTAATGGCAGATATCTGTTTGGGACAAACACCTTTTGATTTTCGTGATGAACGAAACCCCGTCAAGTTTCTTATCGTTCTCTTGATGTCACTCATTAACCTTCTAAGAAGAGCATTGCTTCTCGGAATATGATGAACTGAGATAAAATAAAATTCAAGGTTCAAGTGTTTCTGTTTGGTGACAAAGAAAATGTTGAAAGTTGTTTTGGCTAGTCTGTCATATATGAATGTAGACCCCCTTAACATTACTAGTAGTCATACTGTTGTTTTGAACTATTATCAAGCAAGGTAAACTTGTGTTGCTTCTATGACAGGTTTGGTTGGTCT
This sequence comes from Eucalyptus leucophloia subsp. euroa, assembly GCA_017140325.1. Lineage (NCBI taxonomy): Eukaryota > Viridiplantae > Streptophyta > Magnoliopsida > Myrtales > Myrtaceae > Eucalyptus > Eucalyptus leucophloia. The sequence continues at coordinate 18,599,548 of CM029469.1, read as the reverse complement.
ATGCAATGATCAAGACTTACTTTGGGACTTCAATTCAGTCAACCATGCCGATGACCTTTTGCATAATTAGACATTGCTTGCCCGGTCTGTGAAACAAGCTGGGATGAGGGGCTCAAGAATTTGCCAATTGGTTTGCATCGCATTTGATCCTATTGCTGCCATGGAATTGTTTTATCATCTGATTTAGGTGTGGCTAGCTTGGCTGAGGAACTTCAAATTCCATACTTGAGACCAATCAAATTGAAGAAAAGGGATTTTGTGGAGGAAGCATCAGCAACAGCTGAGGACCATCTTGTGTGCCAACCTTGAAGATGTTCTAGGGGCAAGCTGGAGTGTCCAAAGGAAGGTTTGATTTGTGTGAATGTTCAAACATTTGATCTTGTCTCAACAACACATACCCGAACGATTGTAAATGTACTTATTTTAATTAAATAGGCTTTATGTATGCTCATTAGGTTCTACCTCTCCATTAATCAAACACATAGCTTCGACTTTTTATATGTTACCCGATGCGAGTTGCTTGATACGAGTCACATTCTAATGATATCACTCCTGAACTTGACGAGGCTCGAAGGGGAGGTATGCACCGCTAGTTGTACCATGAAAGACTAACTTGTGTGCTGATACTCTATGAGCTGTGGAATTTCACTTGAAATTAGGACACAAGTATGCATGATGACAATTTCCTCATTCCCGTCGGTTTACTAGTGTGATACTATCCTCTAAATGTTCTCGAGATAGGTTTCGATTTGATAGGCTCAGCTCTCATGTATGCGGCATTGGATTTGTAAAGTTGAAATTGACCTCCTCACAAACTATCCTGTATTGCTGATTTTGCTAATTGGATCTTGCAAAATAACCAAGTAGCAAATACATCTTTCTGTTCTATAGTTTAGGCACTTCACCTTTTCAACATAATTTTATTAACTTCAATTCTGTTTCTAAACACAAACAGGGAAAGTGTTGCTAATTGCTTACTTCTTTTAAGCCTGTTGGTTTCTTTTTCATTGACCAGCTAATGAAGTCTCTGTTCATTGTCGTCCAACTGCAATTGGTGTCAGTGATGTTTACGCAACTATACCTTATCTCTCATGGTGTAAATTGTGATGCTAGGATCTCGGATATCTTCATTTATTGATAATTAGTCAGTGCTATCTTCCTTGTGTAGATTGAAGCTGCATTCCATGAAACCCGGAGAAAGTCCCAAAACACTGCAGGAATGAGCTGTGTCATTATGGAAATGCATCCTGAAATTCCTTGCTAATGGTGTTTATCATGTGCTTTGTGTTGTTAATACTCTTCAAAGGATTCTTGATATAAAGCGACCTCTTCTCATGTGGTGTTTTAGTCCTGGGCAACCTTTGGCATTGTCCTCTCCTTTGGCAAAGGCTGAATGACAAATCACTTTCAGGAAGACTGCATGTGCAGGTGGTTCTATATGTGAATTGAAGCATAAAATGAGATTTATTAACATGATTACTAGTTCTAACTTGGCTGAGGAACTTCAAATTCCATAACAACAGCTGAGGACCATTTTCTGTGCCAACCTTGAAGACGCTCTGGGGCCAACTGGAGTGTCCTGAGGAAGTTTTGATGCTTGTGAATATTCGAACACTTGATCATGTCTCAATAGTACGTACTTGAACGATTGTAAATGTATTTTTTTCAATTAACTATGCTTTATGTATGCTCATTAGGTTCTATCTCTCTATTAATCAGACACGTAGCTGCTGACTTTTTGTATGTTACCATGTTGCAGAGTTGTTTGATAAAGTTGCATTCTAAATATATCACTTCTCAACTCGCTGAGGCTCTGAAGGGAGAGGTATGCAGTGCTAGTTGTACTATGAAAGACTTACTTGTGTGCTTAGACTATATGAGCTATGTAATTTCACCTGAAATTAGTACGCAAGTCTGCATGATGACAATCTCCTTCATTTCTATCAGTTTATTAGTGTGATAATATCTCATAAATATTCTCATGTAGGTTTCTGATTTGATAGGCTCACCTCTCATGTGTATGTGGCATTGGATTTGTAAAGTTGAAATTGACCTCCTTGCAAACTATCCGCTATTGCTGATTTGCTAATAGGATATTGTGAAATACCCAAGTAACAAATACATCTCTTTGTTCTGTAGTTTAGGCACTCACACCTTTTCAACATCATTCCGTTAGCATCAATTCTGTTCCTAAACACAAACAAGGGAAGTATTGCTAATTGCTTACTTCTCCAAGTCCGTTCTTTTCTATTTCATCAGCCAGCTAATGAAGCGTGTGTTCATTGTGGTCCAACTGGTGGAAATGATGTTTATGCATTTGTACCTTATCTTTGATGGGGTAAATTGTGATGCTAGGTACCTTGGTTTCTTTCATTACTGATGATTGTAGTCAATGCTATTCGTCTTGTGTAGATTCAAGCTGCAATTCATTTAACTCGGAGAAAGTCCCCAAACACCATGGGATGGAGATGCGAGCAGGAATGAGCTTTGTCATTATGGAAAGTCATCCTGAAGTTCTTTCCTGTTGGCGTTTGTGTTGTTAGTACTCTTCAAAGGATTATGGATGTGAGGCGACCTCTTCTCATATGGTGCATTAGGCCTTGGCGAGCTTTCACATCGTGCTATTCTTTAGCAAAGGTCGAATCACAAATTGCTTGCTGGAAGAATGCATTTGCAGGTTAAGCATAAAATGAGATTTGCTAACAAGATTACCAGTTAGATGTCCACTTCAAGCTATAATTTTGTGGCGGAGAGATTCTTTTCGTGGAAAAAGCGAATGCCATGGAATTAGCAAATAATTTGTCAATTGCAGGCAAGAGTTTCAATGATAATGTGTCCAAGAGGACAGTAGTTTTCTCATTTGAAAGAATTTTGAACACGAAGTAAAGCGCTCGTCAGTGTAAAATCATCCTAGTCTGGTTACATTGAAAAATCATATGTAGGCATTTTGCAATCATATGATCGTATAATCTCAAACTTGATTTATTTAAGCATGAATCTAAAAGTAGAAGAGCCACATCCATGTACATTTTCATATCTGAAACCTATTTTTCTCTGGCGTTGGCTACGTTTGAAGACTATTGAAAAATGTGGGAAATTTTTGGCAGGGTGAAATGGCCATTCCCAAAATTTACTCATTTGGTTTGAACAAAAAACTTTATAAGGGTCATCTTATTGGTTAATAATCAGACTCTACTAAACCAAATCGTGTTAACCAGTCACGCGTTGAAGCCTTAATCGAAGCAATTTCTTTGAAGTCACTCTTTGATATTCCTGCACACTTGTACTAGTTGACAATGGTGGAATTTTAGTAGTTGAAAAGCTGAAAGCTACTGGCAAGGTACTCCGTCTGATTCGCTGCTTGTCTACTTGAACCTATACTCAATTTTTCCAGAGCTCAATACAAGGCCAAGTAGCTTGTAAGGCCAAGTAGCTTTTTAAGCCAAGTTCGAATCTATAATTACTAACACAAATATAGTGTGGGGCCTGCTGAAATACTTGTTAAACATACTTAATGTGAAATAATTAAATTTTCAGAATATCGATTGAACATTTCACAAGAAAAATATCAAGTAAAGTCGATATTTTGAGTCTACACTTTATTTACTAAGTTGCTTAACCGGTGTCTAAGCCATTATTCCAAAGGGCAATGGCTATGTGTTTTGACTTCTTTTAGAATTTTAGTCACAACCTTATCAGTTGAATTGATTTAAAATTTGAAAATTGTGAATCGACTGGATAATTGGATGAAGGTGTTAAACCTGGTGAACCGGTTCAGTTCTGCTCATGGGTTTTCATACTCTCCTTCTCCTTCGATTTCATGCCAGAGATTTGCTTTGACCTTGTTTTCGAAAGTTTTATCACATTATACATCAAGATCCTATAAATTACGACCATTTGAACAATAACTACGCAAGTTTTGATAGAATTAAAGAGTGCTCCCTTTGGGCTTTTCAGTTTTCCACATTTTCGTAACTCCGGTCTCAACGGGACGGCATTTGAAATATGAAAATTGTCCTCAAATAAAAATGGAACCATCGAAAGCCTTTCGTTTTGTTTAGCACCGGCGCAAGTGATTTTAGAATATCTACTTCAGCAATATATGTTGCAATATGATGAATCGTACAACGAAGAGGAATCAAACTAGACAATTTGAGGAAATTAGGGGGTTAAAGAACCCCATAAACAAGGTGTAAACAACATTTGGCCAAAACAAAATCGTACCCAACAAAATCGACCACAAAATAGATGGTAACGTCAATCCTACAAATACAAGTATTTCATCTGGTTTTGCAATCAGCATCACATTTATTAGGAAAAGAGCTTACAGAAAAGAGGAGAATTGAAGAAATCAGACAATTCTACTTTGCATGGGCATGGATGCAGAATCCTGTTACAAATGTATTAGAAGGTAAGAAAATTCCAAAAAGAAAAAGAAAAATTGGCAAATATAAATATATATTACTATCACATACGAGTCGTCTCATTTGCCTATGTTTTGAATACTGGAGATTGATGAATGAAGCAATGAGTCAGATGAACATAATATCGGAAAGATTGAACATTAGCGGCACTCTTCTGAATATTTGATCACCATTAGATACATATAAAGATGAACACCCAAAGAGCACAGCAAATCTCTCTGTTTCCTCTTTCTCACCCTTGTTCTCTCTTGATGACGATGGACACGGTATTCCGCAATTCCTGCTAATTAGAATCGACGTGCGAAGGTCGAGCATTTGCGCTTCAACCATCGGAACCCTTGTTTGAAAGAAGCCTTGAACTTAACTTCGACCGAATAAAGCTTGTACCTGGCCACCCTCCTCTTCCTCTTCTTCTCTGGATCATTCCACTACGATGCTTTTATCGCCGACTCCTTCACGTTGTCTAGTCTGTGCGGGGGCGAAGCCTGTTCGAGCACGCGAGGCCGGGATTTGGCTGCGTACATCTGGTTTTGGTTAAGAGTTTGAATCGTCATGATCTCTAGACTCCGGCCAATTCCATGGGATCGGTAGCTCGGCGACCACGTGTCCATCCGTGTCCTCAATCTCTCTCTATCTCGGCCTCTCCCCTTTCTCGGATGGGAAGGATTTTTTTTTTTCTCTCTTGATGACCATGAACACGTCTATTGGTTCTCTGAGGAAGTTGAAGAAATCGAGCGCTTATGGTTGTGAGTCTCTGAGAGAAATCCCTAGCTCAATTGGGGATTTACAGAATTTGCAACATCTTCACTTGAGTTTTTCTGTGATCGAAAAGCCTCCTGATGCGATTGGAAGGCTGAAAAATCTGCAGACTCTACATATCTCATCGTGCTGTAGTCTGAAAAGCGAAATCAGTGACTTGCCTTCTCTCGAGATTTTCAATAGAAAAGTGCAGTTCAGTTGAAAGATTGGACCTTTCACGATTGATTTGTCTGAAATGATTGCACGCTGAGCATTGCGATAGCCTAGTTGAAATTCAGGGCATGATAATTTGGCATTCTTGGAGGTCATATTTATATATGATTGCAATTCCATTAAAAGGCTTCTCTGTCCAGAATCACGGTGTCTGAAGAAATTAGTGGCTGTCGGGTGCGACAATATAGTCGAAATTCAAGGTCTTGATGGTGCGAAGTTCTTAGAAGACTTGGATTTTACAGGATGCAAATCAATAGAGACTTTCCAGATTTGATGGGATGTGAGAAGTTAGGATCTCTAAGAGTTTGAGACAGCAAGAAACCTCCTAAGCTTCGGGGACTTGAAAAGTTGGATTTAATTGATATGGATATTTTGGTTGTGACTCATTGGAAGCAATACCAGAATGCACATCTTTAGAAATTATGAACAAGAGCTGTCTCTTGACTTTTGGAGTGATTTTTCCTCAACAGAGGTAAACAAGCAGTTAACAATTATTCTTCTTCTGTAATTCATGAACTACTTTTCGTCCCAATCTTCTTTTGACAAGGAGGTTTTCCATGATAGGATTATGTCATAATTGAAGGAATGGGGGAGTTGGTCATACATGATGCTTCAGCCAGGATCAAAATATAGACCCAAATGTCGATAGAAGGCATAGTAAGATTCTCCATCCTTGAATAGCCAGCGTGAGCAAATAGAGTAATACTTTTCTCGAAGCTTTATTTTTTTTAGAATGATTTGCTTTGCGCTAGGTATCTATTTGATTGATTTTGGAAACTCCATATTTGCCTACATATATTGCTGTTGGTTACGATATAGCAATATTTTTCATTTATCCTTCCATTGGCAGCTTCTGCAGACTGCAAACAGATTAGCAGCTTGCAAGGTAAGGATGAAAATATCAAGCAAAGGTAAACAAGAATTCCCCAGTGATTTAACAGTTCCCTCATAAGTAAACCTGGGATTTGAATTTTTCAAATTGAGGCTAATGAACTCTGCTACTCAATATTGTAAACTACACCCAAAATTTCCCTGTCCAGAATTAATATTTTCTTTGAAGAAATCCTTGGCCGTTTTGAGTTACTTTGTGAGTTCTTTTGTTTCAGATTTGAATGGCAGATGTCCTGTTTGAGACAAACATATTGGTTTTCCGTGATGAACAGAACCCTGTCAAGTTTCTTATTGTTCCCTTGACGTCCCTCTTGAACCTTCTAAGAATAGCATCAATTCCCATTAAGTATGATGGATTGAGCTAAAATAAAACATATCAAGTATTTTTGGTTAGTGATAAAAAAAATGTTAAAGTAGTTTTGGCTAGTCTGTCATATATGAATGTACACCACCTTAACATTACTGGTAGTCAAACTATTGTTTTGAATATTATCAAGCAAGGTAAATTGGTGCTGCTTCTATGATAAGGTTTGGTTGGTCTGTGTAACGATCAAGGCTTACTTTGGGACTTCAGTTCAATTAACTGTATCGATGACTTTTGCTTTAATGAACAATGTTTTGCTTGTCGTGAAACAAGCTAGGGTGAGGAGCTCACAAATTTGCTAATTAGTTTGCATACCGTTTGATGCTATTGTTGCCATGGAATTGCTTTATCACATGACTGATTTGGGTGTGGCTCACTTGGCTGAGGAACTTCAAATTCCATACTTGAGACCAATCAAAATAAAGAAAAGGGATTTTGCAGAGGAAGCATCAGCAATAGCTGAGGACCATCTTGCATGCCAAACTTGAAGAGGCTTTGGGGTCGACTTGGGTGTCCTAAGGAAGTTTTGATGCTCATGAAGATCCAAAACACTTGATCTGATCTCAACGTCGCATCCCTAAATGATTGTAAATGTATTTTTTTCAATTAAATATCCTTTCTATATGCTCATTAGGTCCTAGCTCTCCTTTAATCAAATCATAAGTTGATGATTTTTTGTATGTTACCCTGATGCAAAGTTGTTCGATGCGATTGCAGTCTAATGATATCACTCTGGAATTGATGATGCTATGCAGAGGGAGGTATGCATTGCTAGGCTCCTCCATTTCTATCAGTTTATTTGTGTGATGATATCCTCTGAATGTTATTATCTAGGTTTGACGAGCTCAGTTCTGATGTATGCGGCATTGGATTTGTAAAGTTGAAATTGACCTCCTCGCAAATGATCCCGTATTGCTAATTTTGCAAATTGGATCTTGCAAATTAACGAAGTAGCAAATGCATCTTTCTGTTCTATAGTTTAGGCACTTCACCTTTTCAGCATAAGTTTATTAATTTCAATTCTGTTCCTAAACACAAACAGGGAAACTGTTGCTAATTGCTTACTTCTTTTAAGCCTGTTGGTTTCTTTTTCATTGGCCAGCTAATGAAGTCTCCTTTCATTGTGGTCCAACTCTTATTGGTGTTGATGTTTATGCATTTGTACCTTCATCTCTCATGAGGTGAATTCTGATGCTACAATCTTGGACATCTTCATTTATTGATAATTACTCAGCATTATCTTCCTGGTGCAGATTAAAGCTGCATTTGATGAAACTCGGAGAAAGTCCCCAAACACCACAGGGTTTAGATACAGGCAAGAATGAGCTATCTCAGTATAGAAAGGCATTTTGAAGTTCTTTGCCATTGGCATTTGTCATTTGCTCCATGTTGTTAATACTCTTCAAAGGTTCTTGATATAAGGCGACCTCTTCTCATGTGGGGTATCAGTCCTTTGCAAGGTTGAAACCGTGCTATTCTTTAGCAAAGGCTGCATCACAAATCGCTTGGAGGAAGACTGCATGTGCAGGTGGTTTTATATGTGCAGTCAAGCATAAAATGAGATTTGCGAACAAGATTACCATTTAGATGTCCACTTCAAGCTACAGTTTTTTGACTGGGAGAGACTTTTTTTCATGGAAAAAGCAAATGCCGTGGAATCAAAAAATAATCTATTAACTGCAGCCAAGAGTTTCAATGAAAAGGTTTCCAAGAAGACGGTAGTTTCTCATTTGGAAGAATTTTGAACCCAAAATAATGGCATTCTAAAATCATCTGTCTGGTCTGGTTACATTGGAAATTCATATGTAGGCATCTTCCAATCACTTTGGTTGGATAACCTCAAACTTGATTTATTTACGCATGAATATAAAAGTAGAAGAGACACAGCCATGTGCATTTTCATACCTAAAGCCAAGTAGAGACACCAGTGTTTTCTTGAAGAGCAGCATTACTTCTCCCCTTCGAGATTCTCTCATGTGGACGCATGCAGCTCACATCGCTCAAAGTCGCTCCTTCATGGTTGTTCGTGGTGTTTTCACCACTAAAACCATCTCTCTCTCTCTCTCTCTCTCTCTCTCTCTCTCTCTCTCTCTCTCTGGATTTGTTCTAGTGCACTTATGTCAGTCTGATCAAGCACTGGGGTTTGGAGTAAAGTATTGAGTTGTTTTATGGAATTCTCGATCAAAGGTTTGTCTGAGTCTCTAGTGTGGATGGAGTTTATGTGGGGTCTATTACTTGAACGAGAATCGGTGCGAAAAAAAGAGTACTTTGTTTTTCTTTTGAGTTCTTCTTGCAATAAAAGCTAGCGGCACTGATTATCTGACAGTCTTGATTTGAGGTTTCTCTTTGAATGTGGTGTTAAATGACAAACAATCAATCGGTGGTTCAAGTGAAAATTGCTATTTATGTTGTTTAGACAAGGAAGGAGGCTATTGGTAGAAGCTATAAAATAGGTAGAAGCTATAGAATAATGTGTTCATTGCAGAGAAGCGGAGAAGAAAGCTAAGAAGATCAGATCATTGCTGGGACGGGAGAAGGTGCATCTCAGCGTTCGGCTGGATCGCCAAGTTGAAATTAGGGAGAGTGTGGCAATCTTAGGATCCACGGGAGATTTGGGATCGTGGAAGAAGAATGTGGCAATGGACTGGACCATGAGCGGATGGGTATGTGAGTTAGAACTGAAAGGAAGCGAATTTGTCAAATGAGAAAAACTTATATTAGATTTTGCTGATATTACTGAGATTCCCACGTCTATTGGTTCTCTAAGGAAGCTGGAGAAACCGAGCGCCAGCTGTTGTGAGTCACTCAGAGACATCACTAGCTCAACTTGGGATTTACAGAATTTGCAACATCTAGACATTAGTGGTTCTGGGATTGAAAAGCTTCCTAGTGCTATAGGAAGGTTGAAAAATTGGTGCACTATAAGTTTCCTATCATGCTGTAATCTGAAAGAGCAATTCCAAGTGAAATCGGTGACTTGTCTTCACTTGAGATTCTCTATGTTACTTGGGAAATTTTTTTATGCTTGTGAGGATCGAGTACACTTTATCTGGTCTCGACAGCACCTACTTGAATGATTTTGACGTTGTATTTTGAGTTGAGTCTGCTTTTTGTATGTTCATGAGGTTCAACCTCTCTTTTAATCAAATATGTAGCTGCTGATTTTTTGGTATGTCACCCTGATGCAGAGATGTTTGTTTAATACGGTTGCATTCTAATGTTATCATTCAGGAACTCGATAAGGCTCTGCAGAGGGAGGTATACACTACTAGTCATATCATAACAATGGAAAAATAACTTGTTTGCTCATACTGTATGAGCTGTGGAATTGCACCTGAAATCAGTATGCAAGTATGCATGAGGACAATCACCTTCATTTCTATCAATTCATCAATGTGATACTATCCTTTGAATGTTGTCATACAGGTTTCTGACTTTTTTAATTTGATAAGGTCAATTCTCATGTGACGTTGACTTTGTAAAGTTAAAATTCACCTCCTAGCAAACTATCCTATATTGCTGATTCTGCTAACGGGATATTGCAAAATAACCAAATAATAAATTCATCTTTCTATTATGTAGTTTAAGCACTTCACCTTTCAGCATATCTTTATTGACATCAATTATGTTCCTAAACACAAACAAGGAAAGTGTTGCTAATTACTACTTCTTCCAAGCCTATTGTTTTCGTTTTCATTGGCCAGCTCATGAAGTCTCTATTCATTACGGTCTAACTGCAATTGGTGCAAATGATGTTTCTGCATTTGTACCTTATCTTTCATGATGTAAATTGTGATGCTCCGATCTCAAATATCCCCATTTATTGATAATTAGTAAATCCTATCCTTCTTGTGTAGATTCAAGCTGCATTTCATAAAATTCAGAGAACATTCCCGAGCATCACGGGACGGAGATGTGGACTGAAATGAGATATGTCATGAGACGTTATGGAAAGGTGTTCCAAAGTTCTTCGCTAAAGGTGTTTATAATGTGCTCTATGCTGATAATCTTGATAGGATTCTTGATATAAAGGGACCTCTTCTAATGCGATGCAGTGGTCCTTTGCAAACTTTGACATCGTGCTATTATTTAGCAAAGGTAGAATTTCAAAATGCTTGCGGGGAAGACTGCATGTACAGGTGGTTTTGGATGTGAAGTTAAGCATAAAGTCATGTTTGTCGACAAGATTACCATTTAGATGTCCACTTCTAGCTGCAATTTTGTGAATGTGAGAGGCTTCTTTAATGTAAAAATAATCATGGAATGTCAATTGCAGGCAATATTTTCAATAAAAAGGTTCCCAAAAGACAGTAGTTTCTCACTCGGAAGAATTTTGAGCGCAAAATAAAAGTGTTCGTTAGTGTACAATCAGCTCTTGGATTTTGGGAAGTTCATGTATTGGCATTTTGCAATCACTTTGATAGTATAATCTCAAACTTGATTCCTTTAAGCATGAGCCTATAAAGCAGTGTAGACATAGCCATACATTATTATACTTGAAACCAAATTTTGTTTGGTTTTGGCTATAGTTGACTGATAAAGAAAATGTTAAATCTTCCAAAAATTTATATCCATTTGGTTTGGACCAAGTCGTTGAACTGTCGTCTACTTGATTAGTACTTGGACTCTACTACACCAAATTTGGACTAAACCATTTTACGGTCGTCTACTTGGTTAGTACTTGGACTCTACTATGCCAAATTGTAGTCGTTAGTCATGCATTCAAGTTTCAATTTAACCATTTTCTTTGGGGCCAGTACTCTCAGATGTTCCTCTTCATCATACTACATTACAACAGTGTAACTTTAGTAGTTAAAAGCTACTCACAAGATAATCATATATTCAGATTCGGTCGTTGTTTACCAAAACTTTAACTCTATACTTTCTGAAGCTCAAGACAAGGCCAAGTAACTTGATAAGCCAAGTTTGAATATTCAAGCACTAAATCATTTGTAATGCGGGCCGCACTAACAAGTCAAAACATTAGTTAAATATATCAAACACGAAATAATCTAATTTTGAGCATATTGATTATATATAACATGAGAAAAGTTGCTAGTAAAGTCAATGTATTGATTACATAATTTATAATATAGCTAGTCAATAACATGAGAATGATAGTATGCCATTTCTTTTTATAATATACAATTTGGACCTCTTCGGTCAGCCATTTCTTTTGAACAGCTACCCTTTGGCAGGCTACTAATCCAACATAATAGTACACTATCTTTTTACATCACTTCTTATTCAAGTATTTTGCGACATCAACGCATTCACTCTGTGAAAGGCAATATACTATGCCACAAAAATTAGCAAAACAATTCTTTAGCAGCTATCCAAGCTGCTTCAGTGGTTCCTTGGTCTTAGCTATGACCTCATATTTTAGATTTAGTCCGTCAAAGCTAGTCTCAAGAACAAGAGCATGGGGAATCCCAAGAGATTTTGGGATATCTTGCAATGGATGAATAATTCAATCAGAGTGGACAGATTATTTCAACATAATGATGAGGTTAATATATAAGTTTAGTACCTCACGAACTGAGTGAGTGGCAGTTTCAGCTAAGGCCAGCACTGGGTCATATGCAAAGTTAGGCTTGAGACATACTGTCCGTAATCGATGAAAATCCTGTACCCATAGACCACATTAATGACAACCACGAAAGTGACAATCAATGAGCTTTCAATGTTAATCATCAAATGTTCAAAAAAGCTCAAATCGCAGTACGTTCCTTTCATGAGATCAAACTAGCGAGCAAATCCAGTTAAGACATTTTAAGAAACACAATCAATGATCACATGGTTGAACCTTTGCCTTTCTCAAGTTGTTAACATAAAAGTATAAGTGTTAATGGAATAAATAGGGATACAAGAACCAACTCAAGAGACTGAGTGTCCTGACAAACATAAAGAGGAGATGGGATCCTTATCCAAGCTTATGCTGGATCCAATTACTCTAGGAGGTACTTTCCATTGGAGTTTTATTAATTTGTGTCCTCTTTACTCAAATATAATATACGATGTGCCACTTAGTGTTCCCAAATAACGGAACCTAAATCTTTTCATCAAACAAGGAACACTGCATTCGGTTATATTAGAACTTTATAAGGTTTTGGATTTCAGAAAGTCTAGTTTAACACTATCAATTTAATTAGGCTAGAAACCCAGAAAATGCAGAAAAGTTTGGAAAAAGAGTTTGAGTTAGCATATATAAAAGTTAACTTGCTTATATTTATTAGGAACAAGGACAATAGTTTTCCAGTGGCAACATCACAAATGATTATTACTTTTGAAGTAACTCTAGCATGATCTTTCTTCATGTACAAGGCATGCCAAATATTACACATACCTCATGTAATGTGCCTCATCAATAACAAAACCAGTTAGATGTGCCTGCAATGCATTGTCGCGACCCAATTTTTCGGGTGCACCACCTAAAACTAGGTTAATGGACTACTAAGTTTTTACACTTAGCTCGGGCTCTCCCAAGCCCATACCAAATCGCGACTTAAGTCTAAATTTTTAAACATGCAAGAGGTTATTATCTAAGAGTCGCCACTAATCGGTTTATGGTAGGTCGACTAGACACCTAAGTAAAATAAAGGGAGATTTATTTTACTTCTACGAACCAGAGACTAAGGATACGGGGACTTGGTTACACTAGAATTTTCTAGTGCCCTTTCGGTACCATTTCTTTTAATTTTCAAAACATTTTCGCAGGCAGCTTGGATTTATTTTAAGCTAAATCATTATCATGCAAATGTGGTGATCACACGGGTGCTCATCCATTATTAAAACATTCAAATAAATAAATTGCATCACACAAAGCAAGCAAACAACTTTTTTGGATTTTCTTAAAAATTAGAATTCTTTTATTAAAAATGCATTTTAAAACTAAATGACTTAATTTTATTAATATGCAAATTCTAATTAAATGGGCCTATTATGCAAACTAATTAACATGCACCTCATGACCTAATTTTACTAATTAACAAATTCTGATTAAATGATTCTATTATGCAAACTAGTTAACATGCATCTAGTATTTTTGCATTTTTTTTATTGAAATTCAGAATTTATGAAAACCCTAATTAATCTATCTAAAAACAATCTTCTAATCCATTTTTGGGATTAATTTGACTTAAACCCTATTCTGTCTTAGAAGACTATTTTTATTTTTATAATTTAAAAAAAAAGAGGATGAAAATGTGCCAATTATATCTAAAACTCTAAAAAGGCTATTTAAGTCTAATCCTAACTTATTTCTTTTAAAATATCTAGAAATGCAGTCCTAAAAATATTATCTAAAAATGCAATCCTAGAAATGTAATCCTAAAAATTTGATTAATTAAAACCTACGTGTCTATTACATTAAACCTTAATGTCCTATATGCTCATGCGAATCTTTTGAATATTTTGATTTTTGATTTTTTTGATTTTTTTAACCTTTTTTTTAAAAGTTGAATAATTGTTAAACAAGGGCTAAATCTAAACAATTAATATAATCACTAAATAAAGGATCAACATAATTGAAAAAATAACTTGTGGTCTCACAGGTTAAATTAACAATTATTCTAACCCTAATCATCACAACAACTCAAAATAATTAAAAATCTAGTCCGGAGTCTTACAGACCAAATTAAATAATTATTATGATTTAACGATTAAGATTCTACAAAAAAGCCCAAAAATTAAAAATAATTAGAAAAATGGTCCGATGTCTCTCGGATCAAATTAATAATTATATTAATTTCGGACAAAATCCCTATGAATAATGCATACTAAATTCACAAATATTAACATCCAACATTACAAATTAAATACCTAAACTAAAAATGTTATCAAATGAAATACACAAAAAGATAACATAACAAATAAAAAGAGTAAAAGAAACTAAACTATAGATAAAGTAAAAAGTTAAAAAATAAATAAAAGAAATAAAAACTACCTAAGAGAATCGACGGGGAATGGCGCCGGCGGTCGTTTGATCGGTCATCGGAACTCCGGCGGGGAAATGGTTGTGAGGGAACGGCGGCGGGCTCCAACTCAGGGAAGCGGCGAAGTCGGGGCTGAGTCGCGAGTCACGGAGCTGGGTCGCGGCGACGGGCGCGGGCTGGCGCGGCGGCGGAGATGAGCGAACCAACGAGATGACGGTGCGGAGGCGCGGCGGAGCTCGAAGATCGACGATCGGGGGTGCTGCAGCGGCGCGGCGTTGGCGAGGGTGGGAGCGCGGTCGTCGGCGCGCGGCTGCGGCGTCGCAGTGGTCTCGCTGTGGCGGCTCCGGGTTGAGATGCCGACGGAACGACGGGATCGGTGGCGCAGCGTGGCGGAGGCGAGCAGGGGCGGTGTAGTCTATGGTGGCGTCGAGCAGCGGATCCGGAGTTTCAAGCGTTGGTGGGGGCGCGGTGGTCGCAAACAGAGCAGCAATGGCCGACAAAGGGGGATGCCAGCGTTTGGAGGTGCGGAGGCGTCGAAGGGGGGGCTGCACGAGGAAGACAAACAGTGGTCTTCTTTTGATTTTTTTTGTTCTTTTTTTTTTTTTTGACTCTCTTGTCGCACGTCCCTCACGTCTCCCTCACTGTAGCGGCTGACTTTTACTTTTTCTTTTCTTTGCACTTCTGCAGGTTGTCAGAAGAGAAGAAGAAAAGATTTCCCTTTACACTTCTGCAGGGGTTCCCTCTTCTTTTCTTTTTCTTCTCACTATCACGAATTCTCTCGTGTTTGCTTTTCTCACCAATTTTTTCGCCAATTCCCCGCGGCTCATGAAAATTATGGCTTCTCTTATAGAGATTTTCAAATGGCCATTTTTATAGCAACTTTCGACTTTCCATCTTATGTTGCATTAAATCAAGCCTGCAAATCGGAACGTGATTTCACAAATCAACTCAATCCTGCTCAGATTTCTTTCATTTTGCAAAATTCTTGCCTCTTATTCACTTGATTTTTCAATTGTTTCTGCATTTATCAAAATCTGAATATTCATTAGAATTTCAAACTTCCATGCATAATTAATCAAATCAATCTTCCCCCTTTTTTCCTTTTATTTGTTCCAATGCAAATTTTTATTTTCTTTATTTTCCTAGATTTGCTAAAAATAGGTGTCAACATGCATGATGGTCGAATAATATAAATTTACAAAGAACCTATCGGAAAAAGTTATCGTGCATCAGAAACAATCCCTTTTTATGTAAGCATTACAATATCTCAAGAAATGATGGGTTTCCCACAATCCTTTCAGCAGTTACAACAGTAGCTTGCATGATGGTTTATCTTTTCTGAAAAGGCAGGCAAAGCAAAAGTGGAGATTAATAATTTGACAGTCACAACACTCAGCATAAATCACAAGCCTTCGTTTACGCAAAACATTCCTATCAAAGATGCTGGATTGCTAATCCACACTTTGATGATCTGCTATACTCTCTAAGTATTTGGGAAATATAGGTATTTGCACATCATCCAAAGCTTAAGTCAACTGCTTTATTGACCAAAGAGTTCTAGTATGTCATTTTGGATCTTGAAGAGCGTGGAAGAAATTTGCAAAAGTTAAGACTGTCTATTGGACATTTGATTGGATGAGAAGGCCCATAAGCAATTTACTAAATGCTTTTGGACATGTACATTATGTAGGTCCTTTGCTGTGTGCAGAATCACAAGCAAATTGGAAATGATCGAGCAGAGAGCAAATTGGAAATGATCGAGCAGAGAATAAATTATATGAGAACAAAACAGTGACAGCAATTTAAGTGGTTTGGCATATATTGGCTATGTCCATGGTTAAAGCATACCATGGATTCTATAGATCGTCTGGCTAGAAGTTAAGTGGAAAAATTGCTGGTAGATCTCTTCCTGCCCTCCCTGATTCTTGGTAATAGCTTTCGATTGACTTCAACATTGTGTTGTGGATGACAAAATGCTGACCACATGCCATAAAATATAATTACCGAACCAATTAAAAAGAAAGTTAAAATATGGCGAAAACATTATAACTGAAGGTCGAGTTAGATTAGAGTCATTTGCCACTTTTACAATAAAGAAAAGAACTTTATCCTAGTTTAACTTAATTTCGGCACCCTAAAGTTCCATGCATGGAAGAAAGAATTTGGCTTGAAAAATAGCCAAGAATGATAATTTAGTAGGCCACTAAACCATGCAACTAGCAAAGTTTACTTCAAAGCACACTAAGAAACCAATTAGCGATACTTAAACGTTCGAAGAAAAGTGGATTAATTGAGTACTTGCCAACGTGTCAATTTGATTCTAAAACTAAAAATAGACTAAGGCACAAAGTCCATTTCAACTTACAACATCAGGTTTGTCTATTCCCATGCCAAAAACAACGGTAGCACACACAACCTGGACCTCTCCAGTATGTTATTTCTTTTGAACAGCTACTCTTTGATGGGCTGGTAATCCAGCATGATAGTACACTGTCTTTATACCACACGTATCATTCAAGAATTTTGTAACATCAACACATTTACTCTCTGAGAGGCAAAATACTATGCCACAAAAATTAGCAAAATGATTCTTTAACAGCTCTCCAAGCTGCTTCGTTGGTTCTTTGGTCTTAGCTATGACCTCAAACATTAGATTTGGTAAGTCAAATCTGTCTCAAGAACAAGAGCATGGGGGATCCTGAGAGCTTTCAGGATTTCAATCAGTCCCAAATGATTATTTCAGCAAAATTTCGAGGTTAATGTGCAAGTTTCATACCTCACGAACAGGTGGCAGTGGCAGTTAAGGCCATCGCTGGGACATATGGAAAGTTTTGCTTGAGACATTCCAGTCCTCTATAATTTGGACAAAATTCACGTCCCCATGGACTGCAATAATGACAACAAAGAAAGTAATGATCAATAAGCGTTACTCATTTACAATCTTTCAAATATACGAGAAAAGCTCAAACTAGCAGTATGTTTCTTTCATGAGCTGGCACTGGCAGCACAAATCCAGTAAAGACCTCATAAGAAACACAACCAATGATCCAATGGGCGAACTTTTGCCTTATATCCCACGTTGTTAATATCGAGTAAAAAGGTTAAAAGAATAAATAGGGACACAAGAACCACATTAAGAGACCTTACTACCAAGCAAACATGGACACTTCCAATTACTTCCGAAAGTAATATCCATTGGAGCTCATTTTAGTTGTGTGCATTTTGCTTTATTTGATTAACGATGTGCTACTGACTTTTCCCACAAGAAGGAACTAGATCATTTCCAAAATTACTTAGTTCAACATTGCATTTGTTATACTTGATCGCCAAAGAAAGTTTGGTTTCAGAAGGTTCAATGTAACACCGACAATGTACTTAGGCTAGAAATACATAATGTGCAAAAACATTCCAAAAAGAGAGTTTAAGTGAGCATATATAAAAGTTAACTTCTTTATATGGGACAAGGACAATGGTTTTGTAGTGGCAACATCATAAATACATATTCCTTTTGAGGTAACTTTAGCATTAACTTTGCTTCAGATGCAAGGATGCCAAAGAGCATACCTCACATAATGTGTCTTATCAACAACAAAACCAGCTAGTTGTGCTTGCAATGCACAACAGTCGAGCATCAAAAAGTGAAAAAGAAACTTTCAGAAAAAGTTAGTGTATTAGAAATAGTACCTTTCCATGCAAGCATTTCAATATCTCAAGAAATGATGGGTTTCCTACAATCCTTTCAAGAGTTACATACAATAGCTTGCATGATGGATTAACTTTCCTGAAAATGCACCTTTTTTATGTATGAATGACTTGATAATCACAACAGTCAGCAAAAAAAAAGTTTTAGAAGTCTAATAGAAACCTCACAGCAACAATTATAGGCCAACATTTTATGGCAAAATGATAAATGTATGGTATGATGTACTTCTCTAGGAACATTAAGATCCTAAAATTTATTTGAGGCAAACATCTTTGGCATGAATCTTTTCATTTTATACATAAAAAATGTGCATCCATTGCAACATATGGAGGGTTAGAGTAATTATTTTATCCTGGATGATAGATACACCAAGGGACATATAATGAGTGTGACACTTGGTTTAAGAGTTGTTGGCAGCTGAGATGAAGGATAAAAACATTTAAACAGCACATGAAGAGAGGATGGGATGAGGGAATTATCCTTTCATTCACCTTCGGCTGATCAGAAAGCACCAGTTGTCACTATCTGTCTTATATTTACTTCAGCTAGAAACATATATCATCTACTTCAAGACTCAACGGAAAATACTTTAGGATAACTCAAATTAATAAATTCATATTAATATCTTCTTTCATGATTCAGTAGATCAAATATGTTGCATGCTACCAAGATCCATCTTACATGATCACACCAGTTGAGATGATAACATAGCACATACCTGCAGGAAATATAGAGATCTAAATCCGTATTTGGTGCAAGTATAAAACTTATTCCTCTTTGACTTAATAACCCTTTTGAATTGGACCTTAACTATGACTGACAACAACACTTACAAGCAAAACAAGATAAATTTTTCAGTAAGTAATTAGAAGGTCCTAGAAGCATAGCACAAACCTCAAATTCTAGAAATCACAGGATAGATAGAAATGTGCGAAGGTAGAACAAGAATGTCCAATATAATATTCTTTTCCAACTTAGTCAGATCCTATACATTGGAACCCATGGTTCCTATAGCTTAATTTGCATTTGGAAGACATTTTCATACTTAAGTTTAAGCACAAACTTCGCAATAGTGCTAACAAAGCAGATTACAAGATCATTTTAAAGCTTAAATTTCAATGTCCAGGTCTATCCATCTACTATTTAATTAGTGGAACCATTGAGCAAAGTGCACAGGGCTTGTGCTCTAAACA
This sequence comes from Eucalyptus leucophloia subsp. euroa, assembly GCA_017140325.1. Taxonomy (NCBI): domain Eukaryota; kingdom Viridiplantae; phylum Streptophyta; class Magnoliopsida; order Myrtales; family Myrtaceae; genus Eucalyptus; species Eucalyptus leucophloia. Next base: position 18,580,067 of record CM029469.1, on the reverse strand, counting down.
TTGTCTCCACATGTACATCTACATTCGATCATTAAACAAATGAAATAATGTTAACATTCACTAACCTAGTACCATAAACTTTTACCACCTCCAGTGGGCTTGAGCATGAAGCAATTGCTTGGCTACAGAAGCTTTACATGCTTGATGCCACATTGGTCAAAATGCCCTATTTTTGAATATGACAATATTGGCCATTTTCATTTGAAACTGATATTGAACCTTGAGTGACAGTGCTCTTACAATCCTTCAATAGGAATAGGCCTCTTCAGCACCGTAATAGTTTCTAACATGGATTGTCATGGAAAATGAAAAAATGTGCACAAATAAATTACAAGCCTTCATTTATGCAAAACATTCCTATCAAAGACGTCGGATCGCTAAGTTCCACACTTTGATGATCTGTTATTGTCACGCCCCGAACCCCGAGCGCGCGCACATCCCACTACGGTCGATCAAATATGCGACATCCTAGGATACGTCGCCGACCCATTCATTTTATTACGCATGCGGAAGCGAAACGAATCCCCTGACAACATTTAACTTGGGATAGAAAAGCAGGAAGCAAAACCACAACATAACACTTTCATAATTCAACAGAATTACAAACAGAAGTCTACAGCCAAAAGTTTACAAAAGACCAGCTCTTAAAAAGGAACTATCCTACGACCTACAAGTCGGACACATTTTCCAATCCTTATGACTTCACCTCTGCAACTCCTGAAAGCCAACCAAAGCTATCTGGTTGCTCCGTCCACCAGGGACCTGAAATTTTAATCCCACAACCGGGATGAGACAATGTCTAAGCAAGTTCAACCCCCTAAACCCCTATTAGAAAGAAAATACACCGGGTGGCCTAGCCACATCACAGAAGACTTACCTCGCCTCGGTTCCTTCTGCAGTTAGCACAATTCAAATCACCCAATCACGAGATAGTAATAGGAACTCAAACGATTGGGAACGCCATCACTTTCATATAAATCACAATCGCACTTAGCACGCATTCCAATTATTATTCACTGCCACACAATGGCATAGCCTACTCGCAGTTCGGCTATCTACTAGCATATAGCCAGGCATCGCCTCCCCCCTTGGAGCGCGGCTTCGTCAGTACATCGACGGCGTTCCCGAAGGAGCATGGGCCCAGAATCAACTGCGACCCGCATCCACCGCGTGGGCATCCCATATAGGGGCAAGTTCGGCTCAACAGCCCAGGATGATTCCTCTTAGTTATCACACAGCCAAAGCATACTCGGCCCCATGACACTTTATATTTCAATCGGTGCTTCCACTTAAAATAGTGATCCGGCCATTTTTCTTCATATTAAAAATATTCCAGAAATTACTCACGTGTGTGGGGACACACTAATTTCGAATCAAAAAGCCAATATCTCACTTTTTCAAACCCCACTATTTAATATAATCAATAGAAATCCAATTTTTGCATCAAAACCCGACACTTGGGTTTTTATGAATAAAATCCCTATTTACCTCAATCAACACTCAATTTGCCACATCCATTCATCAAATTCAAATTCTAAATGCACAGCAACAATTGGCACGAAATTCTGAGAGTTTAGGGTCGACAAAATTTTCGGAATTTATTAAATAATTAAATTTATTCCGAAAATAATTAAATAATAATATTCATATTTTTCACGATCCACACTCCATTTATAACGTCCAATCATCAATTTCAAAATCCGACTACACAGCAGCGATCGGCACGAAATTCTGAGCAACCGGGGTCAAAAATAATTTTTCCGTTTTTTTAAATAATAATATTTTAATAATTTCGGAATTAATATAATATTATAAATTTCCAGAATTCGAAATCTTTAAATAATTCAAAAATAAAACCCTATTATGTCCCATCAAGGCTTAACATTAAATAAACTCTCTTAGCCTTTAATTAAACATACTTTAGATTAAATCAACATCTTAATCTAATTCACAATTAAATAAACTAAACTAACCACCTAAGCTTAATTAACTTAAGCTAAGCACACCTAAAGCATAATTAACCCTCTAATCGAGGTTTAGTGAGTTAAACTCACTCAAATGACGAGCCGAGCGAACCAAAACGACGGGGACGACGTGAGGATCAACTTTCCTCAAGGCGGGCCGAGCATTCAGGCTCGGGAAGGTGGCCAAAACGGGCCAAACATGGGCTGCCATACCCATTTTTCTGCTCACCGATGGCTGCTGGTTGGGGGCGGATCCGGCGCCGGAATGGGCGGAGGAACGGCGGAGAAGAGGGGCGGCAGCTCGGGCGGGCAAGGCGGCGGCTCGCGACCCTTCTGCGGCGGTGGCAGCAGCTTGGGACGGCCTGGCCGACGAGCTGGAGGCTCGGGCGGACGAAGGCGCGGGCGAGGTAGCGGCGCGGGCGCGAGCGGGCGAGCGGCCGAACGGCGGCGAGCTGCGACGGCGAGGAGCTCCGGCGGCGGCGTGCGACGGCCATGGCTGCTCGAGCTTGCTTCTTGCCGGGGAAACGGGCTGAGGTGGAGCGAGAGGCGGCGAGCCCGAAGTGGGCGCGGGCGACGCGGGGGCGACGGCGACGACGGCAACGACAAGCGGACGCGGATGGCCGGCGACGAGCGGCCGGGCGAGCAACGAAGGGCGGCGTCGGGTGGTCGGCTTGGCTGGTCCAATCGGTTCTCTCCCTCCTTCTCCCTCTCTCTCCTTCCCAAGGTTGAAGATGATGGTGATGGCTCCTTTTTGGAGATTAAATCTCCACCCTCCACTTGTCAAGCCCTCAATCCTTGGCTTCAATCAGCATGACATCACCCCCATGATGTCATCTTCCACTATCTCCTCTCCCACAACATTCTTCAATGGGTCCATTTATTTTTCCGCCGGGGCATAAAATCTTGTGCATCAAATTCTTCAATTACAATCAATCCACTTCCAATCGAGTCCAAATTGAAGTCCATAAAATTAATCCAATGTCACCACACTTTAATTCACATCTTCACTTGTCCGTAGAACCAACTCAAGTCTCAAAAGTACAACCAAAAGCGGGCCTACTAATTTCTCGAGCCAAATTAGCCATTTTCTTATTATTTTGCTGAAAAACTCGGCTTACATGAAAAATCTTCCGAAGATTAATCAATGTTCCTAAAATGATTTGTGACACACCCAAACTTCTAATTTCTGAATTCGATCTCAATTTCACGGTTAATTTCACTTTGGCACGATACTAGCGCGGCCCAACCTACCAAGTAGCCTTTAGAAATTTTCATGCATTTGACCTGTGGTTGATCATCTCAAGCCACAATGTACATCTTTGAAACATTGGCGACGTTCGGTTGTCGGGGTAATCTCAAGATTTCAAATACGAACACAGGGTACCCAATCGATAGAAAAGTCAGTTCAGTGCCAATCGACAAGAATTGTGCAATCTGGTGAAATCACCCACACCTGATCACATGCCTTTGTCGAGTCGACCTATCTCCAATCTCTAATCGATTTTTAATTGTGTCGCAATGACCCTTGCAGATTAGCCCGGTCGAAAGATCGCTCCCTGATCAAATTCTCGAGTCTGATGCATTAGAAACTCTTAGCGGTTTCACCCGATAGACCAGTTTTCACATGAGTGGCTGATTCAAGGAAAAGAGCTATATGCGTGCCAACGAAATGCCCGTCTCAATTTATTGCAAATAGAATTGGAAAATCGGGATGTCACAACTCTTCCCATCTTATAAAAATTTCGTCCTCGAAATTTAAACCTTCACCAATCCTTAACAAAAAGGTGGGGGTACAATCATCTCACATCATCTTCTCTTTCTCAGGTTACTCCTTCTGTACCAATACTGCTAGATCACTGCTATCTTGCCCAAACCACTTCGGGTTCCAAAATACTAAACGCTTGCCCACTTAAAATTCCAAAGGTCTTCAACACAAAATCTGCGAAGCTAAACTGGCGATTCTGAGCAGTCTCTATACTGTCTCTGATAATTGCAATTGAATCATTGATTTCTGACCCAACTCTGGACTTGCGATTTTCTGATCTCTGATCTCATCTCAACAGACTGAAATCCTGCACACTCTACTCTGCACTGATTAAAAAGAAACTATTTGACTGATCTGTTGAAACTAGGAACCTCTAGTCAAGATCTGATATAACTCTGACACTGATCCCGACAACTGCAATCACTGACTACATCGACCCGGCTTTCGCCTGTGATCTTTCTTTCCCCGACTTCATCTCAACAGTTGAAATTCCGCACTCTCGCTATACTTCGCTTAAGAAAGAACCATCTGAAAGCTCTGCCAACTTGGAACACTGATCTAGATTTGAAATACAATTCATCACCGGCACTCCATGCAAATGATTTATATGATATACACACACTTCGGTGTACCCACTTTGTGACAAGACAGAATTTCCAATTTCTGAAATCGAACTTAGATTGGCGGTTAATTTCACTCCGACACGCTTTTAGTGTGACATAGGCTACTAGGTAGTTTTCGGAGCTTTTTAGGACAAATGACCCATGGTCGATTTTCTTCGAGCCATGATGAACCCACTTGACACATTGACGACTCTCGAGGGTCGTGAAAATCTCGATGATTCAAATACGGACACAAGGTACCAAAACGACAGTAAAATCAAATTAGTATAATTCGACGAGAGTTTTCCAATTTAGTGGAGTCACCCACGATCGGTCATTCATCTCAGTCGAACTGACCTATCTCTGATCTTAATTCGATTTTTAATTGTGCTGTAATGATCTTTAAAGATGAGCACGGTCGAGAAGTCGATTCCTGGTCGAATTCTCAAGTCTATTTGCCTTAAAGTCCTTAATAACTCACTCAACTAGTCTAGTTATCTCGTAAGTGGCCAACTCAGAGAAAAACACTGTAATCGCGTCAATGAAATGCCCAATTTAACCAATCAAAATCAGAGTCTGAGAATCAGGATGTCATACACACTCAAAACAAGATCTATTCGTCTTTGTCGGACAACGTTGAAATTGCGACGATGAGCTTCCCATAAGATATCTTCTTTAATCTCTACATCATCAATTACACACAATCATCCTCAGAACCTTAGCATTCTGTTTTTAGAAACCTTAAGATATCTTCTTTAATCTCTACATCATCAATTACACACAATCATCCTCAGAACCTTAGCGTTCTGTTTTCAGAAACCTGAAAATCAACCTCTCTCTCATCTGCATACTCTTATAGAGTCTCCTGAATTTCTGAATCTGTCCACTGAAGCGCTTCGATTCTGATCTACTCTCTCGGTTCAATTCTGAGGGTAGTAACAAGATTCCAAAGGTGGCATACCTTAGATTTGAAAACTGAGTTTCGAACTTTCTCAAATAAGATCCAAGCCTTGAGTACCAACTGCGCAACTAAGGACTCTCGACTCAGTGCATCTGCGACTTTGCTCACCTTTCCAGAGTGATACAAAATATCATAGTCATAGTCCTTAATGAGTTCCATCCAGCGACACTATCTCGTATTCAACTCCCAAGGTCTCAACTGACGGGACGCATATGCCACAACCCTATCCTGCTGTATCAACACACAACCCAATCCTTTAAACGATGCATCACTATATATCTCATCACTTCTATGACCAAATGGAATAGTAAGCACAAGTGTGGTAGTCAGCTTCTTTTTAGGCCCTTGAAAACTACACTCGCACTTATTTGTCCACACGAACTTTTCTTACTTCCTCAGTAGTCGAATCAACTGCAACGCTGACGCTGAAAACCCTTCCATGAAACTTCTGATCTCTGTCACTGTAGTCAATATCGGCCAACTGATCACTGCTTTAATCTCGGACGAGGTCTATGGAGATTTCTTTGCCCGAAATCACGTGACCTAGGAACGCAATACGAGTCATCCAAAACTCACACTTGCTAAACTTAGCATAAAATTGAAGAGTCCTCAAGGTCTGAAGTATCATCTTCTAATGTCTCTCGTGCTCCTCAGCACTCTTTAAACACACTAGGATAACTTCAATGAACACGATCACGACTGATTCAAGTACCCTTAAACATTCTGCTCATTAGACCCAAACAAATAGCTATGGTGTCTATCAAACCATACGGTATTACAGCGAACTCATAACTGCCATATCGACTACGAGATGCTAACTTCGGTATGTCTTTCTCCCTGATCCTCAACTAATGATACCTTGACCTCCAGTCGATCTTGAGGAATATCGATGTACAAACACAATGAACCAACTTTCTTCTTCACGACCCTTCGGCGGCGGTGGCGGCAGCTTGGGACGGCCTGGCCGATGAGCTGGAGGCTCGGGCGGACGAAGGCGCGGGCGAGGTAGCGGCGCGAGCTGGCGAGCGGGCGAGTAGTCGAACGGCGGCGAGCTGCGATGGCGAGGAGCTCCGACTGGCGGCATGCGACGGCCATGGCTGCTCAAGCTTGCTGCTGGGGAAACGGGCTGAGGTGGAGCAGAGAGGCGAGCTGACCAGAAGCGGGCGCGGGCGACGCGGGGCGATGGCGACGACGGCAACGACAAGCGGACGCGGATGGCCGGCAACAAGCGGCCGGGCAGGCAACGAAGGGGCGGCGTCGGGTGGTCGGCTTGGCTGGTCCGGTCGGTTCTCTCCCTCCTTCTCCCTCTCTCTCTCCTTCCCAAGGTTGAAGATGATGGTGATGGCTCCTTTTTGGAGATTAAATCTCCACCCTCCACTTGTCAAGCTCTCAATCCTTGGCTTCAATCAGCATGACATCACCCCCATGATGTCATCTTCCACTATCTCCTCTCCCACAACATTCTTCAATGGGTCCATTTATTTTTCTGCCGGGGCATAAAATCTTGTGCATCAAATTCTTCAATTACAATCAATCCACTTCCAATCGAGTCCAAATTGAAGTCCATAAAATTAATCCAATGTCACCACACTTTAATTCACATCTTCACTTGTCCGTAGAACCAACTTAAGTCCCAAAAGTACAACCAAAAGCGGGCCTACTAATTTCTCGAGCCAAATTAGCCATTTTCTTATTATTTTGCTGAAAAACTCGGCTTACATGAAAAATCTTCCGAAGATTAATCAATGTTCCTAAAATGATTTGTGACACACCCAAACTTCCAATTTCTGAATTCGATCTCAATTTCACGGTTAATTTCACTTTGGTATGATACTAGCGCGGCCCAATCTACCGGGTAGCCTTTAGAAATTTTCATGCATTTGACCTGTGGTTGATCATCTCAAGCCACAATGTACATCTTTGAAACATTGGCGACGTTCGGTTGTCGGGGTAATCTCAAGATTTCAAATACGAACACAGGGTACCCAATCGATAGAAAAGTCGGTCCAGTGCCGATCGACAAGAATTGTGCAATCTGGTGGAATCACCCACACCTGATCACATGCCTTTGTCGAGTCGACCTATCTCCAATCTCTAATCGATTTTTAATTGTGTCGCAATGACCCTTGCGAGATTAGCCGGTCGAAAGATCGCTCACTGATCAAATTCTCGAGTCTGATGCATTAGAAACTCTTAGCGGCTTCACCCGATAGACCAGTTTTCACATGAGTGGCCGATTCAAGGAAAAGAGCTATATGCGTGCCAACGAAATGCCCGTCTCAATTTATTGCAAATAGAATTAGAAAATCGGGATGTCACAGTTATACTCTCAAAGTATTTTGAGAAAATAGGTAATTGTACATCATCCAAAACAAAAATCAACTTCTCTATTGACCAAAGAGTTCTAATGTGTCATTTTGGACCTTGAAGATTGTGGAAGTAATTGGCAAAAGTTATGACTGTCTATTGGACATTTCATTGGATGAGAGGCCCCATAAGCAATTTACTAAATGCTTTTGTACATGTACATCATGTAGGTCCTTTGCTGTGTGCAAAGTTGCAAGCAAATTGCAAATGATCAAGCAGAGAATAAATTATACAAGAACATAACAGTGACACAGTGATTTAAGTGGTTTGGCATGTATTGGCTATGTCCATGGTCGAAGCATACATGGATTTTAAAGATCATTTGGCCAGAAGTTGAATGGAAGAATCACTCAGAGTACTACTTTAGTTAGGAACAGAGCATGTAGATTTCCTGCCCATTTTACTGTAAATATATTGTCTTCGTCGTCAATATCAGTAGAGGAATCCTCACCTCAAGAAAAGTTTGGTTTTTCTTAGGTTGTGGGGAATTTTCTACAACATCGACATCTTGTATACCATTGCATTCACCATCATTACTGATATCTTGGCCAAACATATCAGTCAAAACTTCACAAGTTTCTGATTTCCGTAGCTTGCAAATCATCCCAATCCTTAGAATCTCGCATGGTTTTAGCAAGTTTTGCTAGGAAGTCATCACCACAGTGCTCCACAGTGATAAACTCTCGACCTTCGTCACCTTAAGAAAACCAAAAGAAGAAAGAGATGATTTCGCACATTCCATGGCAAATAAGAGATCAAATAAACACAATCTACAATATGCAATTTGGACTTAGTTTAGTGAGACACCATATTTATATGAAGGCAAGACACCATATGTAATTTCACGGTTAGTTCCGACAAGAAGTCAGACATTTTGCTAGTCCGGTCCATTCAAATCCACAAGGTAGACCATTCCACAGAGAAATAGGGACAGGATTAACGCTCAATGAACTAGATTTAACCAGCTCCGGTCAATCCAAATCCAAAAGGTAGACCCTTCCATAGCCATCGTCAGAATGACGACTAACCGCAATAAATCTCCTTATCCAAGAATGCACAATCAATCGATTCACGAATTATCCACACAACACAAGCAATTACGTCATTCCCTAATCACCAGAAACCACCATCCGAAGCAACCTTAACACATCAAACTGGAACCGTGCGAGACATTTCGCTCGTCAGCAAGATCGCTTCACTAAGCTAGCTCCGATCTATTCAAAGCTAGAGCAGACTACTCCACAGCCATCATCACCGTGGTGGACGATGATACCTATATAACCTCTGGAACGCCAATCAGCATAAAAAAAATGGGCTACATAACTCGACGTAATGATTCGAGTTACCATAGAGCGAAACAAAACGGTCCAAGCACTTGCTGGTAGACTGCTCGTCGAAGCTGAACTCGAGAGCCAAGCTCAGCAACCCGAGCTTTCTCTACCTCCAAGCCCCGATCCCCCATGGAATTCCAACCTGTTCCAGTGATTCGATCGATCGATGATGCACGAGTCAAAATCGAATCGATCGCTAGCCTCTCTCTGGAGAGCGTGCGCTCGAAGTGCTCTGTTCGGAAAACCTCGCCAGCGATGGCGGGATTGATGTTTTCCCTTTCTATTTTTGAATATTCCGATTTTGCATCTGAAGTTTGTTTAAGCTCTCTTTTTGACCCCCTATAAGTTTTTCCTGGTTTCGTTTGACACCCTTGGGTCTGTATTTTTTTTTTCTTGGGTAAAAGAAGTTGTGCACTTTACTGTTGAGCGTGTGGTGGCGGTCGTTTCAAGTTGATGCATAAGTCCAGTTCATACGTTAATCTATCCCTTTTGCACTACAGGAAGGGCATTTCTTTTGACGGGAAGAGCCGGATCAACGAAAATAACGAAGTGCCAACAGTTTGGTGTTGGGGGTGCCCTTTTAGAGGTGCTTGTCGCGCCAATTCTTCTTTCACTGTGCGCTTATAATCTTCTCAAGACAAGAAACAACAGCGGAAGCAATACCGCATGCCGAAAATAGGAGCACTACCATAGCGTCTATATCTACATTCGTCTCTCCAACACCAACAGGAGGGGGGAAGTGATCCCTATGATGTATTCTTGAGATTTTGAGACTACGCCAATCTCATAAATGAAAGAATTGTACCAATATTTGCATTCACGAATGATAACAGCCTCCCTATTGGCGAAGGGTTTAATTCATGGCTCCTTGATGCAATCACATGGTCTAATGTTTTCCGGAAACATATGGAGCCCAAGGTTCCATCCGTGTTACCTAGCTGGAAGATGCTTTGGCCAAATAAAATCTATTAGTTGTCCTTGTCCTAGATCAATATAAAATGAAAGTGAGACAAAATTTCATCATGAGCGACTAACAAAAAAAAACAAACTCCATTGAGTCTTCTCGATTCCATCAATAACTCTTCTTGTGACTAGAGTTGAAAAGTCAATGACTGTCAACCAATAAAACATTTCCAAGATGCAAATCTTTTAATAATGGATACTAAATCGTGTTGTATTCATCAACAAAATCATTGCTTTATTTTCCATTTGCCGATGCAAGATAAGCCATCTGTCAAGGATTAAAGCTCCTGGTTGTGCATTCGAGTCCAAGATTGGACCTTTTCAATTGGTAGAGGCAATTCACCAGAATGCAAAGGCTAAAATCGTTGGGGGTCATTCCCTTCAAATTTATCCGACCGGCTCGTGCTCGTTGCAGGGGCGCAATGCTTCTTCATCTTCTCCACGATCCCTCCAGGAGTTGCTTGAAATAGGCAGGTGAAGGCAAAGGGCTTATCCTAATCATCCACTTCAAGCAGAATAAGGCACCGTCGCCCTTATAGCAATCCGCCATTTCTGCATTTGTTTATCACAAAAAGGCGAAGACTCGGAGCAATTCATCGAATCAATCGCTCGCAGTGGTGGATGGGCAAGTGTGAGAGCCATGCGAAAAAAAAAATGGTTTGATGTAAAGACACTGAGGGGAAGATAAGCGAGAGGTTCAATGAGATAACTAGATTCTCAAACAAGACCATCAAATCAAAGAGCAGAAGCACAAATTGATGCATTCTCGTCATTTAGGCCAATTTTGTCTTTTTGTGAATCTGCATATTCATAAGATAGTGTTTGGAGAGGATGAAATTAACTAGTTCAATGAGTTTCTTGATGATGTGCAAGTTTAAGCTCTACTTAGGTTATCTTAAAGTTATTAGAATTTCAAGAAGAGCCCCAATCACTGAAAACTTCTGCACTTAAGTTTTTCTACAAAATTTTTGTAAGTTCTTTGACATTTCGGAGATGGTGGAGAAATCTAAATGTTCGTCTTCTTTTCGTCGAAATAAACTTCTTTCATACTTTAAGTAGCTCTGCGATTACAAACTAGATGGGCCTCTGAACAAATTAGATCGCGTAATATTTTTTAGGGATAAGAAACCCAATTGGTGGGAAGGGATTTTTGCCGAGGGGCCCTAGAGATACAATCAGCTACCTGGTCCGCTTCTCTCCTGCAGTGGGCTAACGGGTGCTTTCGTATTGGGCCAGCAGGCATTCGCCTTTAGAGATAAGAGGCTGGATACTCCACGTCGGTTCTTCTTGATTTGAAAATGCACATTTCATTGACCAATTATTTGACTCTAGAGAATACATGGGTTCATAAATAGAACAGAAGCGTAGGGCTTCTGTGCACGCTAGAGTGTCCACTTGCTCCATCGAGTTCACCCGCACTTCCTTGGTAAATCCAGCCACGATGTTCCTAGACTCGTCTCCACAAACACCGGCGATGCTTCCTCTTCTCTCTCCTTTCACATTCGAGCCATCCACATTGATCTTTAGAGTGCCTTTCTCGGGCAGAATCCATTTTGCTGGGGAGATAATGTTAAGCTAAAGTATGAGCATCATTATGATACGGTTAATTATACATAATAAAAAACGGTAGAAATTTAGGAAATTAATGGCTATCTTCATAAAGGAATTGGTAGATGCAAAACACAAACCCAAAAAGAATCAGGTAAAGCACTCTTCACCCAATGGTATATAAGAATCATCAAGTCCCTAGTTTTGAGGCACATACAAGGTGAATTAGACAATAGACAATGATTGATTTCCAGGTAATGTTGCCTAAGGAGTGAGGACACTATTGCTTGAGTTAAATCATTAGTAAAGCTCCACTAAGTGTAATTTTTTTTCTATAATTATATGAAGATGTACTTGGGTTTCAATTTGGTTTAAAAGAACGAGTGTTTTTCCTTATTAATTTCCCTCAAATAATTTCTCATTATTTACATTATTTGAAAAAAAAATGCAACTTATTGAATTTAATTTTGCTTAAATTAATTTTTTAAAATATTCGGGCCCATGCTAGCCATGCCTAGGTCATGCTAGCTCAGGCATGCCCCGATGCTCAATCCTAGTCACGCTTTGCTAGGTGACAAGGTTGGAAAACTATTTCGATTGTGATTAAGCCCAAAACTGAACTAGCTTGTGAGCACATATCATATCTCAAGATGTAGTTCGACCCTGAGCACCAATCCAATTTCCATATGTCGTAACCCAACACACTGATATGAGTAATTCACCCATCTACACATTTTTTATGCATGTCCAAAATACAATTTGACGCAAAATCCATTCATTGCTTGATCCATTCTTATTAAATTAGATGCCACGAAATGGTTTAATTTTTTACCTTAATTCTCAAAGTGCGTAGGATGAGGAAATATGTGGTTGGGCTATGCAGTTATTTAGTGCATTGCATGGCTTATTGAAAGAAAAATACTATGTAATGCACCTTATTATTACTAGTCTAAAATATACTCACTCGTTTGTAAATTGATTAATTTTAGAACTTGGAAGGAGATGGAGAAGAATCATTCAACAAATTCGTGAATTAGCATCTATTTATCGATTCCTTCCTGCGGTCAAGTTGAAAAGTAATGTTTGTCAAACAATCTCACATTTCCAACATATAATTTTTATTTTTTTTCGTTTGCCCTTTTGTTACAATTGCAAGAAACTGCCATGTAAAACGTCGGAAAACATTGAATTGGCTTGTGAAGATTACAAATAATAATAGTAATCTAACGATGATATTGTGTAAGTACAACAAAAGTAGTATTCCTATCTAACTTTGTTTTTTAAATTGAAATAATTTTATATTTGCTATGCTTTTACCCTACAATAATCAATTTTATAATAGAATATTTCTCTATCATTACCCATGGGCCATAACTAACTTTTAAAAGGCAATTATTGATTCTTAACCTTGGGGAGAATTTCACATTTTAAGATCCCATCCATGTTAGCCAACCGGAAGATGTAACCATGACCAAGACTCTTTATAGCGGAAAAAAAAAATGAAAATCAGAGACCAAGACTCAAACCAATGACCAAGACAAATAATCAGTGACTGGTGAGGTAGACTTAATAATTTTTTTTTTGGCTAAATCAGACTTATTTGTTATCCTCCGCCTAAATCGTTATAAAATGAAAGTGTGACAAAATTTGATTATGATTAGCCATAAAAAAAAATCCCCATTTATGGTCCTTTAAACAGAATAATCCGTTGGCTTTAATAACTCATCCCGCAACTATTTTTGAAAATGTCAATGGTTGTGGACCAATAAAACATTATCCAGGATGCAAATCATTTAATAATGGACAGTAAGTAGTGTTCCATTTTTTGGCATATCTTCTAATAATAGAGCATAATTTCCTGAACAATTTCTTAAATCACATGCCTTCTATTCAAAATCTTCTTCTTCTTTTATTTTTATTTTTTCGCGATCAACTTTTAAAAGACAATTATTGATTTTTAACCTTAGGGAGAATGTCACAATCTAAGGTCCCATCCATGTTTTTTTTTTTCTTTTGGTCGAAAGGTCCCATCCATGTTAGCCAGCAAGAATATGTTACGAAGGCTAAGACTGCCTCTAGGAAAAAAAAAATAACAAACAAAGACCAAGACTTAAACCATTACAAAAGACCAAGACAAATAATCACTGACTAGTGAGGCGATTTTTCTTTTTTGGGGCTAAATCGGATTTATTAGTTTTCCTCTACCAAAATCGATATAAAACGAAAGTGTGACAAAATTTGATCATGATAGGCCATAAAAAAAACCACTTTATGATTTTTTTTTTGATAGAATAATCTAGTTGGTTTCAATAATTTGTCCTGTGACTATTTTTGATACGTCAATGGTTGTGGACCAATAAAATATTATTCAAGATGCAAATATTTTAATAATGGATAGTAGATAGTGTTCCATTTTTTGGCATATATTCTGATGATAGACCACAATTTCATGATCAATTTCTTAAACCGTGTGCCTTCTATTCGAAATCTTCTTTCTTCTTTTTATTGTTTTTTTGCGACCAGCTTTTTAAAAGGCAATTATTAATTCTTAATCTTGGGAAGAATGTCGCAATCTAAGCTCACATCCATGTTAGCCAACTGGAAGATGTAATGAAGACCAAGACTCTTTCTAGATGAAAAAATCAAAAACAAAGACCAACACTCAAACCATTATAAAAGACCAAGACAATTAATCAGTGACTAGTGAGGTAGACTAATTAATTTTTCCATTTTCGGCCAAATAAGACTTATCAGTGCTCCTTGGACTAGATTAATATTAAACGAAAGTTTGGCCATAAAAAAAAAAAAAAGAAAATCCCCATTTATGGTTCTTAAACGGAATAATCTAGTTGGCTTTAATAACTCGTCCGGGGACTATTTTTGAAAAATCATTGGTTATGGACCAATAAAACATAATCCAAGATGCAAATCTTTAATTATGGACAGTAAATAATGTTCCATTTTTTGGCATATCTTCTAATAATAGACCATAATTTCTTGAATAATTTCTTAACCTGCGTGCCTTCTGTTCAAAATCTTCTTCTTCTTTTATTACTTTTTTTTTTTTTTGCGACTGACAATAAATATTATTTCTTCGTTTCCATATTCAACAACTAATTCCAGTTACCAAATCAATACTGCAGAAGACAAATACCATGTTTTCTCATTTTCACGCGTTCAACAACCCATAAATATTTAACAATAAATTTTTCTTGCTATGAACCAAATTAAAACGCCAGCTTTTAAAATTTGTTTTCGAGTTTTAAAAAATCGAGATGTTAACATTGAATCAAAACCTGATTTCAAACTCTAAAAAGTTTATACATATGTAGGAAAAGCTAACTTTGAGAGTAAAAACCATACGAGACTCCAATTTACCTGACAAAATTATTAGGTGAAAACCTCTCTTCAAATTAACACCCAAAATCTATTTAATTGCAACATCAGATAAAAATCATTAATTTATGAAAACAATGTTGCAACTCATCTTATATGATTGTGGTGAACGTCATCCGCAAAATTACTGAATCTCTTATGTATTTAAAATATTATGTCCACATTCATGATATTGTGTATTTCTATATTAGTTTGGGGTCTACATAATTGATCACCCGTATTGGTATTAGACATTCCAGTTATGTACAAAAGGTCTTCAGTTCATTCGTCTCTCGCAACCATTTCAAAACTCGCATCGCCATTGAGACAGCCTTTGCAGCCATCTACTCCAAAAGACTTTGAATCTGAGAATCACGTTGCCGAATTGACGCCCACCGCGACCCAACTCCACCATGGACGAAAGCTTCACAAGCCGGGACGACACAAACTCGTCCAATCCGTGCCATCATACCCTGCCGCGCTTCGACCCTCATTTGTCAACGAACCACTCATCGGACAAGTCAGCGCCACTCACCGACAAGTCAACGCCACTGCCCGACCTTGCATCATCCTCAGGAAGATACTGTCAGCATCAAGCGAGCCCATATCTCCGCCAAGTTAGTGCCGCTCAACCCTCCACGTTATCACAACGTTATCGCTGTGAGAGCTGGCAATTTTTGTTCACATATAATAATCAGGTCTTGCAATCGTGTCAAGCAGCGCTTCCAAACCCGGACTAGTCAAAGAACCGGTTTGGGTTCTAGTCTAAAGGTCAACTGGTAGAATCGTCCGATTGAACCATCGAAACTGAGAAATTCTGTGTCCATAGTTAAGGACCTCTGCCCCTCCATTACCATGTAGTCTTCCAATAATTGTGGATGACGGAACCAGAAGAACTGTGAGGCTCAAGATCATGCGTAAGTTGGTACCTCCTTTTGCCCTCAAGAGAGTTGACACCTGAAACGTTTACCTCTATGAAGAGGCTTTAAGACAATTGTCGCAAGGATTAGAGCTGTATTTAGTCTTTCCAATCCAAAGACTTGCCAAAGTGTGCAAGTAAGGTTTGCCGCCGAAAACTCATCCTAAAAATTTTGCAAATTAGAGGGGAAACACACGTTTATCAACAGACTTTGCTCCATTTAGGTGCACGGAATATGAGTTTAGCCCAAAGGTTCCATTATTATTTGAATTTGTTGCCAACAGACCCATCTAATGATCCAGCGCCCACACGGGTTAATGCCAGACTAACACTAACAACAATCAATGGAACAAAGTGGAAAGTGTAAACACAAAATAAAAGCATCACTTAGTTGAGATCATCAGCAATAACTTGAGAAATTGGATTACCTTGGGTTCACAATGTTGCTGCATTTTCCTAGCTTGAGCCATTGCACTTTTAAAGATTTCGGTTTGATCACTCCTTAACATGCACACAACCCGGCTGAAATCCTATTTGGCATACAGAGCAATGCACACTGCTGGTAGATTATCTCTTCCTGCCCTCCCTGATTCTTGGTAATAGCTTTCAATTGACTTGGACATTGTGTTGTGGATGAAAAAACACTGACCACATGCCATAAAAAAATAATTACTGAACCAACAAAAATAAGTTGAAATATGACAAAAACATTATAACAGAAAATCAAGTTAGATCAGATTCATTTGCCACTTTTACAGTAAAGAAAAGAACTTTATCCTAGTTTAACTTAATTTCATCACGCCAAAGTTCCATGCATGGAAGAAAGAATATGACTTGAAAAAGACACATTATTTGCTAGTTCCCGCAATCAATAGCCAAGAATGGCAATTTAGTAGGCCACTGGACCATAGAACCAGCAAAGTTTACTTCCAAGCACACTAACAAACCAATCAGTGAAACTAAAACATTAGAAAAAAAAGTGAATAAGTCGAGTATTTGCCAGCATGTCACCTTGATTCTTAAACTAAAAATAGGCAAAGGGTTAGAGTCCATTTCAACTTACAACATCAGGTTTGTCTATTCCCATCCCAAAAGCAATGGCTACACATGCAACCTGGACCTCTCCAGTATGCCATTTCATTTGAATAGCTACTCTTTGATGGGTTGCTAATCCAGCATGATAGTGCATTGTCTTTATACCACACTTATCATTCAGGTATTTTGCAACATCAACACATTCGCTCTTCGAGAGACAATACACTGCCACACAAATTAGCAAACCGATTCTTTAGCAGCTCTCCAAGCTGCTTCAGTTGTTCCTTGGTCTTAGCTAGACCTCATATTTTAGGTTTGGACTATCAAAGCTTGTCTCTAGAGCAAAAGCATGGTGGATCCCGAGAGCTTTTAGGATATCCTGCAATAGAAGTGCATTTCAATAAGTGCCAAATGACTTTTTAACTTAATCTGGAGGACAATGTGCAAGTTTCATACCTCATGAACTGGCTGAGTGGCAGTTGCAGTTAAGGCCATCACTGGGACATATGGAAATATAGGTATTGTTACATCATCCAAAACAAAAGTCAACTGTTTTTATTGACCAAACAATTCTAATAAAGTCATTTTAGATCTTAAAGACTGGAAGTAACTGGCAAGTTAGGAGTGCCTACTATACATGATCGCATGAGAGCCCTCAGAAGCAATTTATTAAATGTTTATGGACAGGTACCTCGCATAAGGTCCTTTGTTGGGAGCAGAATTACAAGCAAACTGGAAATGATCAAGGAAAGACATATTTTTGACAGCAAAGAATAGTGACACTAATTTTAGGGGATGTGCAGTTTCATCTACATCAATAGGAGTTGTTTCACAATGACCAAGAGGGAATTACAATAAGTTATAATCAATTTCTCACTAACCAAAACCCCAGGTGCAAGAGTCAATCAAAGACGAATGAGACGAGTGGAAAGTGTTCCCCAAGAGTTTTATGAGGACTCTCTAATCTCTCCTGATCAAAACCCAAGACAATCTGTTCTCAATTCTTCTCATTATCCTTGTTGACCCCAATATACCTCAGCAACAAAAATAAATGGATATATGGGTTGCAAAACCATTGTTAAAAGAACAAAATGTCGTGCCCAGATCTGCCAACTTTTTGTCAACCTCCTAAATGACTGGACCATTGTGGACAGACTCCTGGGATTTGCCCTGTAAATATTGTGGCCTCTTCAAGTGTCCATAGTTGCTTCACCGAAAGGCCAACACTCTACGATACTGAGACATTCTTCAAGCTGTGTATTTGGTCCATGCAATTACACGGGTCAGTCCCAAGCCAAATGAATCAAAAACTCGAGCCACAAACTTAACAACTATTGACCAAATTAGTTTTGGGCATGGGGGTGGGGGTAGAAAGGAGTGAGACAAATTCACAGTTTTCATAAGCATATCATGTATTCTGAAAATTTTCTGGGCAGAGGTTGAGTGTGTTGAGAAATCAAGTGGATGTGCAAGTAAAATAATCACTTGATTTTATATAAGCAATATTACAAACTCTTTACACACACCACTCTCATATACATCTCACACCTCACATGAACACAATTTCTTGCACACACCCACTCACTCTTTCTCACCTACTCCCACCCACTCACACACTCACGTACACGCTCCACTCACATCACACACTCACACAAGGGGCAAGAACCCCTATTTATAGGGTGTAAAAGTCGGTCAGAAAATTCTAGAGAGAAGGGGAAGAGAAAATTCTGGAGAGAGGGAGAAAAATCTGGTGCAGCAGAGAAAAGGGGAGAAATCTGGAAAAATCCAGAGAGAGAGAGAGAGAGAGGCGGTGCTCCTCTTTTTCTGACACTCCCCCTCACCGACTACTCTCTCTTAGCATGGACATCGAGGTCATACCAAGTTGCCTTGAAACTCTTCGAATTTTACAGCTCCAAGACCTTTGGTGAAGATATCGCAACTTGATCATCTGTTTTGGCATACTCCATCTTTATCTCGTCTTGTAATACTTTTTCTCGTAGGAAATGATAGTGCACTTCTACATGCTTGGTCCTCGCATGGAAAACTGGATTCTCCGCTAAGCTTATGGCTGACAGATTATCACAATATATCCGTGTAGGTTGATTTATTGGTTGATGGAGATCCTCCATTAGCTGTACCAGCCATGTACTTTCTTGTGCTGCCATTGCTGCTGCTCTATACTCAGCTTCTATCGTAGATAGTGACACGATTACTGTCTTTTGCTACACCATGACACTACCGCGATCCGAGGCTAAACATATATCCAGTAGTTGATCGTCGCGTGTCACGATCTCCAGCAAAGTCGCATCGCAATGGCCTACAACTTCACATGATGCTTCTTTCCTATACGAAGCCCAAAATCAAATGTACCCTTTACATACCTTAGTATGCGCGATGACTGCATCTAAGTGGGGCCTTCGTGGCTTCTCCATGAATCGGCTTGCTACTCCCCCTTTGCAAAGGCAATATCGGGCTGTGTTATGGTTAGGTAAATAAGGCTACCCACCAATTGCCTGTACATAGTTGAGTCTTCCAATTCTCGTCCTTCGAGTTGCACATAACTTTACATTTCCATCAATTGGAGTAGAAATAGGTTTGCAATCAAGCATCCGAACTTGTCTAGAAGGTCTCGTGCATACTTCGCGACATAGGAATAATCCTTCATTGGTCTTCTCAATCTCAAGTCCCAAGAAATGTTTTAATTCTCCAAGCTCTTTCATTTGGAACCGCACTAAGAGGTTGGTTCGATTTGGCATATCTCCTTTTCATTATCTCCAATGATGATTAGATCATCCACGTAGATTAATACTATCGCAAGCTTGCCATCTTCTACCTTTACAAACAAGCTCGAGTCATTTGGGGCTACAAAGTAGCCACTTTGCACAGAAATTCAGCAATCTTCCCATACCATGCTCTCGGGGCTTGTTTTAAGCCATAGAGGGCTTTCTTTAACTTACAAACATAATTTGGATGAAACTTACTTTTGAAACCATCTGGTTGCTCCATGTATATATCTCGATCTAGTTCTCCATGTAAAAAGGCATTCTTCACATCCATTTGCCATAATTTCCACGACTTGCTTGCTGCAAGTGCTAGTAAGACTCGAACCTGTAGTAATCTTTGCCACTTTGGACTAAAGGTCTCATCATAATCTAAGCCATACTTTTGAGAAAATCCTCGAGCAACTAGTCGTGCCTTATATCTTTCTATCGACCCATCTGGTCGAGTTTTAAGTTTATAGACCCATTTGCAAGATATAGGACGTACCTCTTTAGGTCTCGGTACTAGGTCCCATGTTTCGTTCTTTCTTAGTGCTTGTATCTCTTCCTCCATGGCTTTCCTCCATTCCATGTCTTGCGAAGCTTCCTCATATGTGGACGGCTCGACTACTCGACATCTTCGGTCAACGCCGCATTTGCATATTTGGGATTTGGTCTTCTTTGTCTTGTTGATCTCCTTAGTTGAGATTCCTCCTCTTGAGTTCTTCCATCGACTTGGTCGGAACTCTTACGTAGTTCTTGGATGTACACCGGTTCGCCATGGGCTCTTTGATTTTTCTGGTGACTGTGTTCTAACTTCTTTTCTTCCAATTACATTATCATTTCCTTCTTCAATTGGCTGGCCCTTATCAATCTTGTCATTTTCTTCCATTCCTTCACGAATCTCTTGTTTTGAATTAGGTTGTGATGTCCACCAAGATGATAGTTCGTCGAACACCACATTTCTGGAAGTGTAACACCTCCCTGTTTTAGGGTCACAACACTTCCATCCTTTTCTTTGATCATCGTAGCCCACGAATATGCAACGAACTGCCTTCTTATCGAACTTGTTACGAAGATGGTCTGGCACGAATGCATAACATACACACCCAAATATTCTAAAGTGACTTACCGTGGGCTTGCGATTCCATAACTTCTCATAAGGTGACATAAAGCCAAGCCTTGCTTGAGGTAGTCTCTGTTGATCACGTGTCTTTGCCGTCTTCATACACTCAGCCCAAAACTTGGGTGGAACACTCTTCGCATGCAACATACTCCTGCATGTCTCCGCCAAATGCCGATTCTTTCTTTCGGCAACTCCATTTTGTTGTGGCGTATTTGGGCAAGTAAATTGTTGACGTATCTTCCATTCTTGAAGAAATGATGTGTATTCTCCTCCATTATCCGTGCGAAGGCATAGTATTTTCTTGCCTACTTCATATTCTACTTTTGCTTTAAACTCCTTAAATTTGTTTAATGCTTCGGATTTTTCTTTCATGAAGTCGACCCGACGTACTGGAGAAATCGTCAATGAATGTTATCATGTACTTTGATCCTCGACTGATGGTTGCTTCTTGGTCCAAATACATCCGAGTGGACAAGCTCGAGAGGCATCTTAGCTCGAATTTAGACTCTTCATATGGAAGCGATGTGCCTTCCCATGCGGCATCCAGCACACAGATGACATCTTCTTGTACTTCCAAGTGGGGAGACCTTTTAGCATACCTTTCTTCATCATCACCTTTAATTTATGGTAGCTCACGTGCCCAAGCCGTGCATGCCACAAATCAGGTGTTTCACTCTTCGAGTTTTGTCCACGTATGCCGTACGAGCGACATCACGTAGACAGACTCTAATCGACGCCCCTCCATGATTGGTGTACCGGTTGGTTTCAAATTGCGGTACACCCTAACGTCTCTAGGACCAAACACCACATAATTGCACGAGTCGTAAGTTGTGCCACGGACGGTAGATTCTTCTTCATTCCGGCACATGGTACACATTTTTCAGTTCGACTTGATGCGAGCTAAATCGGGGTGTTATCACCGTTTGGCCCACATGGGTAATCGGCAACCTTGAGTTGTCTGCGGTGACAACTACTCGTCCACCTTTGTACTCACACATGTTTGATAGCTTGCCTTGATCTCCGGTCATGTGATTTGAGCACCCCGAGTCGACTATCCAATCTTCTTCATAATCAATCAATTTATCACTTACCATGATGAGGGCCATTGCATCTTCTTGTTCCTCCATTGCAAAGGATGCTTGGAAATCCCACTCTTCTTCGCTATCATTTTCCTTGGATGCTTTGCGACATTTCCTTCAACTCTTTTGAATCGACAATCCCGGCAAAGTGACCTACTTTGCCACACGTGTAACACCGTCCATTACGCCTTCTATTCTTCTTTTCTTCATTTTCGTCCTTATCGCGGTCTCGACGAGCTCCCCTGGCCGAGGTCGAGTTCCTTCTATTCGCTTTTGCCATTCTCCATGACTTTTCCACGGTTTGCCATCTCTTGCACTTGCTCCATTTCTATTTTGGCCCTTGAACCCTCTTTTATTACTAAAGAGGGCATTTTCATCCTCCTTAATTGAGACCTTAGAAATTTGTTTATCTAAGGCTTCTTGGTTGGCCAATATATTCTCCAACTCTATTAGAGTTGGCTCATTTGCCCATCCACGAGTGGCCGTAACAATACCATTATATTCCGGCCTTAACCCGTGAATTATGATTCTTCTCATTCTTGTATCGAGATGGCATTCTCGGGATCTAATTTTGAAATTTCTTCGCAAATAGATTTAACTTTAGAAAAGTATTGACTCACCGTCATATTTTGTTGCGAGATTGAGAGGAGCTCGTTCTCCAGGCATTGTAACTTGGCATCATTTGTCCTTGCAAACAGTGTCGCCAAGTTATCCCAGGCCTCCTTCGGGGTTGTCGCACTCTTTATGTGTTGCAATAATTCATCTTCAACAGTCACGGCAAGCACATAAAGAGCCTTACCCGATTTTATATTTCATTTTCTTAATTCACTATCATTCGTGGGTGGGGTGGTGTTGCTCCCGCCAACAATATCCCACAAATCTTGTCCTAGCAAGTAATATTGTATGCGGGTACTCCAGTTATTATAATTTGAATTATTGAGCTTCTCGATGCCACTTACCGAACTCGAGAAATACGCCATCGTGACTTGAGTATAATGCCCCGCACTATACCAAGTAAGCCTAGTCCCGGACCAACCGACTTCACAATCCCAGATTGTGCACTGGCAGAACTCCGACGTCCTTCGCTTCTTTGCTCCTTGGCTCAACGATCCCTGATCGCCTTGCTCACTTACAATGGTCCCCGACCACTGTCTTCGCACGGCCTCCGACGACCTGCTCTGATACCACTTGTTGAGAAATCAAGTGGATGTGCAAGTAAAATAATCACTTGATTTTATATAAGCAATATTACAAACTCTTTACACACACCACTCTCATATACATCTCACACCTCACATGAACACAATTTCTTGCACACACCCACTCACTCTTTCTCACCTACTCCCACCCACTCACACACTCACGTACACGCTCCACTCACATCACACACTCCTCACACTTTTCACACACTCACACAAGGGGCAAGAACCCCTATTTATAGGGTGTAAAAGTCGGTCAGAAAATTCTAGAGAGAAGGGGAAGAGAAAATTCTGGAGAGAGGGAGAAAAATCTGGTGCAGCAGAGAAAGGGGGAGAAATCTGGAAAATCCAGAGAGAGAGAGAGAGAGAGAGAGGCGGTGCTCCTCTTTTTCTGACAGAGTGGATGAATTTCTTGGAGTACTGCTTTGATCAGGAATACAGCATGTGGGTTTCCTGCCCATTTTACCGCCAAATATATCATCTTCGTCTTCACTGTCAGTAGAGGAATCCACCTTAAAAAAAGTCCGATTTTCTCAGGTTGTGGAGAATCTTCTATAATATTAATGTCGCGCACAACATTGCATTTGCTGTCATTAGGCGTATCTTGGCCAAACATATCAGTCAAAACTCCACAAGCTTCTGATTCCGCAGCTTGCAAATCATCCCAATCCTCAGTGTCTTGCATAGTTTCGATGAGTTCTGCTAGAAAATAATCGCCACAGTGCTCCACAGTGATAAAATCTCGACCTTCATTACCTTCAGACAACCAAAAGAAGAGAGAGATGATTTTGCAAGTTCCATGACAAAAAAAAAAAAAAAAAGATCAAATAATTACAATCTACAATATGTAATCTGCAGCTAATACGGTGAGATGCCATACTTAATTTTAGGCAAGGCACCATATGTAATTTGCGGTTAGTTCATAGATAAGTCAGACATTTCGCTAGTCAATAAGACTACTCCGCAAAACCCACAGAGAAATGGGGATGGGATTGACGCTCAATGAACTAGCTTTAACCAGCTCCAGTCCATTCAAATCCAAAAAGGAGACTATTCCATAGCCATCATCAGAGAGACGACTGACAGCAATAAATCTCCTTCATTACAAATGCACAATCGATCAATGACAAATTATCTTCACAACACAAGCATTTACGTCATTCCCTAATCACCAGATATCATGGGATTCGGCTAATAACCAAGAAAAACCACCACCCAAAGCAACCTAAACACATCAAACTGGAACAGCACCAGACATTTTGTTCGTCAGAAAGACTACTTCGCTAAACCAGCTCCAATCTATTCAAACCTAAAGCAGACTTCCAGAAGGACCTATACAACCTCCGCAACGCTGCCTAGAACAAAAAGTGCTCTTTTCAAACCTAGAGCAAACTATTCCAAAGCCATCATCTTCGCGGGGACGAGAATTACCTAGATAACCTCTGCCAACGGTAATCAGCATGAAAAAGCGGCGACGAAGTAACGATCCGAGTTACCGTAGAGGGAAACGAGACGATCCAAGCACTTGCTGGCGGACTGCTCGTGGAAGCCAAACTCGAGAGCCAAGTTCAGCAACCGAGCCTTCTCTACCTCCAAGCCCCGATCCTCCATGGAATCTCAACCTTTTCGACGCGATTCGAACGATCGACTGATGATGCGCGAAACGGAATTGAATCGATCCGTAGTCTCTTGAGAGAGAGAGAGAGCGCTCGTAGTGCTCTGTTCAAAAAACCTTGCCAGTGATGGCGGGATTGATGATGTTTTTCCACTCCTATTTTTATATACCGGGGAGAATGAGAGAGATTCGAGCCATATTTTTTTCAATTCTTTCGAAAATTCCGTTTTCACGCCCGAAGTTTGTTGAAGTTCTGTTTTTGCTCCCCACGTCATCAGTTTTTCTGGTTTCATTTGACACCCCTGGGTCCTTTTACGTTATTCTTTTCTAGGCTTGAATCATTCTTGAGCTTGTAAAGGCTTCTTTGCATACATAAGACTTGCTTGTCGTACTCAAGATATGGGGTCTTTTTGCGTTAATCTCTTGCAGGCGTTAGAGGAAAGTTACGAATGCAAAGGTGATCAAACTTTCATTTGATTAAAAAAAGCTGCGATGAGTAAGGAAAATTACCAACATATAATGCTCCGTTCATTTCACGGAAAATAACTTGCAGGAAAATGTTTTCCCGATTTTCCGGTGTTCATTTCACGGAAAACCAATTACTCAAGGAAAATATTTTCCATCAATGGAAAATACTACCATCAAAGATAAGGAAAATGTTTTCCACTTTTGAAAAGTGGAAAACATTTTCCATAACTTCTTCTTTTTATTAACACATTTTTGTTTTTATTTTTATGCTTTTTTTTTCTTTTCTTTTCTTTCTTTCCCTTTCATCTTTCTTCCTTAGCTTGGCTGGTGGCCGGCCCCGACGGCGGCCGGCGACCAGCGACCGACCGCGGCCGCGAGCCGCTCGAGCTCCGCCCAGCCGGCGAGGCTCCGCCTAGCCCGATCTATGAAAGTCGAGCTCGGGCCTTGCCGGATCGAGCGAGGCGGAGCCTCGTCGGCTTGGGGCGGAGCTCGGCCTCGCCAGAGGTCGGCGAGTCGTGAGCTCGCCCAGATTTGGCGGCGGAGCTCGGGCTCGCTGGATCGGGAGCCCGAGCTCCGTCGCCAGATCCGGCAAGCTTGCGGCTCGCCAAAGCCCAACGAACCTCCGGCAAGCTCGGGCGAGATCAGCCAAGCCTTGAGCTCGCCGGATCGGCAACCGGATCTTGGTCGGCCGCCGGCGATCCAACGATTGTCGGGCGTGCGGCGGCGAGAGGAAGGAGGAAGGAGGAGGAAGGAGAAGGAAAAGAAAAGGAAAAAATAAAAAATTTGTTAGGAGTCATTAACGAATGGTGGAAAATGTTTTCCACTTAAAATTTAAGTTTCGGCCGAACACCGGAAAATATAGCCATTTTCTGGAAAATGACTTCGAGAAAATATTTTCCGGAGATGACCCATTTTCCGTGAAACGAACGGACCCAAGTCTCAAAACTTTACAAAGTGTAAAGAAAGTTACTACCAGTTTAGATATTTCTTTAACATACAAAAAAAGAAATTTACCTTTGAGCGAATAAATTACTTTTTTTATGAAATATTACAATGCATATGTTCTAGAGATTTATGCTCTCCAAACAAAAATTACATCCTCCAAAAGAAAAATTACAAAGGGATAATTTACAAATAGATTATTGTTAGTAAGGACGATTATGTATGCCGAACGAAAGTTAAGATTCATTAGGTAATTTGCCAACAATATGAAAAGACATTTACTATAAACTTAGGCAGATTATAATTTTGAATGGAATATTACAAATGATAGGACTTACAAAGCTTATGACTACAAAAAACAATTACACCGTGTCCAAAAAGTTATGGGATGATATATTATTGGGAAATTACTATTAGTGAGAAAAATGACAGATACCAAAGAAAAATCACAATCAATTAGATAGGATCCGGTCTGTTTCCCCTTTTCATCTTGTCATCGTTGATCGATAGACTGATCCTCGCCATCTTTAGGTGGCTTTGAGTTGTGAAGAATATGGAGGAATTTGTTCAAATCAAAATGGTGTGTCGTAGCTTTGTATAGATTGGTAGATTCCATCTAGGTAGTTTAGGAATTTTGATCTTCCATTTAGCTGCTTATGATCTCGTGCTAGTGTACAACTATAATGCATACTCTGCCCAGAAACTTTCTGATTCTGCCCGATTTAGTGATTTTCTTAGGAAGATTCCTCCCCATTTAGAAATCTTTGACTAGTTTTTTATGCGTCGAATATGAATAATAGCATAAATCATGCTTGAAACAATCTCATGCCAATTTTCTGATATGATAATTCAAGCTCTTGCATTAAGGTGGATTTGTTCCATTGATACTCGTCTTGGACCTTGGAATGCGAGAACGAACTTGTAAACGACATGAAAAACTGAGAATCTATTGAAGACTGAAATCCAAAGATTCGGACTAGTGGTCAAGCAATCGTGTCCTTCCATTTCTATACCTAATGTCAATTGAATTGGCAAACAAGAAGGATGATCCATTCTTCAATGAAATAGTCCTGGCCATGAAGGTGAAATTCATTAAATATTACAAGAACATCCCACTTTTTTTTTTTGTTTTTTTAGCCACTATCTTAGATCCAAGGTTCAAGTTAGAGGGGCTTGAAACTCTTCTTGCTTCATATTACAAATATTTGAGATTGAGTCAACATCTTCGTGATAACGATGAGTTGGCTCTCAAATGTGTACGTGGCATATGCTGATCAATATGATATGACAAGTTCCATCCCACGGACAAAGAAAGCTGCCCCTTTGAGCAGTGCCCAAAAACCTATATGGTCTTTGCTTCATAAGTGGAAGAACACCCTACAGCCGCTAAGTCTATCTTCATCGTCTATCAATGAGTTGGAGATGTACTTGAGAATAAATTACTCCGAGCACTTCGATAGAGTTGGCAAACATAACCTCGAGGACCTGAAATGGTGGAAAAGGTGAGCCACCACTTTTCTGATTCTTTTTATTATGATTTGTGACTTACTCATTTCATCACCGTATACGACACCTTCAAAGTCTATGTTTATTACTGACCAACTTTTGGAAGTCAAATAGATACAACTTGTTTGCGTAAAATTTAGAAATGTGCTCCACATGGACAAGATAACAACAATGACATTGTATCATTTGAATCATGGCGAGGGACATGAATGTTTGAGCGTAACTTTTAGTTAGAGCACCACTAAGTGTAATTTTTTTTTTCAAATTATTTGAAGATATACTTTTGTTTTTATTTGGTTTAGCATACTGTGTTTTTATTAATTTTCCTCAATTATTTCTAATGATTTTGTATTGAATTTATTAAGAGGAAAAAAAGGCCTGGACCAACAATCAAGTCGTGTCATCCCTGGCATGCCTCGATGCCCAATCTCAATCACGCTTTATCATGTGACAAGACCCAAGGTACTATGGGGGTGCATGTCTATTTCTGTTCCAGAAACAATTTTTCTATTCCAGACTTATTTCTGAAATAGAAATCCGTTTGATAAACTTATTCCGTTTTTCTATTTCTAGAATAGATTTATATTCCTAAAATAGGTTTGGAATAGATATAAGAAATAGAAATTTTCTACTTCTCTATTTCTGGAACAGAAATGAGAAATAAAAAATTTTCTCATTATTCGTCAACCGGTTCTTCATCCGTTGCCGCCGATCACTGTCCGTCGGTCGTCGGTTGCTGGCCGCCCGCCGGCCCCTGCTAGTCGCTACCGCTGCCGCCGATTGCTGGCCACCACGCCACACTTGATCGCCGCCCACCGGCACTATCCGCCGGTCCGCCACCATCGAAAGGAAGAAATTTTGTGTCGTTATTAAACGAATTTCTATTTTTAGAGTAGAAATTTTGTGTCATTATCGACGGTTATTTTTGCTTAGAAATTCTTCTAGAAATAAAAATAAAAAAATCTATTTTTGTTCCAGAAACTATTTCGGAGCAAAATGGTTGTCATGCGTGTCCTATATTGGCTGTAGTTAAGCCTCGTAAATCACATCGGCTGTGGTTACACCCCAATTCACTACCATTATTGTGTTTTCATGAGAAACTGAATTGCATTTTATCGAAAGGAAAACCTATGTCATGCACTTTTCAACTGGTCTGAAGAATACTCTCGCATCTAATGAAGTTTTTCAATGTAACTTAGAAAGACGGACAAGATTCATCTGACTATATCGGGGATTAGAAAATCAAGTTCACCCCCTTATTGCTCTGCCTCCAAAGAAAAGTCCCTAGATTATTACTGTCACCCATTTCTTTCCCTTCCCTCAATCCAAACACGTATTGGACATGAATCAAATTTATTACTTCATTCAAGATTGTTGACCTCGAAGGCACCTATTTTTTTACCGACTTTCAACTAGATTTTCATCATAAATTAACCCTGCTAAGTCATGATCTATGGGTATAAATGGGTTGTGCGCAAATCGGATGATCGGATTGTTGGTTATATTGCTGCAGGGGAATACTTGATTCTTTGGATCTTCACTTGTTCGATTTCCCCAATAGTTTTCCTAAAATAAGTGATCTGCAACTACCATTCTAAGTTAGCTTGAAGATACGAAACCTGAGGATCTGATTTTGAGGTCAATGGAGTCTTAAATGATTCTGCTTGACACATAAGATGACTGACTGAAGAGTATATCATCGGACACGGCTTCTTCTCCTTTCATTATGATTCTCTATGCTCTTCATGTGAACAATGAGAAGGCTGAAACGTTAGTACTGCCTAATAGGATAGTTCTCTTTGATTCTCATGACATTTGGTTGTCTTTCACATATGATTAGTGGCTGAAGGTAATCTGATCCCTTAAATGTCCTCGTCAGCTTGCAACACTCATGATCTTCTTCATGTGGGCCGCACTAACAAGTTAAAACATTAGTGAAATATACCAAACACAAAATAATTTAATTTTGAGCATATTGATTATATATAACACAGGAAAAGTCGCAATTAAAGTCAATGTATTGATTATATAATTTATAACTTCGCTACTCAATAACACGAGAAAAGTCGCAAGTAAAGTCAATGTATTGACTGTATAATTTATAACTTAGCTGCTCAACAAGTGCCTAGATATTTTATCCAAAGGGCAATGGCATTATGTTTGACTGCTTATACGACATGAGTCATGACTTTATTGACCGAATTATTCGAAGTTGGAACGTGAATCGACCAGATGATTGGATGAACATGTTGAACTGATTGAACCGTTTGGTTCTATTCATGAGTTTCCCCCCTTTTTCTCTTCTACTTTGGTTTCATGCAGAGGATTTGCTTTGAGCTTGTTTATAATAGTTCCATCACATATTACATAAAGATCCTATTAATAACAGCCATTCGAACAATAACAACGTAGGTTTCGAAAGGACAGGAGAAAGTTCTTTGGTTCTCATTTTTTTTGGCCCGAGCTTGACGGGAGGGTACTGGAATAATGAAAGCTGTCACTCAAATCAGAATGAAACTGGTGAAGGCCTTTCAATTTATTTTACACCTGCAAACTGCATGTCGGACTATATAGCTTCTTTAGTTTGCCATATGATGAATCATATAACGCAGAGGAATCGAAATAGACAAATTGAGGAAATTACAGGGTTAAAAGAACCCCAAAACGGAGACTTAAAAAAAATTTGGCCAAAAGAGAGTTCTAAACAATGAAACCGACCACGAAGTAGATCTAAACGTTAAATCCAACAAATGAAAGTAATCTTCTTATTTTGCATTCAGCATCATGTTGTCAAGAAGAGGAGAAATTAGCAGGACAGATGATTTTTACTTTGAATGGGAATGCATGCATGCTTGCAAAATCATGTTGCAGATAAATCAAAAGGTAAGGAAATTCGGGGGAAAAAAAAATTCTTTTGGCAAATATAAAGACATATGGACTATCACATACAAGTCATCTCATTTTCCTATGTCTTGATTGCTGGAGATCGATGAATGAAACAACAATTTGAACGGACATCATACCAGAAAGATTGAACATTGTGACACTCTTTTGGATACTTATTTAACATTAGATACATATTAAAGTGATAACCCAATAAACAAAACAAACCCCTCTGTTTCCTCCCGACTGATTTCATCCTTTTCTCTCTTAATGACGATAAGCATGATATTCAGTAATTTCTACATATTAAATCGACACACAAAGCTCGAGCATTTGCGCTTCAACCTTCGAAACCCTTGTTTGAAAGAAGCCTTGAACTTGACTCGACCAAATAAAGCTTGTATCTGGCCACCTTCCTCTTCCTCCGCTTCTCCAAGCATCATACCACGATGATTTTATCGACTTCTAAAAGATAAAAAATAGGCAAAGGCCAGAGTCCATTTCTACATACTACATTAGGTTTGTCTATTCTCATTCCAAAGGCAAATGGTAGCACATACAATCTGGGCCTCTCCAGTATGCCATTTCTTTTGAACAGCTACTCTTCAATGGGCTAGTAATCAAGCATGATAGTACACTATCTTTATACAGCACTTCTTATTCAAGTATCTTGTGATATCAACACATTCACTCTTTGAAAGGCAATATGTGACATCCATATTTTCGGGTTATAATTTCGACTAAATAAATAGGGCTGTTTTTGTTCAGTTGAAGCTAGGGATTGCAAAATTGAGATGGAATATGGACTCAAAGATTCGAAAAATATGCCGGCGTAATCGATGGATGACCAATTGAATTATTGGAGGTCAATTGAGATGAAATTCAAGTGGATCAAGTCACCAATTGGAGCCAATTCTTACAAAATTCGTAATTCCCCCTAAGCCTAGCAAGATTGGACCAATTGAAATGTCATTTGGGGTGTTGGTGTGGCCCATTGTGAACCAAGGATGATACTTGGCCAAGATGGAGTCTAAAGGGATAGACTTGTGAAAAATATCTAGCCAAGGGTCCCTCATCTCTCATCCCTATCCTCTCCCTCACTCTCTCTCTCTCTCTCTCAATTCAACCGTCTATCTCTCTCTGTCCAATTTTCTCATCCCCTGGACCTCTCTCTTGCGGATGAACGCACTCACGCCAGCCCCCACAAAATTAGAACAGAAGCTTCACTTTTCTGCTCCACCGAAACTGCTTCAGCGTGGAAGCTGCTGCTGCACGTCGCCAGTTCAATGGGCAGAAGTCAGCAAACGATGAAGCCCTCCATCTCCATGCACGTCTCACGTCCGCACGCCACTCCACCGAAAGTTCCCCTCAGCTACGTGCCATCCCACCGACTGCTTCTCCTCCCCTTCATTCACGGCCACTTGTCCGTTAGCCAGCTTCCACCGGTCAACCATCAGCAACCGAAGACCCCGTGCGACCCTGCTGCTGCTCGACGCTCAGCCAACGTTCCACGGAGCAGCAACTCCACGCGTCCAAAGCAGCATCCCACTGAAGCAGCTGCCGCACGTCCGCGGTCGGTTCCTTCGTCCACCGAGCTTCCATCTTCAACGCCCGAAGTCCTCGTCCGAAGCCAGCTGCTGCCAGCGAAGTCCCGAATCCTGCAGCAATTCGGCCCACAGTCTGGCCCATCATCAGCAGCTCGCCAACGGAGCCAACCTCGCCAGTAGCTGCTCGGGATTTGTCCATCCGAGTCAACGAAACCAGCCAGCGCCTCCATTTATTTTTTTGAAATTTCCTCTTTCGCCCCTGAAGTTTGTCTAAGCTCTACTTTGCACCCCGGGCTTCGTTTGACACGCTTGGGCTTGAATCATCGTTAACCTCAGCAGAAAGGATTATGTGCGAAGGTTACTTTGGAAACGGAAGACTTGCATATCATACTAGAGTTACAGACGTATCTATTACTATGCGTCAGTCAATAAAAGACAACATTGAGAAAGTAATACCCTTCCTTAATTTACGTTTTTACCTTTCTATATATTAAATATAAATATCATAGCGGAATGATTTTCCAAACATTAGAAAAATAGCGTTTTCAACACTACTTTATTAGGGGCAAAACATCTCAATGGGGACGGAAATTTTATAAGTCAAAGCTCTCTTTTTTATGGGATTGGTCCCATATTCAATATGGATCGTTAAATAGAAAGGGAAAAAAACATGACTTTTCAAGTCTATTTTGCAAAATTGATTTTCTTTCATCACTTTCAAACATTAAAGGAAAGTTATAGACGTGATCAAATTATCGTTTGATTAAGAAAAGTTATGATGAGAAAGGAAATTTATCAAGACAAAGAACTCAAAACTTTACGAAGTGCAAAGGAGAGTTAGAGGCTCTCTCTTTAATTTTTTGATGTGATCAAAATATCATCTATAATGGTCATCATTTTATTAATTATCAATTAATTTATAGCAGTTTTCTAACAGCTCTCTTTTTTGTTTGAATACAAGATTAATCATAAACCACAAATTTTCAATATACATCGAACTCACAAGATTCACATGTCTTTCCTTGTTTGGCCGTGCACATAACATGTTCCTGTTCCTTCTATTATTCCGTGTAGAGTTGTATCTTGTGAAGATAGCCACTAGAGCCCATCATACCAAGTTTCATACTCTGAAAGGGAGAAATTGATCTCAAGGGTAGTGCTTGAATGCCTCAAACAATTTATCTTATATTTTTTCATCATTTTTAATATATTTCCAACAATTCTTTCTCTTTTTTTCATATTATCTAATATTTTTCCAACATTTCCATGGAGAAAGGGCAAAACCAAAGCAAGAGAAACAAAAGGGATGCACTGTTTCATTTCATATCGTTCGGGTGCTTATTACATCGATTCTTCTCTCTATCTTTGTATTCAATTATCTCAAGAAGAAAAAATGAGAGCACCACAGAAGAGAGCATTAAGGGAGCATCCGCTCCTTCTTCAATGTCATCTAACAAGTTATAGCTCTATATATCGATCAATTATTTAAAATTTCTAAGGTTTAAGAGAATAACTCGGTGATATCATGTCATTTTAAAATACGTTGGATTTAGAAGAAATCGTTAGCACGTTGAGCTGCCATGGAATAAACACAAGTCCATTTGTTTATCCCCACGTCATGTTTCCAACTCCGTTCAGGGATATGGGCCGCGTATACACTTTTGAAAATTAGCCAACTGGGCTCTGGCGTCCAAGACACAGCGCCTCCACCCATGGCACGTGATCATGTTCCAGCAGAAAACACGGAACCGCGTTATCCGATTCCCAAGTACAAGTTCTCTCTACTTCCAGATCTGAAGCACATCGAACCCTCTACTGCGAGAGTGAGAGCTTCGGCTTGAATCGGCGGAGGAAGCAGCGATCTTCTTTCTCGCGAATCCACCGAGCAGTACACCCGAGGCCGTCGCGAAGAGCACCTGCAGTCGCTCCTTCCGAACCACCGGATTCA
The DNA here is from genome assembly GCA_017140325.1 of Eucalyptus leucophloia subsp. euroa. Lineage (NCBI taxonomy): Eukaryota > Viridiplantae > Streptophyta > Magnoliopsida > Myrtales > Myrtaceae > Eucalyptus > Eucalyptus leucophloia. The sequence goes on along the minus strand of CM029469.1, from coordinate 18,546,165 downwards.
AAGGACTGGTTTTTCGGCGGGCACCAATCAGCAGGTAAAATCAACTCGAATCGTGTCGAGTTTCGAACTTTTTAGTGTTCCGCTTGCTATAATTTCTGATCGTGGACTCCGCCGAGGCGATTAGGGTTCCTGGGTTTGGTGGGGCGGTCTTCGCTCGGAACACGTGGGTCGTTTCTGGGATCTCCAGATATACCGGAGAAGAGCTGCGATTTTATCGAGAGATAGTAAGTTCGCCGTCTGTTGTTGGTGATTTCGTAGCCACTACTCGTCCTTTCTCGTGACGTTCTGACCTGAGATGATCTGCAAATTTACCTCAGCGTCTTTTGAGATTTAGCGTCTCTTTCCAAACCAAGCCGGTCCAGGTTGAGGCGTGAAGGTGATCCTCGGGACTGCACTAACGTTTGGGACTTGGACTGCTTCAAGCCGACTTCTTCTCAAACACTAAAACCCATCACGGTTATTTCATCTCTGAATATCTCCTCCTCGAGGTAAGTCCGACCTTCATTCTCCGGTCTATTACAATTGATAGGACAAAAATACATTCGATTATTACTCATCGCCTAACATCCTCTAGGGCAACAGAATAATACATGTGAAATTCCCTCGGGACAAAAAGCCCGCTTGATTAAAGTACTGAAATTACCCTTCTAGACCCGATTTTGGGTCCATTGCCCTATATGCACTCCGATTGTCCAAAATTACCTCTCTTTTTTTTTTTTTTTTTTTTTTTTTTTTTGGTCGGAGCCAAACTTACTTAAAGCCTGAAACATCCAAAATACTCTGTTTTTGCGGAAATAATTCTTTTTTTCTTAAAAACATTTAAAAATTGAGTTTTTCCAAATATCAATGGTGCTGGTCTATTCTCTTCAATAATTGCACAAAACCTTTCAAAGGCTACGAATCAGAATTGTCAACAACAAAAATTTATCTGAACAGATCATATCAACTAGAGAATTTTTGGATGTCCATAAAATCATTTTCCATTACATTGACAATTTTCGTAATTTCCGAAAAATGACACAAAAATGCACGACAAAATAATGATTTGGATACTGTGGAGCGAAACAAGATTGTCCAAATCACCTGTTGGCGGACTGCTCGTTGAAGCTGAAATCAGGTGCTTAGCTCAGTAACCGAGCTTTCTCTACCTCCAAGCCCTGATCCTCCATGGATGTCCAGCCTATTCGAGCGATTCGATCGATCCATAATGCACAAGTCAGAATCGATTATTGCTAGTCTCTCTCCAGAGCGCACGCTCGAAGTGCTCTTCTCGAAAAATCTTCCTAGGGCGACAGCAGGATTAATGTTTTCCCATTTATTTTTATATATGCTGGAGAATGGGAGAGATTGGACACATTTTTAATTTTTTTTTTTTTTAAATTCCGTTTTTGCACCTGGAGTTTGTCTAAGCTCTATATTGCCCACCAATAAGTTCTTCTGGTTTGAGTCATTGTTGACCTCGGTAGATAAGGAATATGTGTGAAGGCTCCTTTGCAAAAAGAAGACTTGCGTGTCGTACTAAAGTTATAGATCTACAAGAAGTATCTCAAATTTCTTTTATCCGTTGCTGTGCATCAGCAAAAGAAAGTATTGACAAATTAATATAGTTTCTTAGTTACACTACATAATTATTCCTTTATATATATATATATATATATATAAAGCAATGATTTGCAAGATTTTGGAAAAATAACATTAACACTACTATACTGCTCAGAAAAAAATAAACTACTCTCTTATGGCTAAAACGTGCTAATCATGATGGAAATTTCATAAGTGAAAACTCTCTTTTATGGGATGAGTCCTACATTCGACATGGACCGTTGGTTAAAAAGGGAAAAAAAGGTGATCCGTCAAATCTATATTGCAAAATCGATTTTTTATCATCACTTCCGAACATTATAGGAAAGTTAGATGCAAACATGATCAAATTATCATTTGATTGAGAAAAGTTACGATGAGTAAGAAAAATCACTGAGACATGGGTGTCAAAACTTTACCAAGTACAAAGGAGAGTTATGATCAATTTACATATTTTAGTGAAAATAGACAAAAGAAATTTACTATTAACTGAATAAAAATATTATTTTTGTGGAATTTTACCAGACATAGTTTTCGTATTTATGACCTCCAAAGAAAAATGGCACCCTCCAAAGAAAACCTATGAAAGGATGTTTTACAGGTAAAATTATTCTCCAACGGTTAGTTTTATATAAAAAGGATTTAGAGGATGCCAATGGACTAGGCGGAAATTCAGAAAGCTTCAAATCTCTAGGTTGCCTCAATCTCTCACGCGTTCACAATATGTTTCAGCTTGCATTCGATTCTTTCTGTTAAAAAAAGCCATATTGATGGTTCTTAGTTTGAGAGAGTAGATGTAGATTTTATATAAGTTGAACTGTTATAAATCTATAGACATATTCTTCTATTCTCTAATCTCATTAATTTATCTATTTGATAGAAATATCTCCTTGATAAATTGTTTCCGCATATGTTGTAACATCCTGAAATTTTAATTTTCTAATATAATTTAATAGAATAAGAGCTTTTCATTCACTATCCCTGACACTCACTCGGTCACTTCCGATCAATTACATGTGGGAACATACAGTCAAAGTGAACAGTAAAATGCGGTCAAAAGTGAAAAGTGATTTGGTGGAAAGGTAGTAATATTAGGTGAAGTGGAGTTTGAAATGATGAGAAAAAGAAGAAGAAAATACATTAGAGTCAAAAAGGAAAAGAAGAAAAGAAAGAAAGGAGAAAGGAGCAAAAGAAAGGAGAAAGAGGAAAAGAAAGAAAAAAACGAAAGGAGAGAGGGGGAAGAGAGAATGTGTCGGCGAGAGGAGCAGATAAACAAGGAGAAGGGAGGCTTTGTGCTGTGCAGGAGGAGAAATCTATGGCAAAATTAAATTTAAAATCACTTTCATAATTACTAGCTAGGTCCTTTCTTCACGTCCTCCCCACATTGCCAATTTTGTCTCAACTCAATTATCAGCTTTTAAATGATTTATGAAATTCTTTGACAAAAAAATGATTTTTCAAAATCTTATTTTCAATAACCAAGTAACAACTGAACCACTACGTATAATTTTGAAAATTTTGAATGAATGCAATGTACTTGTACATAGATTCTAGTATTTTATAGCCCAATTAAGAAATTAACGTACACATTATACGTGAGGAGACTAAAGCCAGCAAGATTGACTTGACTAAAGGATGATGTGCAAAAGAAGATAACGCAAGGACTAAAAGCATGCAACTGGTCCTAGTCAATCAAATACTAATTAATTAAAGAATTCATGTTTATTTTTTCTTGCTTGGTTAAAGATTTCATGTTCATACTTGTTCATACTTGATAGAGACTAGTAATCAATCTTTTTATGCAGCAGAAGAGCATCTTTCTTTCCAACTTCCGCCGATTGCCACCATGGACAATGGACGGAGTCACATTGAAACAAACGAAGGGATGCACCCTTTTGTAATGGGGCGTTCTTTCGGGGCGCTTGTCGCAACGATTCTTTTCTGTATGCTTGCATTCAATCTTCTCAAGAAGAAGAAGAGAGCATCCACACCTTCATTCATCTCTCCAACACCCACAGGAGAAGGTAATGATCATTATGATGTGTTCTTGAGCTTTAGAGGGTCAGATACCCGCAAGGAATTCGCCGATCACCTCTATCACAGTCTAGACAAGGCGGGGATTGTACCGGTTTTCGTGTTTAGGGATGATAAGAGCATTCCAATTGGCGAGGAATTTGGTCCACGGATTCTTGATGCCATCGCTCGGTCTAAGATTTCGATCCTCATCATCTCCAAAAATTATGCTTCAAGCAAATGGTGCCTTCGCGAGCTTATTCATATCATGGATCGTGCGAAGAGCACATCACACATAGTTTTGCCCATCTTTTATAAAGTGGATCCATCAGATGTGCGGCATCTAAAAGGAAGTTTTGGGAAGGCTTTCCATTCATGTAAGAAGTATTTTGATGAGGAGGATATCGAGAAAGGGCAGCAAGCACTCAAAGAAGTGAGTTACTTACATGGATGGGAGTCCGAGAAAGTTGCTAACGGGTACTTTGCTTCCACCTTAACTTTTCTTTTTTGATAAGTAAGTGTTTGGAGAAATTACCAAAAAAATCTTAAATCTATTATAATTGTGTAAATACAATCCTAAACATTTTTATTCAGTCAAATTAATCCTAGACCATCTGAAAATTTGCCAATATAGTCATCCGGTTGATTTCAACTTAAAATTGTTAACGTATATAATTTTTTATTATTTTTTCTGAAATTTTATTTTTTTTTTCCTTCTTCCACTCTGGCCATAGCCTCCTTGATGGAGGGTGACAGGCCACAAACGAGGGTTGGTGAGGCTTGCCCTCGCCGAATTTGGCAAGGGCGACCTCACTGGAATCTAGTCCTTTTGAAGAGGCTAGGCCAACCCAAACTAAATTCTCAAATAAAAAAAAAAAGGAAGAACGTCAAAAATTGGGAATCCATGAACACAATCATTCGAGAACACGATTACATTTGCAGAATAATTGGGGATGTTGCAAGCGAAGTGCTTGAGGGTGAGCCATTGTCCTTCTCTTCCACAGATTTGCTTCCTTCTTCACCTTCGACTCCACTCTACCTACCAAAATGGGGGACGAAAATGGAATCACCACTTCGTCGCCGTCATCGTCATCTCGCTCTTCTTTATCTCTGTCTTTGTCCTCAAAGTAACAGTTCCTCTGCTCCATTGCATCCACCGGCGCCACCTGTGCCGTCCAGTCGAAGTTCGGCAGCACGTTCTGGCTGCTGGCGAACCTCCTCATCTGACCCAACGACAGCCCTCTCTTGTTGGAAAAACTCTCGGTGTCTCCCTCCTTGCGATTCTTTATAGGACCCACTAGAAGGACCAGATTCAGGCGAGGTCAGCCCTCATGGCGAGGCAGCCCTCATCTATGGCTAGTGACCGTAGAAGAAGGAAAAAAAGAAAAGAAAGAAAGAATAAACAAAAAATATAAGCAAATTCAACAAAATTCAGAAAAAAAATTATAAAAAATTATAAAAATACTTCATGTCGATATCGACGGTGCCTTGTAGAACAGCCTGTGTCTATGTTAGCGATTTTAGCCAAAGTTGGCTAGATGGATCACATTAGCATATTTTCAAAATGTGTAGGACTAAATTGGCCATAAAAAAATTAAAGACTAAATTAACACAATTATAATAAATTCAAATTTTTTTAGTAATTATTCTGTAAATTTTCTTGTTCATGCCAAACAGATGAATTACAGTTGTCTTCAACAGAGCAAAAATCAAATAAATGACAACCCCTCCAGCCAATAGTGTCAATCACCAAACAATACGCTTAGAAAGGACTCGAATGCTTAGTATTTCAAAGCTTTATCACCACTAGATAAAATAGACCTCCTCATGCGAATGGAAGTTGGCTTAGGTGAAAAGGACCGGACACTTCACATTTACCATGTCTAGGTTTGATTTCCACTGTCAGTAGACCCCATCAGTAGCGATTTGTAAATCAACTATAAGTCCTCAATTTTGGCATGTGAGATGCCCTGGCCTTAGAGTGGAGTAACATACTTTTCTCCTAAACTTCTTTAATTAAAACAAAATTGACCTCCTATCATTTAACTAGCAGCAATCTTAAGCCTTGTAACAAACATTACACTTCTAGAGACTCTTAACGAGCCAGGTGCACCGCCTTATTTTCTTTCAACAAGATCCATCTAGCAAAAGAGAGAAGAAAACAATTAAATGACCGCTGGCCATCATCCCCCATTTTTATTTGTAAAACCAAAACATCTTGCATGTTAATTGGTCCCATCCATTCTTCACATGTTTGTCGGTGCCTTTTGATGAGATTATGTATAATCACAAAATTATCAATGAGTTTTTTTTGTTGGACAGGCATGAAGGAGAATTAGTGAAAGAAGTTATCGAAAATGTTCTAAGCAAGTTGCGACAAGATTTTCAGCTTGATGTTACTAAGCACTTAGTTGGAATTGATGATCATGTGAACAGAATCATGAAATGGGATCAGACAATCCTTCCATAATGCTCGAATGATTGGAATTATGGCATGGGTGGGATAGGCAAGACAACTCTTGCCAAGTGCATCTATAATCAAGCTGTCAAATAAATTTGTGCATCGTAGCTTCCTTCCAGATGTTCGAGAAACTACTTGCGCAACAATATTGTTCATTTACAAAAGCAACTAATTAAGGATATATTCTACAAATCAAAAGTCAAATTTAGAATTGATGATGGAATTAATTGGATCAAATCTAGATTCAGAGGACAAAAGGTTCTCATTCTTCTGGATGATATAGGTCACGAGGATCAATTAAACGCTTTGGCTAGAGAACGTAATTGGTTTATGGCGGGAAGTATTATTATTGTTACAACCAGATATAAAGCCATTCTTGATCAATCTGAATTCAATGTACACAAGTATGATTTGAATGAATTGGATCAGGAGCATGCTTTGCTTTTGTTTAATAGACATGCATTTTATATGGACCATTCTTCGAAGGACTTTGAGGGTCTATCTCGTGATATTGTATCCACCATGGGTGGGCTTCCCTTGGCACTTAAGGTCGTAGGTTCATACTTGTATAAAAAACCGAATCGAAAAGTATGGGAAGATGTGCGGAAGCAGTTAAAAAGCCAACCACATAGAGACGTCCAAAAAATATTGCAAATAAGTTATGATGCATTAGAAGATGGACATAAGCAGATTTTTCTCGATATTGTTTGTTTCTTTATTGGCGAAGGGAGTGAATACGCCATGTACATGTGGGAGGACTGTGGGCTTTATCCAAGTCAAGGTATTGAAGAGCTGAAGTTGAGGTGCTTAATTAAGATTGGAGATTATGGTTAATTTTGAGATGCATGATCAATTGAGAGATCTTGGAAGGAGCATTTTTTGCCAAGGACAATCGCCTGAGAAACATAGCGGACCATGGGATGACGACTACGAGGGAGTCCCAAAAGTACTAAGAATTAATGAATGGGTAAAATATGGCACTCCTTTCTTTTTCTTTCCCTCTTATTTCAATATATTTAATTTGATCTATTCTAATATTTCATCTAGGATGAATAGATGCTCTTACTTATTAGGAAAAAAGATCTATGTAAACATCCATTTATGTCCATCTTAGATTATTTGTGATAGCTAAATGGATTATAAGTATTTAAAGGATGAAAAAGTTATACCATTTGATTCGATCTCATTGATATAAATTACATATGTAAAAATTCGCTTGACAATCAATTTAAGATCTTTTAACTACAATTTTACAGTATAAATCTCATTTATCAAAAGCATGTAATTGTCATATCTAGTTGAAAATATCGATAATCTGAAGGACTACAATAATGAATGAAGATGAAGTATCAACATCATAGATCAAATAAATGAAGATTTCTTGGTTAAAAAAGAAGATAGTATGTGCCAATTACAATAACTGATAATTAATTCAAAACAATAAGATTCTTTTATCTTTTACTTAAATTATCAATGTTCATGTCATTTTATTATATATGTCCATCTGATAAGCATCATAGGGTCACGGCTGATCAATGGAGAGGAATTAACCCTAAAAATTGACCAAGAGATGTTGGGCAAATAAAGCAGCTTTATATTCTTGATATAATTTGAAATAGTTCATTCCTATGATTTAATGTCACAGTCTTTAATTCTGTTTTGAATGGACAAAAATGCTGAAAGATGATTTAGGAAAAAAAATTAAATGATTGTTTGACAGATTTTTTTAATTTGAAATTGAAATTAATGGGATTAATTTCCAATTACTCTACTATGATTATGTCTATTTTTTAATTATTTCTTTAGTTCATTTTAATAGATAATATATTGTGCAAAAATCCTTTTAAAAGTTTTTTAGGAAAATCTTATATAGTAGATTTTTTTAAGGTTTTATCACGATTGACCTTGCTCATTTCATGGATTAGGTGGGATGTATTACAACAAGTGGATTTTCTTATAACTTAAAAATTTATATCATTGCATTTAAGTTACTTATAACACATACAACAAATTTGTCAAATAAAAAATTTCTAACCATGAAAACTTTTGACTAATTAGAGGAAATGTCATACTTATTATTATATCCATACCTTTTTAATGATCTTCAACTAATTAAATGCCAATGTTTTAGTTAAATTAATCAATGTTCATGTCATTTTATTATTATATATTGTCCATTTGGGCTGCCTCATGATATAATTTATACACTATTGTCCAATATCAACACGTCACTTTTTAAACGTACTTAACAAAAAAAAAGCGTTTAAGTTTTCAAACAAATGATTAAACACTTTAGAACAATAGTAAATGATGTTAAAGATATGTAGATATCTTCTAGAGATATTTAGGATATTTTCTCTAATTTTCTATATTTATTTTGATTATGCATATCTAATTTGAATTTCTTTGATTTTTTAGACTTTTATAATAAAAATTATAGATCCTCCATGTATAATCTTTTATATATATCGAAATATATTGAAAATTCCCCATTTTTTCTCTTCGGCATTATTACATTTAATTAATGAAATGAAAACCACTTGCTTCTATAGCCTACTTACAGGTGGCCCACCAGCACTCTTTAATAAATTCTTTTGAAAACTTATACAAAAGTCATGAAAATTTACAAGTAAATATTTATACGTTGTAAAATGGTTTCTTGTATTTCATCTTAAATGAAAGTCAAAATATACGTGCTACAAAATTTGATAAAGAAAAAAGCAAGGGATAAAACATTGAGGTGCATTTGTCTTAGTTGTTTTAAAGCAATAACTATCTTTTTCTTTATCTTCATGTCATTTGTTTAATTTTCGAAAGGTCGTCAAAACAAAAAAAAAATTAAATATGAGCCATATTTGTACATGGGAAGGATAGAAAGGTATCAGATCGTGCAAAATCCAAGATTTAAGAAAAAAAAAAAAACTAAAAAGTTAAAAAAACTTGCAGAGACTGGTTCCAGGTCCCCCTCCCCCAAAATTTTGTGGTTTCCACAACTTCCGTGACAATTTGCGGGCAGCTTCAAGCGGAAGACTCCAACGAACTCCTTTTGAAGTGAGATGGCTTGAGTGGGGGTCGTAAAAGCGATTTTTTTTTCTCCTTCAATTTGCATCTACCGAATTTATCAATTTGTGTGTTGGATTTATCATGGGAACAGATCACAGAGGATTGGGAAGGATGGAGTTTGTTCATGGTAAGATTAGGAGAAGAAGAACATTATCTCTGCGATTTTAGGGTTTTGTTTTTGTTTAGTCAATCAACTCATTCTTTGACAGTTTATTCTCCTTTTGTATTAGGCGTCAAAGCGGCTTAAAGTTCTCATCCTTAATATTGCTATAATTTAAGATGTACTCCTGATCTCTCGGCTTTCACACAGTTGAAGATTCTCAACTTGTTCGGATGTAACAAACTAGAGCATCTCCACCCTTCTATTGGCAAACTCACGAGCCTCGTTTCCTTAGATTTGAATCACTGTAAAAGTCTCAAGGAAGCTACCAGAAGAGGTGGGCGAATTAAAAGATTTAGAAGAACTTATATTAGATCTTTCTGGTATTACAGAGATTCCTATGTCCATTGGTTCTCTGAGGAAGTTGGAGAAACTGACTGCTTGCGAATGTTGTTCACTGAGAGAAATCCCTAGCTCAATTGGGGATTTACAGAATTTGCAACATCTGAACTTGAGTCATTCTGGGATCGAAAAGCTTCCCAGTGCTATTGGAAGGTTGAAAAATCTGCGGACTCTATTTCTCAATGATCTCTCGAAAGGGGTGCAACTCAAGTTTGAAAGGGGCAATTCCAAGTGAAATCGGTGACTTGCCTTCCCTTGAGATTCTCAATCTCTATGCAACACCGATATTTGACCTGCCAGAAAGCGTCCGGAATCTTTCTTCTCTCCAACACCTTGACCTAGGGAGCTGTGGGGAGCTCCGGTTGCTGCCAGAGCTTCCTTCTTCTCTCCAACACCTTGACCTACAACAGGAGCTCCGGTGTGCCGCGAGCTTCCTTCTTCTCTCCAAAGCCTTGACCTATGGGACTGTGAGGAGCTCCGGTCGCTGCCGAGCTTCCCTTGTGGGCTGTAAGCCAGAGCTTCAAAGCTTCCTTCTCTCCAACACCTTGAACTAAACGGCTGTAAGGAGCTCTGGTCGCTGCCAAGGCTTCCTTCTTCTCTCCAAAGCCTTAACCTACTTGACTGTGAGGAGCTCTGGCCACTATTAGAGCTCCCTTCGGGCTTAACAAATCTATCGGTCACTTGTCAGAGTCTTGGACTGCCACAGCTTCTTAGCCACAAGGCCGTCATCCACCTAGAAAAACTCCATCTTGAGGTATGCCATTTACTTGAAGACATCCACAAGCTTTCCTCAATACCACTGAAACTCTGTTTTGAGGAGTGGGATAAGCTGACATCACTTTGGCTCAGCGGATTCACGCACTTGGAAGAGCTTTCAATTAAAAAGTGCAGTTCCATTACAATATTGAGCCTTTCAAGATTGATTCATCTGAAACGATTACATGCTGAGCATTGCAATAGCCTAGATTTAATTATTGGATCAAATATAGCTTCGGAGTCCTTGGAGGTCATATTTTTATATGACTGCAATTCCATTAAAAGATTTTTTTGTCCAATATCACGGTGTTTGAAGAAATTAGTGGCTGTTGGGTGCAATAATCTAGTCGAAATTGAAGGTCTTGACAGTGCGGAGTTCTTAGAAAAGTTGGATTTTGGGGGATGCAAATCAATGGAGACTTTGCCAGATTTGACGGATGTGAGAAGTTACGATCTCTAACAGTTCGAGACTGCAAGAAACTTACTCAGCTTCAGGGACTTGAAATGTTGAATTTAATTGATTTGGATATTTCTGGTTGTGACTCATTGGAAGCAATACCGAAATTATCTGGAACACGCATCTTTAGAAATTATGAATTGAACTTTTGAGTTCTCTAGTGATAATGATGTGAGGAATCTTATACCCATATTACAATGGACTAGTCATGTTTCTTCAACAGAGGTAAATAAGCAGTGAACAATCATTTTTCATTTGAGATTCATGACCTACTTTTCATCACTATCTTCTTTTGACAAGAAGGTTTTCTGCGATGGGGTTCTGTGCTTTCCTAAATTGCTATTCTTACATAATTGAAGGAGTGGGGCAGTTGGTCGTAGAGGCTGACATGATGCTTTAGCCAAGATCAAAATGCAGACCCTAATGTCAATAGAAGGCATAGTAAGATTCTTCATCCTTGAATGGCCAGCATGAGCAAATAGAGTAATACTTTTCTCGAAGCTCTATTTTTTTAGAATGATTTGCTTCACACTGGATATCTATTTGATTGATTTTGGAAACTCTGGATTTGCCTCTGTATAATTGTTGTTGATTACGTTATAGCAATGTTTTTCATTTATCCTTCCATTGGCAGCTTCTGTAGACTGCAAATAGATAGCAGCTTGCGAGGCAAGAATGAAAATATCAACAAAGGTAAACAAGAATTACCTAGTGATTTACAGTTCCCCTATTAGCAAACCCGGGATTTGAAATTTTCATCTAGAGGCCAATGAACTTCTGCTACTCATTATTGTATTATTGTATACTACACTCGAAATTTCCCAGTGTCCAAAGTTCATATTTTCTTTTCAAAATCCTTGGCCATTTTGAGTTCCTTTAGTTCTTTTGCATGTCAAATTTGACTAATGGCAGATGTCCTGTTTAGGATGAACGCCTTCTGATTTTCTGTGATGAACGAAAACCCTGTCAAGTTTTTTATTGTTCCCTTGATGGCCCTCATTAACCCTCTAAGAAGAGCATCACTTCCCAGTAAATATGGTGAACTGAGCTAAAATAAAATTCAAGGTTCAAGTGTTTCTGGTTGGTGACAAAAAAATGTTAAAGTAGTTTTGGCTAATTAGTCATGTATGAATGTTGACCACCTTAACATTACCAGTAGGCAAACTATTGTTTTGAAAGATTATTAAGCAAGGTAAATTGGTGCTGCTTCTATGACAGATTTGGTTGGTCTATATAACGATCTAGGCTTCCTTTGGGACTTCAATTCAATCAACTCTATCGATGGCCTTTTGCATTACAGGACAATTTTTTGCCTGTCTGTGAAACAAGCTGGGACGAGGAGCTCAAGAATTTGCTAATTAGTTTGTATCCCGTTTGATCCTATTGTTGTCATGGAATTGCTTTATCACGTGACTGATTTGGGTGTGGCTAAGTGGGCTGAGGAACTTCAAATTGCATACTTGAGATCAATCAAAATAAAGAAAAGGGGTTTTGCAGAGGAATCATCAGCAACAGCTGAGGACCATCTTGCATGCCAAACTTAAAGACACTTTAGGGCTGACTGGAGTGTCCCAAGGAAGTTTTGATGCTTCTGAATATTCAAATACTTGATCTGATCTCAACATCACATCCCTAAAGGATCGTAAATGTATTTTTTTCAATTAAATATGCTTTCTTTATGCTCATTAGATTCTAGCTCTCCTTTAATCAATTACTAGGCTATTGATTTTTTGTATGTTACCCTGATGCACAGTTGTTCGACGCCGTTGCATTCTAATGATATCACTTCGGAATTGATGAGGCTCTGAAAGGGAGGTATGCACTGCTAGGCTCCTCCATTTCTATTAGTTTATTGGTGTGATGATATCCTTTGAATGTTGTCATATAGTTTTCTGATTTGATGAGCTCAGTTCTGATGTATGCGGCATTGGATTTGTAAAGTTGAAATTGACCTCCTCGCAAACTATCCCGCATTGCTGATTTTGCTAATTGGAACTTGCAAAATAACCCAGTAGCAAATGCATCTTTCTGTTCTGTAGTTTAGGCACTTCACCTTTTCAGCATAATTTTTTTAGCTTCAATTCTGTTCCTAAACACAAACAGGGAAAGTGTTGCTAAATGTTTACTTCTTTTAAGTCTGTTGGTTTCTTTGTCATTGGCCAGCTAATGAAGTCTCTGTTCATTGTGGTCCAACTCCAATTGGTGTCAATGTTTACGCATTTTTACCTTATCTGTCATGGGGTAAATTCTGATGCTATGATCTTGGATATCTTCATTTAATTATAATTAGTCAGTGCTATCTTCCTTATGCAGATTAAAGCTGCATTTGATGAAACTCGGAGAAACTCCCCAAACACCACGGGTTGGAGATATGGGCAAGAATGAGCTATGTCAGTATGGAAAGGCATTCCAAAGTTATTTGCAATTGGCGTTTATCATTTGCTCCATGTTGTTAATACTCTTTGAAGGATTCTTGATAAAGGCGACCTCTTCTCATGTGGTGTATTAGTCCTTTGCAAGCTTTGAAATCGTGCTATTCTTTAACCAAGGCCCCATCACTAATCGCTTGGAGGAAGACTGCATGTGCAAGTGGTTCTATATGTGAAGTCAAGCAAAAAATGAGATTTGTTAACAAGATTACCATTTAGATGTCCACTTCAAGCTACAGTTTTGTGACTGGGAGAGACTTTTTTCTTGAAAAAGCAAATGCCGTGGAATCAGCAAATAATCTGTCAATTGCAGCCAAGAGTTTCAATGAAAAGGTTTTCAAGAAGACAGTAGTTTCTCATTTGGAAGAATTTAGAACACAAAATATGGGCATTCATTAGTGTAAAATCATCTCTCTAGGCTGGTTACGTCGGAAAATTCATATGTAGGCATTTTGCAATTGCTTTGGTCATATTATCTCAAACTTGATTTATTTAAGCATGAATCTAAAAGCAGAAGAGACACAGCCATGTACATTTTCATACCTAAAACCAAGTAGAGAGACCAGTTCGTTCTTGAAGAGCAGCATCACTTTCCCCCTTCCAGATTCTCTCAGGTGGACGCATGGAGCTCGCGCCGCTTGGCAAATTCTTGATCAAGTACTGGGGTCTGGAGTGGAGTATTGAGTTGTTTTATGCAAATTCTCGATCAAAGGTTTGTCTGAGTCTCTAGTGTGGATGGAGTTTATATAGGGTCTTTTTCTTGAACGAGAATCGGTGTATTTTTGGTTGGTGATTAAGAAATGTTAAAGTAGTTTTGGCTAGTCTGTCATATATGAATGTACGCCTTTCTTAAAATTACCAGTAGTCAAAATGTTGTCTTGAAATATTATCAAGCAAGGTAAACTGGTGCTGCTTCTATTACAGGTTTGGTTGGTCTATGTAATGATCAAGGCTTACTTTGGGACTTAAATTCAATCAGCTGTATTGATGACCTTTTGCATAACTGGACAATTTTTTGCCCATCTGTGAAACAAGCTGGGGCGAGGAGCTCAAGAATTTGCTAATTAGTTTACATCCCATTTGATCATATTGTTGTCATGGAATTATTTTATCACATGACTGAATTGGGTGTGGCTCACTTGGCTGAGGAACTTCAAATTCCATACTTGAGACCAATTTTGCAGAGAAAGCATCAGCAACAGCTGAGGTGCCAAACTTGAAGAGGCTCGTGGGCCAAGCGGAATGTTCTGAGGAAGTTTTGATGCTTGTGAAGATCCAAAACACTTGATCTGGTCTCAACAGCATGTACCTGAATGATAGTAAATGTAGATTTTTAAATTGAATCTGTTGTTTGTATGCTCGTTAGGTTCTATCTCTTTGTTAATCAAATGAGTAGCTGGTGATTTTTGTGTATGTTACCCTGATGCAGAGTTGTTTGATGTGGTTGCATTCTAAGGATATCACTCCTGAACTCGATGAGGCTATGCAGAGGTAGGTATGCACTGCTAAGCTCCTCCATTTCTATCAGTTTATCCTTTGAATGTTGTCATATAGGTTTCTGATTTGATAAGCTCAGTTCTCATGTTTGCAGTATTGAATTAGTGAAGTTGAAACTGACCTCCTCACAATCTATCCCGAATTGCTGATTTTGTTGATTGGATATTGCCAATGATCAAGTAACAAGTACGTCTTTCTGTTCTGTAGTTTAGGCATTTCACCTTTTCAGCATAATTTTATTAACATCAATTTTGTTCCTGAACACAAACGGGGAAAGTGTTGTTGCTAATTGTTTACTTCTTTTAAGCCTATTTTTTTCTTTTTCATCTGCTAGCTAATGAAGTCTCTGTTCACTGTGGTTGAACAGCGATTGGTGTAAATGATGTTTACGCATTTGTACCTTATCTTTCATGGGGTAAATTGTGATGCTGCAATCTCGCATTTCTTTATTTATTGATAATGAGTCAGTCCTATCCTCATCATGTAGATTCAAGCTGCATTTCATGGAACTTGGAGAAAGTCCCCAAACACCACACGATGGAGATGCGGGCAGGAATGAGCTATGTCATTATGAAAATGTATTCTGAACCTAGTGGCGTTTATCATGTGCTCTGTGTTAATACTCTTCAAAGGATTCTGGATATGAAGCAGCCTCTTCTCATGTGGGGTATTTGTCCTTTGCAAGCACAAATCGCTTGCAGGAAGACCGCACGTGCAGGTGGTTTTATTTGTGCAAGTTAAGCATAAAATGAGATTTGTCAACGAGATTACCAGTTAGATGTCCACTTCAGGCTACAATTTTGCGACTAGAAAAAGTGAATGCCATGGAATCAGCAAAAAATCTGTCAATTGCAGCCAAGAGTTTCAGTGAAAAGGTTTACAAGAAGACAGTAGTTTCTCATTTGGTTGAATTTTGAACACAAAAGAAAGGTGTTCAGTAGTGTAAAATCATCTATCTGTTCTGGTGCTACATCAGAAAATTCATATGTCCGCATTTTGCAATCACTTTTATTGTATAATCTCAAACTTGATTTATTTAAGCATGAATCTAAAAGCTGAAGAGACCCAACCGTATATATTTTCACACCTGAAACCTGTTTTTCTCTTGCATTGGCTGCAGTTGAAGACTAATAACAAAACGTGGACAAAATTTTTGGAAGGGTGAAAAGAGCCCTTCCCAAAATTTACTCATTTTCTTTGAACAAAAAACTTCTAAGGGTCATCTAATTGGTTTATAATGAGATGATACTCCACCAAATTGCGGTCACCGTTTCACACATTCAAGTTTCAATCGAAGCAATTTCTTTGAGGCCACTCTCAGATATTCCTGTACCCTGTACTAAATTACAATGGTGGAATTTTAGTAGTTGAAAGCTACTTGCAAGGTATTCATGGTTTGATTTGCTTGTTGTCCCCTTGAACTTTGACTCAATTTTTCCAGAGCTCAAGACAAGGCCAAGTAGCTTGTTAAGCCGCATTTGAATCTATAAGTACTAACACATATGTAATGCGGGTCGTGTTGAAATACTTGTTAAACTTACTTAACATGAAATAATTTAATTTCAGAATATTGGTCGAACATTACACGAGAAAAGTCGCGAGTAAAGTCAATGTATCAGCTCTACACTTTATTTACTTAGCTGCTTAATCAGGTGTCTAGGCAATTAATCCAAAGGGCAGTAGCTTTGTGTTTGACTACTTATGGAACATCATTCACAGCCCCATCAGCCGAATTGATTTGAAGTTGGAACGTGTGAATAGACTGGATAATTGGATGAACATTCTGAACCGATTGAGCTGGTTTTGTTCATGGGTTTCCCCCCCTTATTCTCTTCTACTTCCGTTTCATGCTAACAATTTGCTTCAAGCTTGTTTTTGAAAGTTTTATCACATTTTACATCAAGATCCTATGAATAACAGCCATTCAAACAATAACTATGTAAGTTCCCAAACGACAAGAGAAGGTTCGCTTCAGGCTCTTTGATTTCCTCATATTTAAACCCCAAACCTTTGATTTCCTCGTATTTGTAACTCCAAGCTCAATAGGACGGTACTTGAAATATGGAAACTGTCCTCAAATCAGAATGGAAGTATAGAAGGCCTTTTAGCTTATTTAACACCTGCTAGCTGCATGTTAGAATGTATAGCTTTGGTAGTTTGCCATATGATGAATCATATAATGCAAAGGAATTGAAATAGACAAATTGAGGAATTACAGGGTTAATGAACCCCAAAACGGAGACTTAAAACAACATTTGGCCAAAAATAAAAGTTCTAAACAACGAAATCGACCACGAAAGTAGATGTAAACGTCAAATCCTACAAATGAAAGCAGTCATCTTATTTTGCAATCAGCATCGTGTTGTTGAGAAGAGAAATTAGCAGGTCAGACAATTTTTACTTTGCACAAGAATGCATGCATGCATGCAGAATCATGTTGCAGATAAATCAGAAGGTAAGAATATTTGGGGAAAAAAAACTTTTGGCAAATATAAATATATGTGAATATCACATACGAGTGGTCTCATCTTCCTATGTTTCGAATGCTGGAGATCGATGAATGAAACAAGGATTCGAACAAACATTATACTGGAAAGATCGAACATTGTGGCACTCTTCTGAATACTTAATTACCATTAGATACATATTAAGATGATTAGCCAATAAACAAAGCAAACCTCTTTGTTTCCTCCTGACCGATTTCATCCTTTTCTCTCTTGATGACAATGAGCATGATATTCCGTAATTTCTACATATTAAAAATCGATACATAAAGCCCGAGCATTTGCGCTTCAACCACCGGAACCCTTGTTTGAAAGAAGCCTTGAACTTGCCCTCGACCAAATAAGGCTTGTATCTGGCCACCCTCCTCTTCTCTGCTTCTCCGGGTCATTCCACCACGTTTATCGACTTCTAAAACGTAAGAAATAGGCAAAGGCCAGAGTCCATTTCGACTTACAACATCAGGTTTGTCTATTCCCATCCCAAAGGCAATGGTAGCACATACAATCTGGACCTCTCCAGTATGCCATTTCTTTTGAACAGTGACGAGCTACTAATCCAGCATGATAGTACACCATTTTTATACGGCACTTCTCATTCAAGTATTTTGCGACATTAACAAATCCACTCTTCGAAAAGTAATATACTATGCCACAAAAATTAGCAAAACAATTTTTTAGCAGCCCTCCAAGCTGCTTCAGTGGTTCCTAGGTCTTAGCTATGACCTTGTATTTTAGATCTAGTCTGTCAAACCTTCGGTCCCCAAGCTTTGACAGACTAGATCTAATATATCAGAACATGGGGAACCCCAAGAGCTTTTAGGATATCCTGCGATGGATGTATAATTCAGTCAGAATTAACAGATTATTTCAACATAATCAGGAGGTTAATATGTGAGTTTAGTACACACGAACTGAGTGGCGGTTGCAGTTAAGGCCATCACTGGTACATACAGAAAGTTCTGCTTGAGACATCCCAGTACCATATAATCTAGATGAAAATCATGTCCCCCTTGACTAATAATGACAACGACAAAAGTGACAATCAATGAGTTTTACTCATTAATCAGTCAAATGTACAAGAAAAGCTCAAACCAGCAGCATGTTCCTTTCATGAGATCAACTGGCAGAGCAAATCCAGTTAAGACCTTGTAAGAAACACAATCAATGATCACATGGTTGAACCTTTGCCTTTCTCAAGTTGTTACCATAAAGTATAAGCGTTAATAGAATAAACGGGGACACAAGAACCAGCTTAAGAGACTGAGTATCATGCCAAACATAGATAGGAGATTGGATCCTTATCCAAGCTTATGCCGATTCCAATTACTCTGGGAAGTAATTTCCATTGGAGCTTATTTAAGTTGTGCGCTCTTTACTCAATATAATGAAAGATGTGCCACTAAGTGTTCCCAAATGATGGAACCTAAATCTTTTCATCGAACAAGGAACACTGCATTCTGTTATATAGAAACTTCATAGGGTTCTGGGCTTCAGAAGGTCTAGTGTAACATGGACAATTTAATTAGGCTAGAAACATAGAAAATGCAGAGAAGTTTGGAAAAAGAGCTTAAGTTAGCATATATAAAAGCTCAAACCAGCAGTATGTTCCTTTCATGACAACCACGAAAGTGACAACCAATGAGCTCTTGTTGTCAATCAGGCAAATGTACAATAAAAGCTCAAACCAGCAGCACGTTCCTTTCATGAGATTAAATTGGCAGAGCAAATCCAGTTAATACCTTTTAAGAAACACAATCAATGATCATGTGGGTGGACCCTTGCCTTTCTCACGTTGTCAGTATATAGTATAACCATTAATAGAATAAATAGATACACAAGAACAAGCTTAAGAGACTGAGTATTATGCCAAACATAGATAGCAGATGGCATCTTCCTTTCATGAGATTAAACTGGCCAAGCAAATCCAGTTAATACCTTGTAAGAAACACAATCAATGATCACGTGAGTGGACCTTTGCCTTTCTCAAGTTGTCAGTATATAGTGTAACCATTAATAGAATAAATAGATACACAAGAACCAGCTTAAGAGATGGAGTATCATGCCAAACATAGACAGCAGATGGCATCCTTATCCAAGCTTATGCCACTTCCAATTACTTTAGGAAGTCATTTCCATTGCAGCTTATTTAAGTTGAGTGCTCTTACTCAATATAATGAATGATGTGCCACTAAGTTTTCCCAAACGACAGAACCTAGATCTTTTCCAAAGCTCAAACAAGGAACATTGCATTCTGTTATATTAGAACTTCACAGGGGCTTCAGAAGGTCTAGGGTAACACTGACAATTTAATAAGGCTAGAAACACAGAAAATGCAAAAAAGTTTGGAAAAAGAGTTTAAGTTAGCTTATATAAAAGGAAACTTGCTTATATTTATCTGGAATAAGGACAATAGTTTTGCAGTGGCAACATCACAAATGATTATTCTTTTTGAAGTAACTCTAGCATGATCTTTCTTCATGTACAAGGCATGCCAAAGATTATGCATACCTCATGCAATGTCCCTCATCAACAACAAAACCAGCTAGTTGTGCCTGCAATAAAATATCATCAAATATAAAAAATTATAAAGAACCTTTTTGGAAAAAAGTTACAGTGCATCAGAAACAATACCTTTCTGTGCAAGCATTTCAATATCTCGAGAAATGATATTTTTCCCCCAATCCTTTCAGGAGTTACATGCAATAGCTTGCACGATGTTTATCTTTTCTGAAAGGGCAGGCAAAGCAGAAGTGGAGGTTAATAATTTGACAGTCACAACACTCAGCATAAAAGTTTTAGAAGTCCAATAGAGCTAAACCTTGCCTTAGTTCTCGGAGGACAACTGCCAATTGGGCAGCAGTCTGTTGAGAGTTCAAGAAAGTAGATTGTATGCTGTACTTGAGGGTTACAGTAATTATTTGATCCTAGATGAGAGATAGCAAGGGAGATATAACAACTGTGACACCTGGTTTTAGAGTTCCTGGCAGCTGAAACGAAGGGTAAAAACATCAGAAGAGCAAATGAAGAAAGGAAGGGACAACGGAATTATTATTTCTTTCACCTTCAGCTGATCAGGAAGGACCAGTTGTCACTACTTGTTTTATAACTACTTTCAGTACATATATCAACTACTTCAAGACTAAACAAAAAACAAATCCAAATTTATATCTTCCTCCTTAATTCAGTTATCATTAATTTTGCCTGCAACCAAGATCCATTGTATATTAAAGCACATTAATTTCAAACCAATTATGGGAAAAAGAAGTCATAGATCATCACCCTTTGTTGAGATAATGGCATAGCAAATAACTGCAAAGGAAATATAAAAATCTAGAACCCGCATTTGGTGGAAGTACTTTGAAAACTTATTTCTCTTTGACTTAATAACCCTTTTGAATTGGACCTGAATTATGACTGACAGCAACACTTAACATGCATAAACAAGATGAATTTTCCTGTAAGTGATTAGAAGGTCCTAGAAGTGTAGCACAAACTTCAAATCCTAAAAATTACAGACCAGATAGAGAAGTGCAAAGGCAGAATGAGAATGTACTGTATTTCCTTCTTTTCTACTTTTGTCCGATGCCATACATTGGAACCCATGCTTATGTACCTGAATCACTTCCTATAGCTTAATTTTCATTTGAAAAACATTTCCTTCCTTAAGTTCACAACCTTCTTAAAAATGCTAAACAAAGCAGATCAGAAGATCATGTTAAAGCTTAAATGTTGACATACAGGTCTACCCTTAAACATTTAATTGGTGGAACCACTGAGCAAAGTGCACAGGGCTTGTGCTCTAACATTGTCTCCACACACTTCTACATACAATCATCACCCAGTTGAGACAATGTTAACATTCACTAACCTGGTAACATAAACTTTTACCACCTCCAGTGGGCATGAGAATAAAGCAAACTTGCTTGGCTACAGAAGATTTACAAGCCTGCTGCTGCATTGGTCAAAATGCCTTGTTTCCGAATATGACAACATTTGCCAATTCTATGTCATCCAAGGCTTGGAATACCGCATAACTCAGAGTCCCTTGTTTGGATGTCAAAATCGGAGAGCAATGTCTTTTATTTGAAACTAATAATACTGAGCCTTGAGTGACAGTGCTCTTACAGTCCTTCAACAGAAATAAGCCTCTTCTATACCATAATAGTTTCTGACATGGATTGTCATGGAAAATGAAAAATGTGCTCGAAGAAATCACAAGCCTTCATTTACACAAAACATTCTTATCAAAGACGCTGTGGATTGCTAAGTTCCACACTTTGATGATCTGCTGTACTCTCATAGCATTTGCAAAATATATGTATTTGTACATCATCCAAAACTGAAATCAACTTCTTTATTGACCAAAGAGTTCTAATATGTCATTTTGGATCTTGAAGAGTGTGGAATTGAGTGGCAAAAGTTATGACCGTCTATTGGACATTTGATTGGATGAGAGACCCCATAAGCAATTTACTAAATGCTTTTGGACATGAACATTGTGTAGGTCCTTTGCTGTGTGCAGAATCACAAGCAAATTGGAAATGATCAAGCAAAGAATAAATTATAAGAGAAAAGTACAGTCACACACTGATTTAAGTGGTTTGGCAGTATTGTCTATGTCCATGGGAGAAGCATACCATGGATTCTAAAGATTGTCTGCCCAGAATTTGAGTGGATGTATTGCTTAGAGTACTGCTTTGGCCAGGAATATACATGAGGATTTCCTTCCTGTTTTACTGCCCAATACATCATCCTTGTAGAGGAATCCTCACCTCAAGGAAAGTTTGATTTTTCATAGGTTGTGGAGAATCTTCTATACTATTGACATCGTGTATAACATTGCATGCACCGTCATTACAGATATCTTGGCCAAACATATTGGTCAAAACTCCATGAGCTTCTGATTCCACAGCTTGCAAATCATCCCAATCCTAAGAATTTTGCATGGTTTCAACAAGTTCTGCTAGGATGTCATCACCACAATGCTCCATGGTGATCAACTCTTGACCTTCGTCACCTTGAGAAAAGCAAAAGAAGAAAGAGATGATTTTGCAAGATCCATGGCAAACAAGAGATCAAATAAATACAATTTCCAATACGTAATTTGCACTTAGTTCAAAGAGACACGATATTGATATTGTTGCAAGACACCATAAGTAATTTGCAGTGATATGAGCCAGACAGTTCACTAGTCAATTAGGACTACTTTGCCAAACCCACAAAGAAACAGGGGATGAGACTAACGCTCAATGACCTAAACTCTGGTCCCATTCAAATCCAAAGTAGACCGTTATTCCATAGCCATCATCAGAATTGAGACTAACCGCAATGAATCTCCTTAACTAGGAATGCACGTTCAATCAAATGCACAAACTATCCCCGCAACACAAGCGATTAAAGTCATTCCCCGATGACCAGATATCACGCAATTTGGGCCAATAATCAAGAAAAAACCGCCGTCCATCCCAAGTAACCTAAGCACATCAAGCTGGACCAGTGCCGGACATTTCGCTCGTCAGTAGGACTGCTACTTCGCTAAACCCGCTCCGATGCATTCAAACCTAAAGCAAGACGATTCCACAGCCATCATCATCATCATCGTGGGGACGAGAGCTACCTCCATAATCTCCGCAAACGCTAATTAGCATAAGAACGCGCGACGAAATAACGATTCGAGTCACCGTAGAGCACGAAACGAGATGGTCCGAGCACTTGTTGGCGGACTGCTCGTCGAATCCGAACTCGAGAGCCGAGCTCAGCAACCGAGCTTTCTCTACTTCCGAGCCCCTCTCCCTCCATGGAATCTCAACCTGTTCGAGCGATTCGATCGATTGATGATGCCCGAGTCGGAATCAAATCGATCTCTAGTCTCGAATCGGATATTCGAGCAAGCTCGAAGTGCTCCTGTTCCAGAACCTTCCCAGCGATGGCGGGATTGATGTTTTTCGTTTTCCAATTTTGTACGCCGGAGAATGGAAGAGATTTGGAGCCATATTTTTCAGTTCTTTTTTTGACAATTCCGTTTTTGCCCCTGAAGTTTGTTTAAGTTCTATTTTCGGCCCGCCCTACGACTTTTTTCTGGTTTTTGACACCCTTGGGTTCGTTTGGTGTGAAGGCTCCCCTTGCAAACACGAGACTTCCATATCGTACTAAAAGTTTTAGATTTACGATGCGTATCTCAAATTTCTTTTCTGTTGCTGTTTATCTACAAAACAAAAAAAAATTGACAAAGTAATACCTTTTCTTTAATTTACAATTTTACCTTTATATATATATATATATAGTTTAATATTCATATTTCACTAGAAGGATTTTCAAAAAAAATTGGAAAAATAGTGTTTCCAACAATACTTTACTATTACTCTATTGTGCACAAAACATCATGATTGTCATGAAACTTCATAAGTCAAAGCTCTCTTTTATGATATTGGTCTTACATTCAAGATGGATAGCTGGATAAAGAGGGTAAAAACATAATCCGTCAAATTTGTTTTGCTTGAGAAAAGTTATCACAAGTAAAATCACAAGAAAAAAAATTATTGACACATTGGTTGCAAAGCTTTACAAAATATAAAGAATGTTAAATCAGTTTAATATTTTACTAAAATATAAAGAATGTTATGATCAGTTTAATATTTTACTAAATATACACAAAAGGAATTTACTATTAACTAAGACTCGAACTGCTTGTGTCATCTTTGACCACGGGTCATTTGCCTTAAAAATTTAAAACTACTCGATAGTCTAGGTCACGCTAAAAACGCGCCGAATGAAAATTAACTGTCGATTCAAGTCGATTTGAAATTGAAGTTTTGGCCATGTCATGATAAATTTTAGGAGCGTTATTTCGGTCTCAAAATATTTTCAGAGATTCGGGAAATTTTACAGAAATTGGGTTCGGACATCGCGGAAATTTGGCAGAAGTTCAGATTGGCTAAATTAATGGGAAATTTGACTTTCGGGTTGAGCCTGTGTGTGTCGGAGATTTATAGAAAATTTTGGGATTTTTTACATCAAAATTGACCTCAATTTGGAGAGATTGGAATTGAAATTTAGTTCGCACTTAGTTAAAATCAAATCTTGAGATGGGGGCGTGCATCATTGGTATCAATTTGGATTTTTGGTGGATTCTTGAATGAGGAAAAATGCAGAGACGATCAATGAATGATCAATTGAATTTGTGAGAATTAAATTGAGATGGAATCGAGAGAGAATGGTTGTGCGATTTAAGCCCATCTCCCCCAAATTCATCATCCACCTGTACCACAACATTTGACCAATTTGGCTTTAGAAGAATGCATGAGAGGTCCATTGTGAGCCAAGGAAATTATGCATGGCTAAGAATTGTTTTTGGGAGATATTTTGTAAAATGTCAAGCTTAAGGGGCCCTCACCCCTCATCCTCTTCCCCAAGCTGCCGTGGATTACTTCTCCTCTCTCTCCCTCTCACTTCATGCGAGACTCTCTCCATTTCTCACGCCACAGCCCAGCAAAGAACGAGCTGCTAGGCGTCTCCTCTTCCTGCGTGCAGCACCGAAAGAAGACTTCATCACTTCTGCATCCACGTGTCATCTTCGGTCAACAGCGGCAGCAACCGAAGCTGCTTGGTTGACCGCAAAAGCCCCACATCCGTGCAAAGACCGTCGCCAGCAACACCTGCAAGCTGCTAGGCGTCTTCCACTTCTTCGGTCAAACCTTCCTTCAATTTTTCTGCCGTTGAAACCCACCGAAATCCCACCATCGTTCCTCTCTCTTCTGCCACGAATCAAACCCCACCGAGATTTCCATCCTGTTGACTATAGAAACCTCATCATCCGAAGACCAAAGCTGTTTCGTCCGCTTCTTCCGCACAACCACGAATTTCCACCAAGCAGCGACAAAACGCTGCAGCTACTTGGTCGGATTGTTGACCGCAATTTTCACGCTTGGTTGTCCACGACACCACCTGGCCCAACGTCTGCGAGCAGCTTCGTCTTCGTTGCTTCGTGCGTCTCCGGCCACGCCATCCAGAGAAGCCAAGATCTTCGCAGCATCAATTGAAGCCGCACGCCAGCGAAGCCCAGTCCACCGATCCTTCAGACAATTTCGGCCCAGTAAAGAGGTCAAGCCAGCCCAAGAAGCCAGTCCAGCTCAGCCCATTTTCACAGCATCAGTTTGGCCCAATTTCAAGCCCAGTTCAGTTCTGTTTTAGTCTTGAAGCCCAGATCAGCTCAGCCCCAAGAATTTGAGCAGGTCCAAGCCCAAAAGTTTCTGCGGGCTTGCTAGCTTTTGGGCCCGACCGAGAGTCTGCTTTCGCGGTGTTCCGATACCCGCTTTTATCAAGTGAGTTTTTTCACTAATACTTTATTAGTTTTTAATTATCTTAGGGTTGGTTAGATTTAATTAATTGCAATTAGGTGTTTAAATTAGATTAAAACAATTAAATTAGTGACTTGAGAATGAATGTTAGGTGGTTAGCTATAGCCCTTAGGGAGTAGAAATCTTTCTATTATTTATTGAATCATCTTGGGATTTTTAAAACCCGTTTATTTCCAATCAGTCATTACGAGCCCAAATTGGATTTTATTATTTATTTATTTAATTTTCGAAATTAATTATTTAATTAATTATTTTTAGAAATTAACCGGGATGGTCGGTGGCCAGGAATTTTGTCCGATATGTCGTGGTGCGAGTCCGTTTATTTAATTGAGCTTAAATTTTTATGGAATTGTTTTAAATTGTGAAATTTGAGGAATTGTCCCAAATTGTTTATTATTGAGTATTTGATTGGTAATGGCGAGCATGGATATATAGCGCTAGTACATTGATGGGCTATATAGTAGAGAGAATGATGAGAACTAAGCGAGAACATTATTGGTGAGACCAATCATATGCGATATTATGGACATAAGTGGTTCGGTGATTGGAAGTATCACCAATAAAACAATAAGCGCCTTAAAGAACGCACGTAAATGACTTATAGACAAACGTGGTTCGATGATTAAGGAAATATCAGGTGAAAACGACGCTTGAAGAACTC
Organism: Eucalyptus leucophloia subsp. euroa; assembly: GCA_017140325.1. Taxonomy (NCBI): domain Eukaryota; kingdom Viridiplantae; phylum Streptophyta; class Magnoliopsida; order Myrtales; family Myrtaceae; genus Eucalyptus; species Eucalyptus leucophloia. The sequence goes on along the minus strand of CM029469.1, from coordinate 18,519,884 downwards.
ACGATGTTGTCTATAGCCGATGTCACCTTGGCGAAACGGCGCCCTAGAAAGGACACGTGGTTCGGTGATCGAGAATATCATTTGGTGAAAACGGCGCCTTAAAGAACGCACGGTGTCGATGTCGGTATGTCATTGGCGAAAACGACGCTTCGAGAAACACATGTGATTTGGTGAAAAGAGTACACCACGGAAATCGTGGTATGAGTGGGAATGACCTAGAGAGGGTGCGATTGTCATGTAATCGACTTAGTCGATTGGCTAGTGCTTGATCAGATGTCGTGAATTGTTTGAATATCGTGTGTTTAACCTTGAATTGCAGGTTGGAACGAGGCAAAGTAAGTCCTCGACTCGTGTTGTGCTTAGGCAACCGTATGACGTATTAGTTTATTAATCGAGTCTTAGGGGGTAAGACTCGCTGAGACATGGTCTCATTGGTTATTGAATAACCATTTCAGGACCCTGAGGAAAAGCTGAGGAGGAAGAGCCTGAAGGGGAGAAAGTATTTTGAAGTAGAAGATGATCCAGAGAGGGATCTTGAGTACAACTTATATGTGGATTGAGATCCCATCCCTTTTGTGCACCCTGTCTTAGTGTAGATAGGTGTGAGACTTTTAGGCTGTAAACAGTATTGTAAATATACTATAAGTTGTCTTGTTAATAAAAGTATGGTTGTGAATTTCAATATGAAAAATATGGCGCTTTTATCCCATTGTTTTATTGTCTGGGGATTTATAATTGGTTCCGCATGCGAAATAAAATAAAAGGGTCGGCGATAATTAGTCCTGGGATATCGCACTTTAATAATCGACCAGGGAGAAGGATGGGCGCGTCCTCGAGGATCGGGGCGTGACACTATGTTTATGTTGCCAAAAAAGTACTTTTTTCACAATTTCTTATATTTAGAGCTTCTCCTCGCGCTACTTCACTCTTCTCTTCTAGTTATTAGTTCATCTCTCCTTCCCTAACATAACACTCAAATCTCATCAAATCTAAGGAATAATCGTTCAATTTTGCTGAGAAAATATGTTTTGATTGATCGAAATGATAACGGTATCAAATATTTCTTTGCTTTGTCAAGATTACTTCACTCAAGAAATTGAGCTATTGCCTCATGAGACTGTCAATTCATAACCAAAGACGTTCTTTTTTAGTTGATAAGTGTTGACAAATGTGTAAGTCATTTACAGAATGCTTGGTCTGCTGAATTTGTTGGTGATGTTAGAAGGAAGTCAGAAATGGGTCGATCGCAGATGAATAGATAGAATGTCTATGTAGTCATAGCCGTCTTACTTTGGTTAGTAAAGTTTCAAGGGAAGCCACCATAAATTGGTGGGACTAGTTTAGTTGGAAGAACAATTTGGTGATCTGGCCCTTTGTTATAGAATTTGATAATTCATGCATATATCTCGCTCTGGACATTTATGTGATAAGGAAAAGCATTGATTGAATTGATTACCGACATCGCACTATCACCTTTTGCCTAATTCTGGGGTCTTCTTTGCATGTTTTCCTATTTCCAAAGAAATCGGACTATTCTTGCATATCATAAAATTGTGAAATATTGGCCTAGACCCACAATATTTTTTTTTTTAAAGCCGATTTAGTACTTGAATTTTGTTGTAGAGATTCCTTGTTCTATTGAATGGGATGGGAAGGGACGATAATCACGTGCCTTATTTTGATGTAGTGTTTATTAGTTTGGCAATCATATTGCCATGCGGATCTTGTCCATTTCCCCTTCTCATCTGGTTGTCATCAATTGTTCGATTGACTCTTGGCTTTGAGTAGTGAAGGTTATGGAGGAATTTGTTCTACTCAAAATGATATGCCACAGCTTTCTTTCTTTGCCTTTTCTCTTTGTATAACCATGGTGTATGCTTAGCATTTTTTGTTCTTCACTTGAAGTAACTATTGGATGATCAGCTTATGTGATTTTACTGCCAAGTTTTATTGCTAAGCCTATTGACTCCTAGTTATGTGAGGATTGAGTCGACTTGAGCCTAAGCTCAAGTGGAGAAAACAATACTTGATCAGGTTTCAATTTTTAGCATTTTATATTATTATAATTTTTAATATCATTATTAATATTCTTATTTTTTTAATTTTACATTTTAAAAATATTTTTAACTTTCTAATATTTGATATTATTTTATTCGGAAAAATGGGTTCGGACGGGGTAATTCAATCCGGACTGTTGAGTGTTGACCCAATCCGACAACCTGGATCCGACCCGCGTCTGCAAAGAACCCAATTTTAAATGTTTCATTTATTATTTTCTCTTTTCTCTTTTTGTCTTTGCCCCTGTTTTGTCTTTTCTTCTGGTCATCTTCTTCCTCCGAAGCTTTCATTCTCTGCAACTTCTTCTCTTTCATTTTTCGAACTCATACACCCAGGCATCACAACATCCTCCTCGGGCGCCGGAGCTTACACCACTGCACCCCGCCGGTCATCCGCTCAGACCAGCATGGACCACCACCGAAATAAAACGAGCTCACTTTCCAACCTCTTCCATAACACCGTCCACTCATCCCGTTCAATGAAGGAGACTCAACATATATCAAACAAAATGCAACTTAGGAATCTCATTATTCATGAAAACCAATTAACGACCAGCACCTTCAGATTCAAATAGAAACAGCAGCTATTTCTTACATATTTCTTCAAAACATTTCGTCGAATGGGTTTCAGGCGTCTAACTAAAAGTAATATAGCATGTCAATGAACCTAGCTTGGTGTCGCATTCATCCCGCACCAAACCAAAGATATTTCAAGTCGATGAAAACATATTTAAATAGATCTTTGACAAGCTTTCACAGAAGCAAATAAAACCCCGGTCTCATCTTTAGAACAACACTAAGGCATTATATCGAGCGTCCGATGAGCACGGACTAAAGAGAAGTAATTGACCTGTTCTAAACTCTAGCTCGTGTCCCGACTCAAAAGAGAACAGCAAGTGACGCTCAAACTCAACAAAAGGGACGGTTAGTTCAAACCGTGCATGCTCATGGATGAGGGAAAATGAGATTTTATTCATTTTTGAAATCTAAAGAAATTTCTAGAGAACTTATTGGATCATCTATTAACTCTTCAATTAATTACTTTTTCACAATGCTAAAAGAAAATCAATCGATTTTCCTTTTTTAATATACTATATTCCATACTCCTGTCGCCCATGGATTTGATTTTTTCGATAGATATAGGTATTCGTATTGAAAATAATTAGAAATTTAGGAATTCGAAACATACTATTAAGAATTACCTTTTGATTGCTTTAGATTGATTGGAATCAAAACAAATTAAATAGAATTGGGATGCTATGTATATTACGTATATCAATACATTTATAAAAAAGATACATATTATAGATTAATTTATATTAGGATTATTTATATATGTTTTTATTTTATACCCAGCTATCGTTTCTACTCCGTTTTAAACAAAGCCAAGCAACAGAGTTCCCAAAGACAAGTGTTTGACCGCGGATGTCCTCACCCCACGGCCGAACGCTACCTTTATTTTCATCCGTCCCCGTCGAGCAGCCCCCTTCTCTCTGCCAAACCAGCCGCGCTCCTCTCAGACGAATCTTTTTCTGCTAGGCCTCTCTCTCTCTCTCTCTCTCTCTCTCTCTCACGCGACAGCTCACCTATTAGAAGGCTTGGGCACGCTCACGTTACTTGCTCGTCGCTCCTCACCCTCGCTCACGGACGTTCCCTTTTTTGTGGTCACAGCACGTCCTTCTCTCTCTCTCTCTCTCTCTCTCTCTCTGGAGAGCGCCCATTTAGAGAAGAGAAGGGGCCATGGGCTGGGCTCCTCTCTCTTTTTTATAACTCTAATGGGCCATGAAGGAAACAAAAGGGCTGAAAGAAATGGGCTGGAAAAAATAATTCAACGGATGGGCCAATGGAAAGAAGGAGCTGGCCGACCATTTGTCAAAGGGGTGGGGCCCGCCCTTTCGACTCGATCATTTTACTTTATTTTTTTTTTATTTCCTCTTCATTCCACCTATTTTCTTTCATTTCTTTTTTTTTTTTCATATAATTGTTTGGATCTTTATACTTCCATTATTACTATTTTCTTTATGTTAAATATATTTTATTTTTGGCTTTTTTTTTTATCATTTTATAGATTTTTGTATTTTTGGAAAATGAGTGAACATTTAAAACGTTGATAAAATTTCGAGTGTCAACAAGATCTATTGGTGATCTCTATGACCTTTTTGTTGAAGTACATATTTCGTCTACATTTTTTGTACTGCCTTTTTCTAGTTGAAACATTCTTTAGAAAGCTACTTTTAAACATGATTTTTTATTAGATCTCATGCTTTCAAGGTCTTGATGAGGACATTGGTCCACATGTCAGAAAATTATATGCTGAGATACCACTAGCCCCAAAACTAAAAATTACTATTTGTATTGCTCTCTAGCTGCTATATACATGTTGCAATCTTGTTTTACAGTTCCTCTTCGTGAAGTGTTCACAAAACCATCATGATTGTGTATATTGCAATAGTTTGCAGGAAATAATAGTTGGATGTGGGATTAACTGCATTTACGATGCTGATATTTAATATATTTTATGGTCACGATTGCAAGCACATGTTCATATAGTGGTCAAACATGGTGATGGTTTTCCTGATGTGGGTTCCACATGTGTTAGTTTATGATTTATTTATGCAATCATATGAAATTATGCAAGCACCAAACCCGCCTTTCCCCTTGTTCTGAATTAACAACTAATGTAAAGAGTGGACAGTGCAACCTGCTTTTTGAAATGGCTGCAGTTGTCAACTTTGGGTCTCTGTGAAGTCGTTCAAGTAAACATTTTGATGATAATCATGATAGCATGCATAATGAAACGTGGAGAACCCACTGAATTGGTTGGTTGACTTGTTATTTTATATGATCTCTATTTATTCATCATCTTTTGATCATTGTCCTTGTCCAGACCTCGGGATCACTGAAATGTAAAACAACTAGAGGGTATTCTTTCCTACTTGAAAAGAAGAAAATACAGGGGGAATTGAAGTTGTGGGGTACGTGGGCATCAGCATATTAAAATAAATAATGTTTCCATGGAGCCCGCCATCTCTACATAGTAAATGGTTTTATATGATCTCTATTTATTTATCATCTCAATTGGTTTTTACTTGCATCCACTAGTTTTTTGTTCGAAATTTCTTCGTTCATACCGAACCGCTTGCAGAATCAAATCCTATCCCACAAGATTGTATATCACGAGGCTTTTGTCAGTGTAATGTCTTGACTTTTTGGAGACTTGGTACAGCTCGCAGAGTTGTGGCCAAATGGTTTTATGGCAATTTGTAGGGCCAAAGAGAAGCGAAGGGCACTTTATAGCAGACACAAGGTATGATTATTCCTACGTTCTTCCAGGAACTTCCTTTTCCATGAAAAAGAATATGTAGTGCTTGGTGAAAAGGGAGAACGCCATGTTTTTGACAATAATCCAATTTCAGAAAAATCCCCGAAAATAACCTTCTAACATTGTAAACCGAATAAAACATAAGTCAAAATCCTAATAAGTAGCCAAAGCATTGGTAGTACTTCTTTTTATACAACGCATCTAATCCATATCAAGAGATTAGATTCATTCTCATTTTTTGCAAAATTGAGGTTTCTCTACTATTCGAAAATAATTTTATTGTTGATAACTGAAAATGGAAACAAACAAGGGTATCCGGGTATACACTGCTTCAATTTGATGGACTTTCCATTTTCAAGATCTCTTTCATTAAATTAGCAACAAAAAAAAAAAAGAACTGGAAATTTCGTCCTGCATAAAAATCCCAAAAGGAGGAGAAAAAAGAATATATGGAAATCCAGAAAAGGGGAGGAGTGGGGGGAAATGGGGATTTGGCCTTTAACCATATTCGAGAAAAAGAAAAAAAGGAAATAAAGAAAAGATTAAAAATTAAAAAACGGGGGATGGAAGAGCGAAACGACGTTCCCCTCTGCCAAGAACTGCCAAGGTCGAACGGTTCGTGCCGCGTCGTCGTTTTTTCCTTTAAACTCCAAGCGCTGAAGCTGGCGGATGTGGGCGTTCGAGGTGGGGTGACATGAAAACCGGAAGCTTTCGAATCTCTCTCTGTCTCTGCACCTGCGAGTCACGTGCCACGGACGAGAAATGTGGGGATGGATCGTGGGTCGGGCGAGGAAAAGGGGCCATTTGCCCGTTGCAATCGGTGCTGCGAAAACAGTGCTGAGTCCGGATCCGATCCGTGTTTTTGTCTTTTTATCCCTCTTGAATATCTAAACCCATCAAAATAGACTGTAAACGTACATAATAAATGATGAAGTATTAAATGGGTTTATGACCCGACCCACCTCAATTTTGGATGTGAATTTTCCTAGATTTAAGTCAAATAAAGAGATGTTTTAGCAACGCGAAATATGTCAGATATGAGTCACTATATACATATTATTTGTAAATGGATTAAAACAGATTAAAATGAGTTTACTTGGGCCGGATCATTTTCGACTTGTTCCAAAACCAATTTGAAACACCCTTTTGATGGGTGTATGAAGATCTATCTCCAAACGGCAAAATAAGTTCATTGTCATTCAATCTTTATCGCTCGTGGTCCTGGGTTCGAATATCGTGGCATTTGCATGTCTTTGTTTTCACCAAAACATCATTTTGTCGCTCTCTTTTTTCCAAAATTGCCCTCCTGTCGAAAGTTAAAATCACACACCATCTCCTTACCAACTAATCACCAAATTACACCCGTGTGTAATTAGCACGCACTCCACATCCACTCAATAAAAAGAATTCTTTTCTCTTCATACGTTATCCATTTGTGATCACGCATGCACGCAGTGCGGGCCTCAAGACTAAAGCTGATGCAAGAAAATAACTCTTCGTTCCGTGGAGGCCTGGCGATTTTTTTTTTTTTTTGGGCGTCTCTTCAAAATTATTGCACCTATAATTACAACAACGTTGCCCTAATTTAGTAAAGATGTGATGGATCTACAAGAAAGGTGGGGAGTGAGGGCTGACTCATTGCCCATAATTTCTTTATGCAAAAAGGCTTTCGATCCTTAACATGTTGACCTGATTCTGGTACCAGAATCCCAGCCGCTCCACCTCTCCAATCTGAGCATATTTAATTGTATGCCATGATTACATGTGGAGCTCCGCATCGAAAACGGCAAACAAAGGAATGGATGGAAAAGAAAAGCTCCCTTGCGTTGTATAAAAGTAGCTGTATCAATCATTATCATTACCATCATCTGGTGATAAAAGAATCCTAATAAACTATTACAGATCAGATAGAATTAAGCAAGAGGAAAGCAAGATAACTCCGAGCACCTTCTCGGAAGATGCGAGACAAGGAAAGGCGATATTGCCGTAGAAGAAGATTAAGAGAAAATCGGAGGTGGATTTGAATGAAATGCCTTTCCATTCAAAGAAGTCCAGAGAGGAAAGACTCATATCTACCAAATCCAATCCCTCTCTTCCCCCTAAAATAAACCTTCAACCAATTGCACATCTGAGTTTTGAACAGTCTAGTTAATGCTACAAAGCGAAAATTAAAAAGCATATACCTTTAAGATGTCCCTTACCACATAAGTTCATTTCCTTTTGTTGAACTTATCAATAGCTATTTGAATTCATTTGATTGACTGATTGTCATTGCCTTTGTAGTTAATTGGCATTGCGGGATGCCTCATATCTCCAGCAATGATTTTTTGGGGGCAAGAGCTGTAAATTCCTATTTGCCTTAAAATTAGTTGCCTTTCTTGAGTTTATTTTGGAAATCGTCTTCTCTGTCATCAATATAGAGCGGCAATTACCGATAAGTTTTGTCACTTGGTGGACGAGGTACTCTTGGTCATTCTGTAATGAAGTACCTTACTAGGTGCATAAGTTGGGAGCAGCAGGGCAAACAAATTAAGGTCTAGTCATTTGCTTGCATATTTTCCTTTTGATATCTGATCACTGTGTCAAAATGCACATATCTTTATCTTGTCTTCGCATATGAAAACACTTTTAAGAGTTTGAAAAGAAGATCTATATCATTTCAAGGTTTAGTGACAATTATAGTTTGAAATAGGAAATAGCTATGCTTGATTTAATCTTGGTTTTTGGTATTTTACTTGGGAATTTGATTATGATGAGAAACAGTGAAACTTCTCGGCATGACAATATCATTGACTTTGACTTCTAAATCAGTCCTAAAGAATTGTTGTATGTGGTTCAAGGAAACGAGGTGTTAAACAACGTACAATTTGAACCGCTAATTGTTAAGAGATCCTCAACTAGTTCTCGCTTTTCCAGTGTGAGTTAGGACTGCCTATTGGTTGCTCAAAGCACATTGCTTAGCGATGTTATTACCATTGAATCTTTCTATTGGCCTCATGTATGATGCTTTGTAGCACTGTGAGTCCCACTACGATGCCCTTGACTGGCTGTAAGCTCCAGAAGATAAATACAAGGTTGCTAAAAGATGGGGTCACATTCATATTTTGAATCGCAAATGGTTTGATCAATCAACTTCCAGGAAAGGTGATATTAAAATATTACTAAACATTTATGTTCTTTTTGAGCCATCTCGTTGTCTGTCTCTAATTATCGGTGCTTTTGCCGACTAGCATGTCTTAATGAGGAGTCTTATCCTGTTCGGGGTAGTTCCATGTCTTTAGTGAAAATTGCAAGTAGTCAGCAAAATCTATAGGGTTATTAGAAGTTCACAATCTCTCACCTCTTCAATGGTTGGAGATCGGGACTTCCATTCCATTTCAGCTACCTTGTTCTGTCAGCGTAGGAACATTTATGTTCTTTTTGAGCCATCTCGTTGTCTGTCTCTAATTATCAGTGCTTTTGCCGACTAGCATGTCTTAATGAGGAGTCTTATCCTGTTCAGGGTAGTTCCATGTCTTTAGTGAAAATTGTAAGTAGTTAGCAAAATCTATAGGGTTATTAGAAGTTCACAATCTCTCCCCTCTTCAATGGTTGGAGATAGGACTTCCATTCCATTTCAGCTACCTTGTTGCTGTCAACTGTAGGAACATTTATGTTCTTTTTGAGCCATCTCGTTGTCTGTCTCTAATTATAAGTGCTTTTGCCGACTAGCATGTCTTAATGAGGAGTCTTATCCTGTTCAGGGTAGTTCCATGTCTTTAGTGAAAATTGCAAGTAGTCAGCAAAATCTATAGGGTTATTAGAAGTTCACAATCTCTCCCCTCTTCAATGGTTGGAGATCAGGACTTCCATTCCATTTTAGCTACTGACCATGTCGATCCAAATTTAGAAACTACTCTCTCACAGAATGTGTCTTCAATGTTTGTGGATCTCCATTTCCTTGCAAAAGAGGATAATAGTGATGTGGCAGCTGTGCAATCCAATGGTGAAGTGAATCATGGTGGTTGGGTTGCTGAAGACTCTGAAAATGAAGACAATGACCTGTATTTGTCAGAATGTAGGTTAACATCATCAAATGCTCTATTTCCCCAAGAGTGTTCCTAAAAGAAGTGATCTGCAACTACCATTCAAAGTTGGCTTGAAGATACAAAACTTGGTAATCTGATTTTGAAGGCAGTGGAGCCTTAAATGGTTCTGCTTGACCCATATGATGACTGACTAAAGAGTATATCATCGTATACTGCTTTCTCTCATTTCATTATGATTGTCTGTTCTCTTCATGTGAACAACGGGAAGGCTGAAATGTTAGTATTGCCGAATAAGACAGTAGTTGCTGATTCACATGACATTTGGTTGTCTTTCACATATGATTAGTGGCTGAAGGCTGCAATCCTTTAAATGGCTTTGTTAGCTTGCTACTCTCCAATTTGAGGATACCACACACTTCATGACATGGATGGCCAATTTTGCTGAATGAAATCATCGTGTTTACATGTTAAAAGATGACGTATGACTATAGTTAATTTGTGTTAAAGACAATCTTTTAGCTCTTCCCGCTAATGGCATGCATATAGTTTCCAGGATGGTATATGCTTGTAATTAATAAATGGTCTCATATGGTTTTCTTCTGGATCTCTTTCTTGCATTTGCTGCTAACCTTGCAATCTTTTGGCTGGTGAAGGTAAAGGATCTTTTTTCTCTTCATGTGTTGATCCTTTGCTTTTGTTTATTGTGCAGCAGAACCCAAGATGTTTAAACTCGTTTTGAAGTCTTATATTTGTTGGTACGGGTGTCACTGAATTTATTCATTTTTGTTCTTTTGTGTTTTGGGCCACTGATGTCTTATCTCAATCAACAGATGAAAGAGGGAAGGGTCAAAGAGCCAATAGTACTCAATTTATCCTGGTATTGCTCCGGAAGACACGTGATAGAGCAGCGACATACATTTGATTTATATAGTTTCTATCCAATAAAAGCCGATGAAATCAGATTTTTCCAGATCATTCTAACCATCCGTTATATGTTAAGCCGGAAAATGACAAGTTTGATCCTCAGCAGAAGGCAAAAATCTTGTTAGTTTTTCATGTTACTCCTTTTAATAGCACTCTCGTACTATTGTTCCCCTGGATCAATGAAAATAATTGGACTAATGTGGACTCAATAAACTCACCATGAGCAGAGCAAGCATGAGAGAAGAAAACACATATTATGAACTAGGACAAAGATGAAAATTTGACAAATTTGATTAGGATATTGATGTATATTCCAAGCAACCGATAGCTTGACAAATCAATGTCGACCCCTTTCAAACCCTTCATGAGGCTAGCAATTGAATGCATTGCATATTCTCATGTTCACATTCATGTATCATGACTTATATTAGGTCACTCCTTTTCATTTCAAGGGGAAAAAGAAGAAAGTATAGTTATAGAGCAGCAAATGTATAGATAAATAAGAGTTACTTGGAGTTAACAAACAAAACAAAAAGTTCAGTGCATATCAAATTTACAACAAACATCAAAATTTCTTAAAATAATCTATGAAAAACTATGAGAACCCTATATCAAGTCTAACTAGAAAACACAAGTGGCCACACTTTCATCCAAAAGCTCCAAATTATGATTAGTACTGTCCGTTGCGTCACTTACAAATTCCTATGCAACATTTCCACAATAAAGACCGGTCTCTTGTCTTGCCGTGAACATAACCTAAGTGTTTGTAATTATGATGTCCCCTAGAGATAGGTATACATGATTACCCCACATTCACACACCTTCAGGGGAAGAACAAGAATCACTCCGAAGTTGAACGTTGACTACAGTTTTTTATTTATTTATTAATTTTTTGGAGTAGGTTTTGTCCGCATTTGCCTTGTCCCTTTCTTTGGTTAAAAGAGGACTTGGGAAATGCAATGAAGCGAGCAAGATGAAGGATGACTTTGACTTGTTTTCCCTCGCCTCACGCTATGAAATATGATTAGCTAACAATCATGATTTTGAAGTTGTATGCTTTCCACATAAATAACCAACCGAGATTGATTTAAATATGAGTATACATGACCTCCTTCATTACCTTCTTTTAAATATAATTTAAGCAAGCTGCAAATTAAAAATATGGAATTAAATATATCAAGCTGCTCTGATTACATCATAATTATATAAAAAGAATTATTACAAATTTTGTAATTCAATCCATTATTAAGTCGTAGTATGGGATAAAATTGAAAACTATCTGCTAGAACCGCATTCAATTTTTTTATGCAAATCTTCTTTGGTTCCCACATCCAATGACCCAGCAACTGTGGCATCCCAGAAATTCAAGGCCGAGCCTTAAGGTGTGTTAAAAATCTTTGATTAGGTGATAGAATTTCTTTTGGCTTATGCCTTAGCCAATTAGTCTTTTAATTTAAATGAATTATGCTTGTGATTGTGGAAATTCAAATTTAATAGATTAATGCTTGGCCATATGATTTAAATTTCAATAATTAAAAATATCCCAAGACTTTGGCCAAGATGAAATTTGAATTTAGAAATATTAATTAAAAAGGAATTCAAAAAAAAAAAAGAGAGAATGGGATTAATTTTCGGAATGGGCCTTGGACCCATTAGCCTAAAGCTTGGTGGGCCAAGCTAGTCGGCCCATTAGGGCCCAAGAAGGGAGCTCGACCAGCCCAAGGGGGAATGGCCGGATGGGCCTAAGCCCAAGCCCATTTAAATTCAAAAATAGAAATAACATGTGGCACAAAGGAGAGCATGCATTGGTTGGACATGAGGTGAGTTAATCATTACTAATCATGGGCTTTAAGGGGATATAAAAGGGGTTAGGAGAGAGAGTGGCCGGACTTCTTGCTTCATTTCCGTCGAAAGAGAGAGGTGTGCGAGAGAGAGAGCTCGAGCGGAAGAGAGGAACCGAGAGGGAGAGAGAGGAGGCGGAGCCGAGAGGGAGGTGCAGCCGTGTGCTCGCCGTTCGTTCGCCGTCCGTACGCCGTCGTTCATCGCCATTTGTTCCTCTTTAAGGCAAGTGGAGTCCATAACTTCCCTTGCATGTTTGTTGTGGTGTTTGCATGTTAGGTTTTAGGTGTGATTTGTGCGAAAAACCGAGGTAAGAGTTGATGTTTTGCAAACCGTGTGACTGTTCTTGTTCGGTTTGTTGAAGTCAGTGGCTTGTTCGAGTTTGCATGTGGGTTTGGAGTTCGATTTTTGCTTCGGTGTCTTCATGAAAGTTGAAGCTAATGTCTTGTACTATGACATACTAAAAATTCGTAGAAAACGATGGAGATTTGAGGAGTCAAAAGTTCTATTATACGGAGACTTAGATCTACGAAATTTTCACTGACCTCTTGTCGATTTCTTGTTGGCATGTTGATTTCTGTTGGAGATATCACTTTGTTGTCTTCTTGAAAGTTGTAGGAAACACATTAAGCTACAAAATACTCAAATTTGAAGAGAAATGAATGAGTGTAGCCTAGTAAATCGGCTAGATCTTGGAGATGGTTGATTCTGGTGAGGTGTACCGAGACACCCGAGACTTCATGGACTAAAATGGTGACCATAATCTGGTTATTTGACCTAGATCTCTTCATGAAACTTGTAAAGGACACATTGTTACATAACATACTCAAATTTCAGAAGAAACGAGAGAGATTGGTTGGGTAAAATCTAAGAAATACGGAGAAGTGTGTTCTGGACGTCGCGGTAGTGATTCCAGAAGCTTTGTAGGGCTATAGAAATTAATATAAAAAGAATTTGGCTTAAAGTTCTTAATGAAAAAGGTACGAAAATATGTTGGCTATCACTCTGTAAAATTTTGTAATTTTTGGAGACCGAATGGATATTTTAATTGAATTTATTCGGAAACTGTGCAGTGGGTTTAAATCCGAGAATTTTAGGATGTTTTTGGAGGAAATTGTGAAATTATGAGAAATTCAATTTGGCCACGAATTTTATATAAAATTGTGATCCTATTAGTGATTATTTGAATATTATGATTTTGGGAAAATCATGGATATTAAATATTTATTTATGAAAATAAATAAATATAATAAAATAATAAAATAATAAAATAAAATGGATTTTTATTTGGCCATGGATTCAATTCCATTTGTGTGGCACTTGTGTGATGAGGTCTTTGTACATGCATTAAGTTGAAATGCTTATGTGATTAAGCTATGACATGTGCATGACATGTGAATTGAAATGCAAGTGTGATTTGTTTGATGCCATGCTAATTGCCATGTTAAATTGAGATAAAAGGAATAAATGTGGATGAGAATGAGGTTGTGGTGGAGGATGTTGTCTGGTGGCCTGGTGGCGTAATTCCAGAGATTCCTTAGGAGTTTCAGGATGCCCGGAATGTGGGGGGCCGGAAGTCCGGTTGTATCTTGGATACATGCCCGGAGGTTCCTCGCGACACCAGGATTTGGGTGCGGGATGCCTGGCTAGAAGGGTAAAGGCCGGAAGCCCTGTCGGAGGTTTCTACCCGAAGGGAATGCCTCGTGATGCTAGTTGAGATGCGAGATGCCCGGAATGTGGGGGCCGAAAGCCCGGTGGCCATGGGATGGCTGAGTTGGCCGGGAACCCTGTCGGAGGTTTCTGCCCGAAGGGTTGATGATGAAATTGATAATGGTACCCTGTCGGAGGTTTCTGCCCAAAGGGATTGATGATGAAATTGATAATGGTACCCTGTCGGAGGTTTCTGCCCGAAGGGATTGATGATGAGATTGATGATTTGAGAAATGGGTGATATGGTGATCAAAATTGAAAGATAAAGATGATAATTAACTCATGACATGATGATGCATGATGCTGATGGCATGTGATGTGATATGATGTGATGATCACCCATGATATGATAATATATGCATGATGATGCATGATGATGATGATGTGATATATATGATGTGATGATCACCCATGATATGACAATATACGCATGATGATGCATGATGATGATGGCATGTGATGTGATATGATGATCACCCATGATATGATAATATATGCATGATGATGCATGATGATGATGGCATGTGATGTGATATGATGATCACCTATGATAATATATGCATGATGATGCATGATGATGATGGCATGTGATGTGGTATGATGATCACCTATGATAGTATATGCATGATAATGCATGAGGGTGATGTGTGATGTGATTATATGATATGCCATGATGATGATAATGATATATGATATGCCATGACGATGATAATGATTATATGATATGCCATGATGATGATAATGATATATGATATGCCATGATGATGATGATATATATGATATGTATGATGTGATGATGCATGATACGCATGATTACAATGTAAGTGATGCTTGCAATGTATGATGATATGCATGATGCATTGGAATGTTATTGGATTTCCCTATCTGCTGAGTAGTTGTACTCACCCCTTTTGGGGATAACATTTCAGATTAGCAAGTATGCCGCTACCTGCCGTCACGCGTGGTACGTTTTATGGTCTACCGACTGATGTAGAGGTCGAGTGTGCGGAGATAGACTGTCCCTCTATTCCCAGACTGACTTACATCCGAGTGCGATGTCTAGTGATGTACGATATAGGCGGGCCGGGGGCCCTATCATTCGGAGTTCATTTACGTGCACGTTCGTCGAGATGGTGCTATGCGAGGTATGTTGCCGCCGCCACCGCCTAATGCACCGGGTTGGGTGTGAGACTCACACGCGATGAGTAGGAGCCGAGCTTTTGATGTAGATAATCGACACTTTTGATGGGAGCTTGTGCGCTTGATGTAGAGGGTTGATAGTTTCTTTTTGAGATTTTAGGCAGGACATGGCAGAGTCCTCGCTTTTCTTGTTTTGTATCGACCCGAGAAAGAATAAGTAAATAAAGTGTTGATGTTCATATATAAAATCCTGATGTGTAGCTGGTGTGTATTTGTATCATGGTTAGTAAGGGGAGAGATGGAGATGTGTAATTAGCTTCCGCTATGAGTCGCGCTGGGACCGCTTTTAAAAAAAAAATGCCCGTGATTATCGGTGCTTGTTTTAAGTATAAAGATAAGGCTTATAGGAGAATAAAGTGTAACACCGGCGCTGGTGACGACCTGCGAAGGGTTCGGGGTGTCACAGCAACACTACGGAAGATAGAGACCGTGTTTCCTCATTTTCAAACGTGCAAAAACCAAGATATTTGCAATCCATTTTACTTGCCATAAACCAAAGTAAAACGTCTACTTTAAATTTCCCTCTCCTAGTTTTAAACATTGAAGCTGTTTGACATTAAGGGTCTGTTTGTCTTGTGGAAAATGAATTTAACAAACATTTCCACTAAAATCGCTAACAATAACAAATGAACAAAAGATACTTTTATGACTCATGAAAATGTTTGGAGCTAAATTTTTGTCGATAATGAAAACATTTTTCATTGGCTAATTACGTTAAGTGATATAAGCAATAATTTTTATGATATAAGCACATTGCCATGTGCATGAAAAGTACGTCTGAGAGTGATGTGCTTTTTGAATATCATGCTCTTCATGACTAGGGTGGTAAATTTTGCCGAATGAAATGGTTGTTTTTACACATTAAGAAAGATGAGGTATGACTATAGTTATTTTGTGTTGAAGACAATCTTTCAGCTCTTCCCCTTGATGGCATGCATATTGTTTCTAGGATGATATGTGTTTGTAAAGAATAATAGGTTTTGTATTGTTTTCTTCTATTTCTTTCCTACATCTGCTGTTGACCTTGCAATATTTTGGCTAGTGAAGGTAAACAATATTCTTTGTTCTCTTCATGCGTCGATCCTTTGCGTTTGTCTATTGAGCAATAGAACCCAAGATTTTTAACCTCGTTTCGAAGTCTTAATATTTGGTGGTACTAAGATTATGGGTGTGAATGAATTTATTCATTCTTGTTCTTTTCCATTTTGGGCCACTAATGTCTCATCTCAGTCAACTGATGAAAGAGGGAAGAGTCAAAGATACAATCTTATTCTATTTATCCAACTATTGCTCTAGAAGACACTTAAGAGAGTACCAAGATACCTTTGATTCCTGTGATTTATGACCAATGAAAGCCAGCAAAATGGGATTTTTCATATCAGTTTAACAGTCGATTATCTGTTAACTTGTTAAGCCCTAAAACGACAAGGATGTTTCTCATTAGAAGGCAAAAATCTTACTAATTTTACATGTTACTCCTTTTAATAGTATTCTCATAATACGAAGCGATTGTTTTTTTTTTTTTATCTTATATATGTGCTGAATTGTATCCAGACCAAAAAAAATGTTGGATCTAATGTAAATCTCAAAAACAAAACAACTCACGAGCAGCAAAAGTGAAGCAAGCAGGGCAGAGGAAAAAGGATTTTATGAATTAAAATAAAGATGAAAATTTGACAAACTTTATCTGGTAGCTACTTTTGGATATGTTGATGTAATTGCAAGTAACAGATAGCTTTCACTTGTCAATTTCAACTCTTGCCAAACACTTGATGACAGACTAGCATTAGGATTACATGTATCAAATATTTGTGAGTTCACGTTCATGGATCATGATCTATATTGGCTCACTCTTGTCAATTTAAAGGAAAAAGAGCATAATTATAGAACAATAATATTTCCACATGTGCTATTAGATAAATATAAGTTGTTTAGAGTCAATAGGATAGTTTGATGTATAACATATTTGTGTAGTATTGTCAGACATTAGATTTTAATAAAACACCTAAGAGAAACCATGCAAACTCCATATAAAGCCCCCGCCTCAAAATACAAATTTCAGTACAATTATTATATCATAATTGATTTGCCCCATCGGATCATTTATAAATTAAATTTGGACAATAGTTTCACCATAAATTATGGTCTCTGTTCTCCCCATGTAACTAAGCAAGCAAGATGGTGGAAGACTTTGACTTGCTTTCAATTGCTAGAATATTTTTCCCCCATTTCTTTTGAGTAGGTCTTGTTGGTTTAGCAAGCAAGATGGCGGAAGACTTTGATTTGCTTTTCCTCGTCAATCCTTTGCCCACCCCCTTCTTCTTTCGAGTAGGTCTTGTTAGCTTTTGCCTTACCACTTTCTTTGTAATTGAGTGAGCAGGATGATGGAAGACTTTGATTTGCTTTTCTTTGCCAGTTCTCCCTCTACCTCTTCTTTTAGGTCATGTTAGCTTTTGCCTTATCACTTTCTCTACAACTAAGCAAGTAAGATGGTGGAAGACTTTGACTTGCTTTTCCTCACCAGTCCTTCCCCCTTCTTTTAGGTCTTGTTAGCTTTTGCCTTATCGCTTTCTTTGTAACTAAGGAAGCAAGATGATGGAAGACTTTGACTTGCTTTTCCTCACTAGTCCGTCCCCTCCTCCCCTTCCTTTTAGGTCTTGTCGGCTTTTGTCTTATTGCTTCCTTTGTAAGCAAGCAAGTTGGTGGAAGACTTTGACTTGCTTTTCCTCACCAGTCCTTCCCCCCTCCCCCCTTCTTTTAAGTCTTGTCAATTATTGCCTTATCACTTTCTTTGCAAAGCAAGCAAGATGGTGGAATACTTTCACTTGCTTTTCCTCGCTAGTCCTCCCCCCCTCCCCCTCACCCTCGTCCTTACCCTCACTCTCTTCTTTTAGGTCTTGTCAACATTTGCCTTATCACTTTCTTTGCAACTGAGAAAGCAAGATGGTGGAAGACTTTAACTTGCTTTTCCTCGCCAATCCTCCCCCCCTCCCTGTCACGCCCCGATCCTCGAGCGCATGTCCATCCCTCTGTGGTCGATAAAATTTTGCGACTTCCCAAAACGAGTCACCGATCCTTTCTTTTTATTGCACATGCAAAAATGAATAACAAATCTCTTGACAATAACCATCTCGAGATAGACAAACAGGATAACATAATCTCAAACTAAACATGCCTTTATATACACACTGAGTCAAGTATAGTAGTCTACAACCACAAGACTTCAAAAGACCGAGTCAAAAGAAACTATTCTATTTGCTCTACACTTCAGATCGCCTCAACTTGGCTCCAAATCCTCCACTCTACTGTCTTGAAAAGTTGAGCCCACAATGGGTGAGATATAAATTTCAGCGAGTTCACGCTTTAAACTCTGATTAGGAGGGTGATACACCTAGGGCGTCCTAACCACACAATCATACGACCACAGAGACTTATCTTGTCTCTGATTCTTCCTGTAGGTCAGTACAGTTCATATTCCACCAATATATATATCAAATTCACACATCAATTCGAACATCTATAATAATCACTGCTCGCACAAGCAAGAATTACTAATCAAACACTGCTCACACAAGCAAGAATTACTGACATACATCGGTCCATCAATTTCACTCAATATGCGTTTCAATTAAAATAATACTACTCGTACAGGTAGTTTTACCCAACACATGCTGGTCCTCTATCCACCGACACACACCAGGGATAGGTTTTCCTAACCTTTAACGTCCATCGACACACACCGATGACGAGTTCTCTTAACCTTTAACGTCCACCAACACACATCGATGACGGGTTCTCTTAAACAACACCATTGTAATCAGTACGAAATTCCGACCACCGGTTATCCTAATCTGATTTATGAAAAATAATAAATAATTAAATAAATTACAAAATAATTAAATAAATGCAATTAAGTAAATAAATTGCAATTAATTAAATTGAACTAATTAATTAACCTAACCATGCAGGCACATGATTAATCAGGTCTACCTTAGCCTCCTTCATATAGCCAAAATTCCAATACCCCCTTTTTAAAATAGGGTTAATACCTTGAAAAACCTCAAACTAGTACACTTATAGCAAATTTACCCTAAACTATTTTGTTGATCATGAAAAACTCTAAACTGGTACACCTGTGACAAATTTACCTCGATTAACTATAAAAAACCCTAAACCGGTACATTTATGACAAATTTACCCAAAACTAATTTATTCGACCACAAAAAACTCCAAAATGGTAAATTTGTGACTAATATATCCTATGCTAAATTAGATTAATACCACAAAAAAATCATAAAAATTTTAAACTGTGACAATCAGATTGTAAAATCTCAAATTGGTATACCAGTCAATTGTCATGTGTCATTTAATTTAGTAATTTGACAATAAAATTTAATGAAAACTAACAGATGATAAATTTGTCACAAGTGCACCAATTTATGGTAAATTTGTCAAAGGTACACCAATTTTGGGTTTTTTGTGGTCAAAAAATAGTTTTGGGTAAATTTGTCACAAGTGTACTAGTTTGGAGTTTTTCAGGGTATTAACCCTTTAAAATAAACTCGGCACCTTTTTTTTTTTTTTGTTCAAACTCTTCGAAATAAATTCGCACGAGGTTCCGTATTTAAAATTAACCCGCCAAAATTTACACGCACCTCATACAAAACCTCCTCATTTTATTGAGCACATAAGTCTTGGTGTCTAAACTCGACACCTCATTTATTTTCTATTTAATAATCCAAGAGGTCACTTTTTGCGATAGTAATAAATCACCAACAAAGAGCAATCCATCTCATGACCTCACACATAAGTTTTCAGCATGCCACAAGTCTGCTACATCACTAAATACACATTATTTAGCAAGCACAACATCAAAATCAACCACAAAACCATAACCGGTCATAATTGACAGAAACCAGGCCACTCGCGCGTCTTCAAGTTTAATTCCAAAAACTTACCCAGACGAGCTCAGAAAATTTTCAAATTTGAATATATTGTAGATGACATAAAAAAAAACATTTTTCATGAAGACACCTTAACCCAAATCCTTTTAGATTCGGCCCAGTAAATTGCTCAACCTAGTGCCAAAAACTGGGTTCGTTTCTAGAAAGTCTGTTTTCGAAATCAGTATGGTTTGAGGTCCAAAACATGTCCATTTGATCTAAAATTCGAGTATGTTAAACTAGAAGATGTGATAAAAAAAAACTTTTGTGAAGAAACCATTTTGAAATTCGAAACCTAAGAGTTGAATTAGTTTTTACATGGACATAAGAACAACAATGACACTGTATAGTCCAAATCATGGTGAGGATATGAATTAGTATTAGATGAAAGAGGGAAGAGTCAAAAGATCCAATGGTGTTCCATTTATCCTACTATTGCTTTGGAAGACACTTGGGCTTCATTCGTTTTGTGGAAAACAATTTCTAGGAAAAGTTTTTTGAATTTTTCAAGGTTCATTTAATTAAAAATGAACTAGTTGAGAAAAACATTATGCATTAGTAGCAAAAAGTTTTCTAAAATAGGGGAAAATTTTTTCCTCACTTACTCTATCTTATCTCACACCCTTGCTAGCCTCTTCTTCTTCTTCTTCTTCTTTTTTTTTTTAAATTGAAAATTTTTAATCATTTTTCTATTTTCTTTTTTTTCCTTTCTTTTTTTCCCTTCTTTTCGGACCCATCCTGTGGTTGGCGATTGACCAAAGAAGGAGGAAAAAAAGGTAAAAATAGAAAAGAAAAAGTAAAAGAAAAAAAGCATAAAGAAAATTTAAAAATAAAATAATCAAAATTTCGAATTTTTTAAAAAAATATATTAAAATGAGTGCACAAAAAGAAATCGAATCGAATTTTCCACACTGAATGGCGAAAAATATTTTCCAATTCATTCTCATGTTTCAAGCGAACACCAAAAAATATTGTTATTTTCTTAAAAATGGCTTTCTGGAAAATATTTTCCAGAACCACAACATTTTATGCGAAACAAATGAAGCCATGGAGAGTGCCTAGATACCTTTGATTCTTGGGGTTTATGACTAATAAGAGCCAGCAAAAATCGGATTTTTCATATCATCATAACTGTCCATTATCTATTAAGCCAAAAAACGACAAGTATGCTCCTAGCAAAAGGCATAAATCTCACTAGTTTTACATGTTACTCCTTTTAATAGCATTCTCATGATATGGAGCAATTACTTTGTAAATATGATATATGTGCTGAATTGTATCTGGACCAAAAAAATGTTGGATGTAATGTAAATCTCATAAAAAAAAAGAAAAGAAATTCACGATCAACATAAGCAAAGCAAGTAGGAGAGAAGAAAATTAATTTTATGAATTTATATAAAGATGATAATTTGACCAACTTAATGAAGTAACTACTTTTGGCTATGCCGATTTATATTTTCAAGTAACATATAGCTTTCAAATGTAAATTTTAGCCGTCCTCAAACACTTGATGATAAAGTAACATTAGGATCATACCTATCGCATATTCGTTCATTCACATCTATGGACCGTGACTTATATTGGCTCACTCTTGTCAATTTAAAGGAAAAAGAGTATAATAATAGAAGAATAACATTATCATGTATGCTATCGAACAATATGAGTTACTTAGAGTCAATAGGCAAATTGAAGAGTTTGATGTATAACATATTTATGAAGCATTGTCGGACATCTAGATTTTATTAAAATACTTAAGAGAAACTGTGCAAACCCCATAAGAAACCCAATCGTAAAATGCAAATTTTGGTACAATTATTATCTTATAATTTTATGCTGCATCATTTGTTTATTAAGTTTATACAATATTTTCAAGATAAATAATGGCCTCTCCTCTCCTGGATGCAACCAAGCAAGCAAGATGGTAGAAGACTTTGACTTGCTTGTAATTGCTAGAATTCTAGGTTTTGCCGGCTTTTATCTTATCCCTTTCTTTGCAGCTAAGCAAGCAAGATGATGGAAGACTTTAACTTACTTTTTCTCCCCCTTCCTTTTCCCCCTTTCTTTTGAGTAGGTCTTGTCGACTTTTGCCTTATCACTTTCTTTGCGACTAAGCAAGCAAGATGGCGGAAGACTTAGACTTGCTTTCCCTCACCAAAGAATTTTTTAAAAGGTAATTAACTCAGTTCATAGAAAAATTGATATAGAATCTTCAAAAAAGTCTTTTTCTTGATAAAGATTTATTTTGCAAAATGCAAATACTGACATGAGCATGCTATGTGGGGAGAAATATCCGATTGACCCAATTTGGCGTCGTGCTTGAGTGCTGCAACAACATATTTGTTCTTGAGATATGAATCCTCGATGATGGCCCATTGCAGTGTTGGGCTCAACATTAGATCTAATTGAGATCCGATGTTGCGTATAGCTCGATGCATGTCAGAATGACTCAAATGCAACGCTAGATCTAGTCAAGTGTCATTACAGCAAGATGCCTCTATTTTTGAGTCGAGCCACGACAAAGGGTGTTGGGGGGGGGGGAGAGAGAGAGAGAGAGAGAGAGAGAGAGAGAGAGAGATTGCGGGGGAGGGGATAGAGATAGGGGATAAGTTGTGGAAGGCATCATTGGTGTTGGTTAGGGGAGTGATTATGGGATGGTGACATTAATTGGTAGTGGTAGGGAAGGGGGGCTTGGTGGAGAGAAAGAGAGAAAAACGATGCGGTAGTATTTCATGTGAAAATTGTATGGAGGAGGTTTGGTTGAATTGCCCAAATTGATTTTGTCATCTGGATGTGAAGCTCATTGCTATTGTGAGAAAAATCATGTTTGGAAAACTAAAAAAGATAGGATCCATATAAGTTCCTCTTGAGTTCCACTAGATCTAGAAGTTTGTAATGAGTAGGGAACGAGCCACATACCACTCAATTGTTGGTCAAAGCAATAGCCAAGTGAAGAAAAAGCTCATGTAGTTGTCACACCACATACAATGGGCTCCATATGCTAGGGGTACCACACTCAAGCATGAGGCCAACTAAGAAGGAGTCCCGTGAAAGCAAATGGAAAAATCAATTTTTTTTTTTTTTCCGTTGATTAACATGAATTGCATATAGACATGATTCAGATTCATTAAAATATATATTAAATTAAATACTTTGAATTGCGTATATTTTAAATTTTAGCTAATCCATATATGATCCAAGTCACTAAATATGAGTTAAAATGTAAATTTTTTTACCATTTCAATGCCTCTAGTAGTGAGAGGCTTTCATTTCAGTGGAAAGGGAAAGCAAAATGTTGTCCATCTTCACTTTGATTTATGCGGTCATGCGATCCCATTACATAGAGAACTAACAAAAGTTGAGAGTTAATTGGTTAAAGTAGTAATTTTTTTCAACAAGGACGCGTAAATCCATAGTAGGATTGTGTGTATCCCAAGCACATCTGGCTCATCTTTTGAGGTAAGAGGGGAAGTAATTTTCAATGTGAACACCTTGCAGAAGTTGCCAATTAAAGTAGATGATTGTGGGGCTCTTTTGAAATAGTATAGTGTGAAAACTAATTTCTATTGTGAACACCTTGACTTCAACATAAAAGTATGTACTCTTTCAATTAATGTGGCGGGAAAAGCAAAAGGCGAGGATAAAGCAAAAAGTATCGCCCATCTTCAAAAAGTTAATTTTCACTACGATTTGCTTGGTCAATGGATCAAATAACAAAAAAACCTAACAAGGAAAGTCTACAGAGGGGTCGTCTTGGCAATTTCGAGGAAGGAATTGTTTTGAGCTCTTGGTCAAAAAAGTTAGTCGTCTTGGCAATTTCGAGGAATGAATTGTTTTGAGCTCTTGGTCAAAAAGGTAAGAATCAAAAGAAGTCTTGGCAATTTCGAGGAAGGAATTGTTTTGGGGTCTTGGCCAAAAAGGTTAAAATCAAAAAGAGACATGAGAGGAAAATTCTAGAACTCGTTGTGAACTTCATGGGAGGAAGGTGACCTTCTTTCATTCTAAAATAATTTAATTTACAAGAAATTTCTAGGAAGACATTTGTGGATTGGATTAGAGAAACTTATCATTCAGTGTGGTTTCTGTATGATTTAATGAGGAAAAATTATCAAAAAAGTTCTAAATTTATTATATTCGTACTAATTCAATCATAATTTTTTTTAATTCAACTTGTTTAATTTTCAACTTATTAATAATTTCTTAATATAGTCTATTTAAATAATTTTGATCGAAAATTATTAATTTGAATAATAAGCGTCTTATATGATATGGCTAGTGAGAATTGGCAGCCTGATCACGAGGGCTCTCGGCTCCTGCTTGCCGTGCGTCAGGGCAGCGAGCCCTCGCCCTTCGCCTGCCAATCAGCAGCTATTTGATTCTCCGTTGTTCCACGGTGGGCCACCGATCTCTTTTGCAATTTTAGCCAACTTTGGCTTGGGCGTCCAAGACACGTGCCTCCACCTAACCATGGCACGTGACCATCTTCCATCGGAGAGAGTCAACACGGAACCGCGTTGTCCGACCCCCACGTATATGTTCTCTCTACTTCCAGGTCTGAAGCACATCGAAGCCTCTACGACCAGAGCGAGAGCTTCGGCTTGAATCGGCGGAGGAAGCAGCGATTCTTCTTTCTCGCGAATCCACCCAAGCAGTACGCCCGAGGCCGTCGCGAAGAGCACCTGCAGTCGCTCCTTCCGAACCACCGGATTCAAAGGACTGGTTTTTCGGCGGGCACCAATGAGCAGGTAAAATCAACTCGAATCGTGTCGAGTTTCGAACTTTTTAGTGTTCCGCTTGCTATAATTTCTGATAATGGACTCCGTTGAGGTGAGTAGGGTTCTTGGATTTGGGGGGTCTTCGGTGGAACACGAGGGTCGTTTCTGGATTTTATCGAAAGATAGTTCCCCGTCTGTAGTTGGTGATTTCGTAGCCACTACTCGTCCTTTCTCGCGACGTTCTGACCTGAGATGATCTGCAAATTTAGCTCAGTGTCTTTCCAAACCAAGCCGGCCTAGGTCGAGGCGTGAAGGTGATCCTCGGGATTGCGCGGCCTTTCGGGACTCGGACCCAACTCGATCTGCTTCAAGGCAACTTCTTCTCAAACACTGAAATCCGTCACAGCTATTTCATCTCTGAATCGCTCCTGGAGGTAAGCACAACCTTCATTCTCTGGTCTATTACAATTGATAGCACAAAGAATAAAATACATGTGATTATTACTCATCCCATTACGCCTAACATCCTTTTAAGGCATACAGGATAATACATGTGAATTTCCCTCTACTTTTGTGAAATCATCATATATATATATATATTTGGTGAAAAAACGAAGATCATCACATATATATTGCTAATTTTTGTTACTACAATCTTCTCATTTAAACTAATCGGTTGAATCTGGTGGAATCACACACTGGCCCTTATCTCGGTATTGTTTTCAAAACATCAACGGTTCACTGAACTCCCTCGGGACAAAGGCTCCGTTCCATGAAAATTATGAAAATACCCTTCTAGACCTGATTTTGGGTCCATTGGCCCTATACGTACCTCAATTGTCAAAAATTACTTAAAGCTTGAAACATCCAAAATACTCAGTTTTTGTAGAAATAATTCTCTTTTTTCTCTTGAAAACAGTTAAATATAGATCGTGCTGGTCTATTCTCTTCAATAATTGTAGAAAACCTTTCAAAGCCTATGGATCAAAATTGTCAACGACAAAAATTTAACCGAACAGAACAAAAATTTAACCAAACAGATCAGATCAACTAGAGAATTTTTGAATGTCCATAAAACCATTTTCCATTATATTGGTAATTATCATAATTTCTGGAAAATGACAGAATATTCAAATGTTTTTTGGAAGTTATGAAAAATACATAATTGTACTATTTTTTTTTTTTGGATGGTGCCAGTTAAAATGGAAAACTTGAAAGTGAGCAAAGCTGCTGGTTTCAATGCACTTACACATATTTAATATGTGGATTATGCAGGTTAAAATAGAGAAACTTGTCATAAAGTGTGGTTTTCATGAGATTTAACTGCTTACAGCAAAGCTGTGATATAGCATAGAAAGTTACTGACCTACGATAGATTTGACAATATGATTTATGCATGTGTAGGGTGGGAGAGAATGTAGCGTTTACAGGAGGAAGAACGTCTATGATAATATCATACTGATCTTTTAGCAGGAGCCACATTTATCTGTTTAACAATATGGTTTATATGTAGATATGAATAGAATTGGTCATTTTGTACTCTCGTCCAAGTTGTGCTCACTCACATTCAGCCTCTCTCTTGCAGAACAATTCGGAACTATTGTCCTCGCTTGCTTGCTTTGATCCTTTCCCTCTTGAAAGTTTTCACCCGGGCTTGTTTAAGGTCTCCTCTCTCCAATCTCTCACCTCTCTTTGCATCTCAGCTCACAGAAGGTAATTGCTTTTTCATGTCTTATTAGCGTGTCGTTTCTATTGATTCGTCGTTTTGTTATTGGAATAATCGGCTGAACTAAGTGCGTTCTGGGCCCCTTTTTGTCAATTGGGGATGTGGGGTGGCCACTAAATAGCAAAGGAGGGTCTTTTATTCTCTCTCTGGAGTCGTCGTTACCTGTTAACGAGGTCTGTACCTAGCTCAGATTTGACTTTGGTGAAAAAAGAAAGCCTTTGTTTTCGACTATAGACGTAGCTAATCCTAAGAATGTCTGATTGTTAGTTGCATCGTAATTCAGTATTGATATTTTGTTGAACTAGAACAAGTAGGTCTGCAAGCACGCTAGACTCTGTTGCGCGCAAAACTGCCACATTTCGCTTGAACCCATGGGCCATTTCTTTTGTTATGAATTGTGAGGTTTTTCTGTGTTTGAAGGTCCTAGATCAATTTATAGAAAAAATAAATCAGAAAAATAGAAGTAGGCTAGTTCTTGGGTCAACTAGTTTGGTTCTCAGTTACAAAATTGGAGAACTAATTATTACAGAATCAGTTCCTGATTCTTAGTTTAGAACCTACTCATCTTGAAACCAATCATCCTAAGAGTTAGTGTTCTCTTAAGGAGATTTTGTTCGACAATTTTACCTCCTTATAGAACATTCCAAAGGAGTGATATTCTGTTTTCCTCGAATTTTGGACCATAGAAAGTATATTCCCTTGCAATAGTAGGAAAAAAGAAAAACCTAGTTGATCTTTTGACATACACAAAAACGATCAAATAAATCGAGCCATACATGCAAACGATCAAATAAATTGAGCCATACATTCAAATTAGGAGATTCACCTAGCTTTATGTCACTTATTTCTTACACCTAGCCATAAATGTAGAGCACCGAGGAAGCATCTACTCCTCTGTTTTCTTCATCTAACAAATTATAGCTCTATTTTACAGGCAAGATATCAATCAACCTAGTAGATTTGAAAATTTGAAATGAAAGGCTCGGTGATAACATACCGCTTAAAAATAAGTTCATTTTGCATGGAATTGGAGCATGTGGTGCCGGCTTGGAATAGATAAAAGATAAATAACCACTTTTTTAATCTCTACCTCGCATTTCCAACTTCATTAAGAATGACAATTTTAAACAGAATTAAAATGTAAAATCTCATTTACTGCTCGGTCCTTTCTCGACATCTTCCCCACATTTCTAATTCTATTTTGACTGAATTATTATCTTTTGAATGATTTATCAAATTCTGATTTTCAATAACGAAATTAAAACCGAACTTATGCTTATATTTTTAATTTAATGTAATATGCTTGTACTCATTTTCCAGTTCTTTATAGCCCAATTGAAAAAATTAACGTACACGTTACTGGTGAGTGGATCGAGCCAACAAGTTTGACTTGAATAGTGTGAGGTCCAAAAGAAGATAAGGCGAGGTCTAAAAACATCTACAACTGCTCCTAGTCAACCAATTACCAATTAATTAAAGATTTCATGTTGGTTTTTTCTTGCATGGTAATAGATTCATGTTCATACTCGTTTGTAGAGATTAGTTCATCGATCCTTTCATGCAACATAAAAGCATCTTTTGTTCCAACTTTCGCCCTTAGATTGCCATGCATCTTTCGTTCCCTTTTTGACTTTTCATTCAGCAAATGGATAATTCAAAAGCCTTTTGGAAGTTACCTCTAAATATCGCTACTTCCTTCTAAAAGTAAGCCCAGACACTTCATTCCCTTCTTTTCTATGCTTTCTCCTAAATTATCTTTTATTTTTTTGAATATTCTGCATATTTCTTTTTTTTTTTATTAGTTTGCTGACTTTTCAAGAGCTGAATGATATGCCAACAAAATTGTAATAAAACAATTAACCCGAAAAAGAACTCAAGGATTCTGTACAAGTATTTGATATATCATTAGTAACTTATATGCTCATTTGGTGTCATTTAACAAATTATAACTCTATTTTGCAGACAATATATCAAACAATAATTTAAATTTGAAACTTTGAAGTGAATAGCTCGATAAATCATATCATATCATATATTCGTCTTATATGAAACTATTGGCATGTGGGGCCAGCGTGAAATAAATAAGAGAGAAATAACAATGACCATTTGTTGTTCATCTCTACCTCGCATTTCCAACTTGATTAAGAATCTGACAATTTTAAATAAGATTAAAATATTCAATCACTGAATTTGAACCAAAACACAAAAGAAGTGAAGCAAGCGACTCGAAATGAATAAAGAAGCAACATTCACACAAAAAGAGAAAAGAACATAGGTGAGAGAGCACAAGGAAGCAAGAACATGGTCTAAGATTGATTGAAGTTAAGCTAGAGTGAGAGTATCTTGTTCTGAGCTATTGGAAGAGAGAAGAACGTATCAGGTTGTCCAGCAAGCTTGAGTTTTTGGAGAACAAAGCCGAGAGACTTGGTTCACTTATGGCAATCTTTTTTTTTTTTTTTTTTTTTTTTTTTTTTGGGTTTGGAAAAAAAAAATCAAGTGAAAGTTTCGTTGAACAGTCCTTAAAGACTACAAAAATTCAGAGACTTTGGACATTCTTTTTTTCCCCATCATTTTCGTGAGTGATCATATTACTAAAGATATAGCTAACGATTCATGTCGTGTCATAGTTAATTGTGCCATGTCGAGTTACTATATAACATGAATATGGCAAAACCTGAAGGCATGTTTAGTAAACGCGTTGAAATGCCACAGTACAAACATGACACTTTTAAGAAACAAAGTCAATGACATGACACGACAAATGTGATTATTGAAAGTGTCACCATATATAAATGTCAACGTGACACCATGTAATATGCTAACCTGTATACATATAAAAATATGCAAGACATTGCATTACATCTCAAGCAAAGAGCAAAATTGCTTCCCATGATGTTATAATTACAAGTGAGACGCAGCTTTTGTATTAATGTTAATCCTATTTCAAGCCATAAAATTTTATCACACAAAAAGCCCCAAATTTGTAACATACTGAAGCCATAAATTTCAAAATCTAAAAATTAAGAATAAAAAAACAAGTAGACCACGAAAGAAGAGAGCG
The DNA here is from genome assembly GCA_017140325.1 of Eucalyptus leucophloia subsp. euroa. Classification (NCBI taxonomy): domain Eukaryota; kingdom Viridiplantae; phylum Streptophyta; class Magnoliopsida; order Myrtales; family Myrtaceae; genus Eucalyptus; species Eucalyptus leucophloia. The sequence goes on along the minus strand of CM029469.1, from coordinate 18,490,362 downwards.
AAAGTTAAAATTCCTCGAAATATGTTCGGATACATGTCGGGTGGAAATGTTGGGTGGAAATGACGTAAATGGAACTTAATTATCCTTCATATAGTCATCCTTAAAAAGGAAGTAAGGCCGATTCGGGAGAAAAGTGCAATTTTTGCATTTCCTCTCATTTATATGCATTTTTAGAAAGAAATAAGAAGTATGCCCAAAAAGGAAGTATTTCCCTTTCATTTAAAATCATTTTCATCGACTTCCTTCATAATTTAAATAGCTGAGAAATTGAAAAAAATTTCCTCGATTAATAATTTAGCTTTTTAGTTAATTTTACATATAAGCAATGCCTAAAACTTGAAACCAGCCAAATTAAAAACGTGATTGATGGAAATTTCCTCCAATTAGGAAAGTGCACGCATCTAGAGGATGAGGTTTATTGGGCAACAGTTACATGACAATTCATTAGTTTGACCAATGGAAATGGGATTAGACAGAAGAGGTTGTGAAAATGAGGTGGTGGAGATAGTTAGGGTTGTTTAAATATTAGGCTAAGAATAATCAGAGTAAGGTCAAAGACTATGATCAAAATTAGGCATTGTGTGAGCTTATAGTCAAAGGAAGATGCTTCCGTGGAGTTTCCTACATAGTTTCAATATCTTAGGTGTGAACTGAAAGAATCCGCCTTTAAATATCATAGACATGCATGAAGTTATGTATTTCTTCAAATGTGTTTTAAGGAAGTCGATTAATTACACTTCAATCTATTTAATTTCAAATACGTATTTCTAAAGAAGTAAATGATGTGGGATTTTTGTTGGCTCTTCTGGGCCACCTAGTCTTTTGCAGTGAAACGACGTCAGCTAACTCAACTGAGGGCTGTGTTGTCATTACCTTTCTCAAGAACACGAACCTCCTTCAGCATTGCCTTGGGGAGAAATTAACGTACAAATTATTTGGAGTGGACCAAGCTAGCAAGCATTTGCAAAAAAGAATCCTAAAAGCGTCTTTTGCTGTTCTTCGATCCTTTTAAGCAGTAGAAAAAGCATCTTTCGTTTCAACTTTCCCCTTAGATCGCCATGGACAGAGGGCAAAGTCAGGGAAAGAGAAAGAGAGCAGAGGAAGAGAGCATTGAGGGAGCATCCACTTCTTCATCCATCTCTCCGGAATCCATAGATGCGTGTAACGGTCAATACGACGTGTTCTTGAGCTTTAGAGGCTCGGATACCCGTAAGGCATTCACCGATCACCTCTATCACAGTTTGATCAAGGCAGGGATGGTACCGATTTGCGTGTTCAAGGATGACAAAAGCATCCCAATTGGCGAGGAATTTGGTTCACAGATTCTTGATGCCATCACACGGTCTAAAATTTCGGTTCCCATCATCTCGGAAAATTATGCTTCAAGCAAATGGTGCCTCCGTGAGCTCACTCATATCATGGATTGCAAGAAGAGAACATCACATATGGTCTTGCCCATCTTTTACAAAGTGGAGCCATCGGATGTGCGGTATCTAAAAGGAAGTTTTGGGGAGGCCTTCCATTCGCATAAGAATCGTTTTGATAAGGAGGGATTCAGGAAGGCAGCGAGCACTTAGAGAAGTGAGTGACTTACATGGATGGGAATCTGAGAAATTTGCTAACGGGTACTTCACAGAACCTTTTTTCTCTTTTTGATAAGTAAGTTTTCTTCTTCACGCATAACTGATGAAATGCAGATGTATTATTTTCACTGCAAGCTCAAAAAGATCCCCAAAATGTCCCAATGATGCCTCGAAGACTAACCAACACTATTACTTCCCAAGATGTCCCGAAAACTAAAACCAACGATTACTTAAACCAAAGATCCGGAAGCGCCCAAGAACTTTACATTTGTCTCCGTTCCAGAGCAAAAAGAAAAGAGAGAAAGAAACAACCCCTCCAGCCTATAGTATCAGTCACTAAATAACATGCCTAGAAAGGAATCCAGTACATGATCTTCCAAAACCTGATCACTACCAGATAAAATGGACCTCCTTATGCTAACGGGTTGACTCAGCTGATAAGAATTGGACACTTCACATTTACCACGTTTAGATTTGATTTCCAATGCCAGTAACCCCCATTGGTAGGTAATCTTGGGGTAACCTCCTCTCCTTCTAAAATTTTTTAACCCAAAGAAAAAAAAATGTTGACCTCCTATCTTTCTACTGGAAGCAACCTTAATCCTTATAACGAATATTATAGCTTGAAAGACTCTTCATAAGCCAGGTGCACAAAGGATTGGGGGAAAAATGAAATGACTGCTACACCATCTTCCCCATTGTTAATTGTAAAACCAAAACAGCTTGCAAGTTAATTGGCCCCATGTATCCTTCCTTATATGCCAGTCTTTTGATGAGATTAAGTATAATCATGAAATTATCGTTTGAGTTTTGTTGTTTGACAGGCATGAAGGAGAATTAGTGGAAAAAGTGGTTGAAAATATTCTGAGCAAGTTGCGACAAGATTTTCAGCTTGATGTTACTAAGTACTTAGTTGGAATTGGGGATCATGTGAACAAAATCAGGAAATGGATAGATAGCCCTACTGGTGTTGCGCAAATGATTGGAATCTATGGCATGGGTGGGATTGGAAAAACAACTCTTGCCAAGGCAATCTACAACCAGCTGTCAAATGACTTTGCGCATAATAGCTTCCTTGCTGATATTCGAGAAACAGCTCACCGCAACAATATGCCTTTATTACAAAAACAGCTAATTAAGGACATACAAAATTTGAATGTCAAGTTGGGAATTGATGATTATGGAATTAGTTTGATCAAATCCACATTCAAAGGAAAAAAGGTTCTCCTTCTTTGGATGATATAGATGACAAGAATCAACTAGATGCATTGGCTAGGGAACGTGATTGGTTTGTGCCAGGAAGTATGATCATTGTTACAACTAGAAATGAAGCTGTTCTTGATCAATCTGAATTCGAGGTGGACTACAAGTATGAATTGAATGGATTGGATAAGGTGCATGCTTTGCTTTTGTTTAATAGACATGCATTTCGTATGGACCATTCTCCGAAGGACTTTGATGGTATATCTCGTGATATCATATCTACCATGGGTGGGCTTCCCTTGGCACTTGAAGTCGTAGGTTCATACTTGTATAAAAAAAAATAAAAAGTATGGGAAGATGTGCGGAAGAAATTAAAAAACCAACCACATAGAGATGTCCAAAAATATTGCAAATAAGTTATGATGCATTAGAAGAAGGACATAAGCAGATTTTCTCGATATTGTTTGTTTCTTTATTGGCAAAGGTGGCAATGTTGCACGATCCGCCATGTACATGTGGGAGGACTGTGGGTTTTATCCAAATCAAGGAATTGAAGAGTTGAAGTTGAGGTGCTTAATTAAAATTGGAGATGATGGTGAATTTGTGGTTCATGATCAATGGAGAGATCTTGGAAGGAGCATTTTTTGCCAAGGACAACCGCTTGAGAAATGTAGTGGACCATGGGACGACAACTATGAGGGAGTCCCAAGAGTAGTAAGACATCCAGAGGTAAAATATGGCAATCTTTTTTTTTTTTTTTTCTCTCTCCCTCTTATTTCATATATTTAATCCAATCTATTCTAATATTTCATTGAGCATGAAAAGATGCTCTTACTTTCTAGGAAAAAAAATCTATTTAAACATCCATTTATGTACATCGTAGATTAATTGTGACACTAAATAAATCATAAGTATCTCAAGGATGAAAAAGTTATATCATTGATTCAATTTCATCGATGTAAATTACATATGTAAAAATTTGTTTGGCAATCAATTCAAAATCCTTTAACTACAATTTTAGACTATAAATCTCATTTACTTAAAGCATGCAATTGTCTTGAAAATATTGATAATCAGAAGGACTATAATTATGAATGAAGACGAAGTATAAACATCATAGATCAAATAAATGAAGATTTCCTGGTTAAGAAAAAAGAAGGAGATAGTATAATAACCAATAAATAATTCAAAGCAATAAGATTGGAAAAAAAATTTCACACTTATCACATATGTTTGCTTTCTAGTACGGCCAAATGTATTGTGGTGCTCTTGTGATTTAGAAATCGGATGTTTGATATATTTTTTTCTCTATTTTGATTTTGAAGATACTGGTCCCTCAACTAGTTATTTATATCTATCTCTTTTCATTGTTATCTCCTCTTAATAGATAGCAAAAATCCCTTAAAAATATATACAGGCAAATCTTACCGTTTTTTAGGGTTTTATCCCATTGACCTTGCTTATTTCATGGATTAGGTTAGGCGTATAATAAAGAGTGGATTTCCTTATAACAAACATCTCTATCTGCTATAAGTTGTTTTATATTATTTATATTTTTTGGGCACTGCCTCTTTTGCGCCAGAATTCGCTAGACTAACTTGACTATTTTTAAGATAAAAAAAGAAAACTTGACTAATCGGAGGAAATGTCATGCTTATTATTATATCCATAACCTTGTATTCATTATATATGATTTTCAGCATGAAGCAAATTTTTCAACTATGTTTTATCTTTAACTTAAATTGTCAATGTTCATGTCATTTTATTATATATTGTCCATTTGAAAAGCTTTACAGTTTCATGGCTGATCAACGGCAAGGAATTAACCCTAGAAATTGACCAAGGGATGTTGGGCAAACAAAGCAGCCTTATATTCTTGATATAATTTCAAATAGTTCGTTCCTATGATTTAATATCACACTCTTTTGTTGATCCAATAACTTCTTAGCATTAGCAAAAAAACCACACCATACAGGTGTTTGGAACAATGAAAAAGAAAGGTCAATTCTGTTTTGAATGGACAAAAATGCTGAAAGATGATAAATAGTGTAAAAAAAAAAATGAAATGATTGTACAATTCGAGAGATTTTGATTTAACTTTGGAAATTGAAATGCTTGTGGGACTAATTTCCAATTGTCTTGACTATTTCAAATATGATTATGCCTATTTTGTTATATCCTATTTCTTTAGTTCATTTTGGTGAGATATATGCGATTTGTGTGGAAACTTTTGACGAAAGTTTGAGGTTTGAAATCCCCTTTCCATACAGTAGATTTTTTTAATGTAATACATAGTATAGATCGATATACAAGCGAAAATTATTAAAGATAGTGTGGGATATGATTACAACAATTTAGCTACTTTTCAGACAAATAGACTTAAGAGAATTTATACCCATTGCATTTCACTGGTTAATATTTAAAGCAGATATAACGACAAACGTGTCTAACCATAAAAGTGAATTTCTAACCAATTAAACTTTTGGGGGAAAATATAGGTATTATTATAAAAGTCAAATAAAGCCATAAGGAAATTTCTTTCACCGTCTGCAACTAATTAAATGATCTGTTTTAGCAGGAAAGTTAAACAGTATGCTTTTTGATTTATAAGATGGAAAAAGAAACGATGCTATTCTTATGGAAACCAACGTATGATGATTAAACAATGTTACCACGGCACTTTTTAGTTAATCGGTTCATTTTCTAGTTATTCTGAAAGCGACTTTTTTTTTTCAATCCTGGTCAAAACTACTAACCAATGTCGCCACGTCACTTTTTAAACAAACTTTACTGAAAAAAAAAAAAAATGTTTCGATTGTCAAAGAAATGAGTAAACACTTCACGCAAATAGTTAATGACGTTAAAGATATTTAGATACCTTCTAGAGATAAGGATATTTCTTTTAATTTTCTATATCTATTTTGATAATGCATATCATATTTGATTTCTTTTAATTTCCCTCCACGTAAACTTTTCTATATATCTGAATATATTAAAAATTCCCCCTTTTTTTTTTTTCTCTTCCACATTATTACATTTAACTAATGAAGTGAAAATAGGGTGCTTCCTTAGCTACTTATAGGTGGCCCGTCGACACTCTTTAACAATTCTTTTAAGAAATTATACATAAGTCATTTAAAAATTTACAAGTAAACATTTGTATGTTGTAAACTAGTTTTATGTATTTCTTCTTAAATGAAAGTGAAAATCCATGTGCTACAAAATTTTGAAAAAGAAGAAGAAGCAAGAGATAAAACATTGAGGTGCATTTGCCTCAGTTGTTTTAAAGCAATAATTATTTTTTTCTTTATCTTTGCGTCATTTGTTTAACTTTCAAAAGGTCGTAAAAAAAGAAGAAATAAATGTGAGTTTACATATCCATACATGTACAGGGGAAGGATAAAAAGGTAATCGTGCAAATTCAAGATTTAAAAAAAGCAAAAACTAAAAAGTGAAAAAACTTGCAGAGACGCCCCTGGTTCCACGACTTTTTGGGGGCAGCTTCTAGCGGAGATTCCAAGTTTTCTGAAGTGAGATGGCTTGAGTGGGGCGTTCGTAGAAACGATGCGTCTCTTTCGACGATCAACTTGCATTTGCCAAAATTATCGGTGCTAGACTTATGGGAGGGAGAAAATCACAGAGAATTGGGAATTGGGAAGGATGGAATTCATTCAAGGTAAGATTGGGAAAAGAATACATCCTCTCTGCGATCTTGAGGTTTGTTTTTTGTTTAGCCAATCAACTCCTCATTTGACGGATTATTCTCCTTTTGTATTAGGCGTCAAAGCAGCTTAAAGTTCTCAGCGTTCGAGGTTGTTCTAATTTAAGATGTACTCCTGAACTCTCAGCTTTCACGCAGTTGAAAATTCTCCTATTGAGCGATTGTGATGGATTGGAGCATCTCCACCCTTCTATTGGCAAACTCACAAGCCTCGTTACCTTGGACTTGAGTTACTGTAGAGGTCTCAAGGAGCTACCAGAGGAGGTGGGTGGATTAAAAGATTTAGAAGAACTTCTTTTAATAACTCTGGTATTACAGCAATTCCTTCGTCTATTGGTTCTTTGAGGAAATTGAAGACACTGAGTGCCCAGTGGTGTGAGTCACTGAGAGAAATCCCCAGCTCAATTGGGGATTTACAGAATTTGCAATGCCTTAACTTGCAATGTACTGCGATCGAAAAGTTTCCCAGTGCTATTGCAGGGTTGAAAAATCTGCAGTTTCTAAGTCTCGCCAAGTGCAGTAGTCTGAAAGGGGCAATTCCAAGTGAAATCGGTGACTTGCCTTCCCTCAAGACTATCTATCTCGATGTCACACCGATATCTGACCTGCCAGAAAGCGTCCAGAATCTTTCTTCTCTCCAAAGCCTTCAACTATTTTATTGTACGGAGCTCCAGTCGCTGCCGGCGCTTCCTTCTTCTCTTAAACGCTGGGCTGTTACAACCTCCAGTCGCTGCCAGAGCTTCCTTCGGGCTTAACACATCTGTTGGTTACTTGTCAGAGTCTTGGACTGCCACAGCTCCTTCGCCTCATCCACCTAGAAGTACTCGATCTTAAGGTACCCCATTCTCTTGAAGACATTTGCGACCTTTCTTCAATAACATCGAAACTCTGTTTTGAGAAGTGGGATAAGCTGACATCGCTTTCGCTCAACGGACACATGCACTTGGAAGAGCTTTCAATACAAAAGTGCAGTTCCATCTATAGTTTGACCCTTTCACAATTGATTCATCTGAGACGATTACGCATTGAGCATTGTAATAGTCTATTTGGAATTTCGAGATTTATAAATTTGGAGTCCTTGGAGGTCATATTTTTATATGATTGCAATTCCATTATACGGCTTTCCTGTCCAGAATCAAAGTGTTTGAAGAAATTAGTGGTTGTTGGGTGCAACAATCTAGTCGAAATTCAATGTCTTGAGAATGTGAAGTCTCTTAGAAGAGTTGGATTTTACAGGATGCAAATCAATGAAGACTTTGCCAGATTTGACGGGATGTGTGAAGTTACGATCTCTAAGAGTTCGAGACTGCAAGAAACTTACACGGCTTCAGGGACTTGAAAAGTTGAATTTAGTTGATTTGGATATTTCTGGTTGTGACTCCTTGGAAGCAACACCGAACTTATCTGGAACTCACATCTTTAGAAATTATGAACAAGAGCTGTCTTTTGATTCATGGAGTGATGTTTCCTGAATAGAGGTAAATAAGCGGTGAACAATCATTTTTTGTCTGAGATTCATGACCTACTTTTGATCACTTTTTTTGACAAGGAGGTTTTCTATGACAGGGTTATGTACTATCCTAAATTGCTAGTCTTACATAATTGAAGGAGTGGGGCAGTTGGTTGTAGAAGCTGACATGATACTTTAGCCAAGATCAAAATGCAGACCCTAATGTCAATAGAAGGCATAGAGGCTGATGAACTTCTGCTACTCATTATTGTATACTACGCCTAGAATTTCCCAATGTCCAATGTTCATATTTTCTTTGAAAAACCATTTTGAGTTACTTTGTAAGTTCTTTTATATGTCAAATTTGACTAATAGTAGATATCATGTTTGGGTCAAACGCCTTTCGATTTTCCATAATGCATGAAACCCCTGTCAAGTTTCTTACTGTTCCCTTGATGTCCCTCATTAACCTTCTAAGAAGAGCATAACTTCTCAGAATATGATGAACTGAGCTAAAATAAAATTCAAGATTCAAGTGTTTCTGTTTGGTGACAAAAAAAAAGTAGTTTTGGCTAGTCTTTCATATATGAATGTAGACCACCTTAACATTATTAGTAGTCAAACTGTTGTTTTGAAGGATTATCAAGCAAGGTAAACTGGTGCTGCTTCTATGACATGTTTGGTTGGTCTATGTAACGATCTAGGCTTACTTTGGGACTTCAATTCAATTAATTGCATCGATGACCTTTTGCATTATTGGACAATTTTTTGCCCATCTGTGAAACAAGCTGGGATGAGGAGCTCAAGAATCTGCTAATTAGTTTGCATCCCATTTGATCCTATTGTTGTCATGGAATTGCTTTATGGCATGACTGATTTGGGCATGGCTAACTGGGCTGAGGAACTTCAAATTCCATACCTGAGGCTGATCAAAATAAAGAAAAGGGATTTTGCAGAGGAAGCTACTGCAACAGCTGAGGACCATCTTGCGTGCCAACCTTGAAGATGCTCTGGGGCTGACTGGAGTGTTACAAGGAAGTTTTGATGCTTCTGAATATTCAAACACTTGATCTGATCTCGACATCACATCCCTGAATGATTGTAAATGTATTTTTTTTTCAATTAAATATGCTTTTTGTATGCTCATCAGGTTCTAGCTCTCCTTTAATCAAATACTAAGCTGCTGATTTTTTGTATGTTACCCTAATGCAGAGTTGTCCGATGCGGTTACATTCTAATGGTATCACTCCCGAATTGATAAGGCTTTGTAGAGGGAGGTATGCACTGCTAGGCTCCTCCATTTTTATCAGTTTACTTGTGTGATGATATCCTTTGATAAGATCAGTTTTCATGTATGTAGCATTGGATCTGTAAAGTTGAAATTAACCTCCTCGCAAACAAATCCTGTATTGCTGATATTGCTAATTGGATCTTGCAATATAACCCAGTAGCAAATAAATTTTTCTTTTCTGTAGTTTAGGCACTAATCATTTCGGCATAATTTTATTAATTTCAATTCTGTTCCTAAACACAAAAAGGAAAAGTGTTACTAATTGCTTACTCCTTTTATGCTTGTTGGTTTCTTTTTCATCGGCCATCTAATAAAGTCTCTGTTCATTGTGGTCCAACTCTGGTATTGATATTTACGCATTTGTACCTTATATCTCATGGGGTAAATTCTGATGCTACGATCTTGGATATCTTCATTTATTGATAATTAGTCACTGCTATCTTCCTTGTGCAGATTAAAGCTGCATTTGATGAAACTCGGAGAAAGTCCCCAAACACCATGGGTTGGAGATACGGGCAAGAATGAGCTATGTCAGTATGGAAAGGCATTACGGAGTTCTTTGCTATTGGCGTTTGTCATTGGCTCTGTGTTGTTATTACTCTTCAAAGGATTCTTGATGTAAGGCGACCTCTTCTCATGTGGTGTATTAGTCCTTCGCAAGCTTTGAAATTGTGCTACTCTTTAGCAAAGGCTGCATCACAAATCACTTGGAGGTAGCAACGGCTGCATCATAAATCACTTGGAGGATGACCGCATGTGTAGATGGTTCTATATGTGGAGTCAAGCTTAAAATGAGAGTTGCTGACAAGATTACCATTTAGATGTCCACTTTAAGCTACAGTTTTGTGACTAGGAGAGAATTTTTTTCGTGGAAAAAGCAAATGCCGAGGAATCAACAAATAATCTTTCAATTGCAGCCAAGAGTTTCAATGAATAGGTTTCCAAGGTAGTTTCCCATTTGGAAGAATTTTGAACACAAAAGAACGGCATTCATTAGTGTAAAATCATCTCATTAGTCTGGTTACGTCAGATTTTTCATATGTGGGCATTTTGCAATCACTTTGGCCGTATAATCTCAAACTTGATTTATCTAAGCATGGATCTGAAAGCAGAAGAGACAGCCATGTACATTTGCATACCTAAAATCAAGTAGAGAGACTAGTTTGTTCTTGAAGAGCAGCATTACTTTCTCCTTCGAGATTCTCTTAGGTGGACGCATGGAACTCATGTCGCTTGGAGTTGCACCTCCACGGTTGTTTTTAGCGTTTCCACCTCTAAAACCAGGTCTCTCTCTCTCTCTCTCTCTCTCTCTCTCTCTCTATATGGATTTGTTCTTGTACACTTATGTCAGTCTGATCAAGCACTGGGTTCTAAAGTGAAGTATAGAGTTGTTTTACGCAATTCTCTATCAAAGGTTTGTCTGAGTCTCTAGTTTGGATGGAGTTTATGTGGGCTCTATTTCTTGAACGAGAATTGGTGTAGAAAAAAGAGTTTTTTCTGTTCTTCTTTCGAGTTCTTCTTGCAATAAAAGCTAGCAACATTGATTATCTAACATGTCTTGATTTGAGGTTTCTCTTTCAATGTGGTGTTAAATGACAAAGAAAGAATTGGTGGTTCACATGAAAATGGCTGTTTGAGTTGTTTGGGAAGGAAGGAAGATATTGGTAGTAGCTATAACATAGTGTGTTTATTGCAGAGGAGGAGAAGAAAGCGAAGAAGATCATATCAAAGCCGGGACGTGAGAACGTGTATCTCAGTGTTCAGGTGGTTCACCAAGTTGAAATTGGGGAGAGCATGGCAATCTTAGGATCCACAAGAGAATTGGGATCTTGGATGAAGAATGTGGCAATGGACTGGACCAAGCGTGGATTGTTATGTGAGTTAGAACTAAAAAGAGGTGAATATGTCAAATTGGAAGAGCTTATGTTAGATTTTGCTAGTATTATTGTGATTCCTACGTATATCGATTCTCTGAGGAAGCGGGAGAAATTGAGTGCCTGCTGTTGTGAGTCACTCAGGGAAATCCTAGCTCAATTTGAGATTTGCTGAATATGCAACATTTGGACATTAGTGATCCTGGGATTGAAAAGCTTCCTAGTGCTATTGGAAGGTGTTGAAAAATCTGCACACTATAAGTCTCCTATCGTGCCTTGTCTGAAAAAGCAATTTCAAGTGGAATCGGTGACTTGTCTTGACTCAAGATTCTCTATATCACTTGTGCGCCGCTATCTACCCTGCCAGAAAGCATTCGGAATGTTTCTTCTCTCCAATGCCTTAGCCTAATGGGCTATGACAAGCTCCGATTGCTGCAGAGCTTCCTTCAAGCTTGACATATCTGTTGATCTCTTGTCAGAGTCCCAGGTTGCCACAGCTTTCTAGCCTAATTCATCCAGAAAAACTCCATTTTAAGGCATGCCATCTAGTTGAAGACATCCATGAGATTTCCTCAAGACCCTTGAAATTCTGTATTGAGGAGTGTGATAAGCTGATATTGCTTAAGCTCGACAGATTCAAGTACTTGGAAGAGTTTTGATAAAAAAAAAAAAAAAGTGCAGTTTAATTGAAAGATTGGCCCTTTCACAATTAATCCATCTGAAATGATTATGCGCCAAGCATTGCGATAATCTAGTTGAAATTCAGACCCATGATGATTTGAAGTTCTTGGAGGGCATATTTATACATGACTGCAATTCCATTAAAAGGCTTCTCTGTCCAAAATCATGGTGTTTGGAGGAATTACAGGCCATCAGGAGCAACAATCTGGTCGAAAATTAAGGTTTTGACAGTGTGTAGTTCTTAGAAAAATTGGATATTACAAGATGCATGACAATGGAGACTTTGCCAAGTTTGACGGGATGTGAGAAGTTACAATCTCTAGTAATTAAAGATTGAGAGAAACTTACTCAGCTTCAGGGACTTGAAAAGATGGATTTAGATCTTTTGGATGTTCAAGGTTGCAACTCATTGGAAATGCTGTTGAAATTATCTAGAACACGCGTCACTGGAAATTATGAAGAGATCTATCTCGATCTCTCTGTTGAAATATTATACTACAGTGATAATGATGTGATGAATCTTATACCTATATTACAACAGTGAGATGAGTCATGTTTCCTTGACAGAGGTAAATAAGCAGTAAACTATCATTTTTCTTCTAATATTCATGACCTACTTTTCATCACTATCTTCTTTTGACAAGAAGGTTTTCCATGACAGGGTTCTGACTTCCCTAAATTGCCAGTATTACCTAATTGAAGGAGCAAGGGTAGTTGGTCATAGAAGCTGACATGATGCTTCAGCCAAGATCAAAATATAGACCCTAATGTCAATAGAAGGCACTGGTTATCTAGTAAGATTCTCCATCCTTGAATGGCCAGCGTGAGAGAATGGAGTAACACTTTTCTTGAAGCTATATTTTTAAGAATGATTTGCTCCGCACCGGGTATCTATTTGATTGATTTTGGAGACTCTGGATTTGCCAACATATACTTGCTGTTGATTACGTTATAGCAATGTTTTTCATTTATCCTTCCATTGGCAGCTTTTCTAGACTGCAAACAGATTAGTGACTTGTGAGGCAAGAATGAATATCAACATAGTTAGACAGGAATCACCTAGTGATTAACAGTTTCCCTCTCTGTAAACTTGGGATTTGAATTTTTCATCTAGAGGCCGATGATCTTCTGGTACTCAATATTGTAAACTATGGCAAGTATCCATTTTCCCTATGTTCAAAATTCATATTTTCTTTGAAAAAATCCTTGGCCATTTTGAGTTCCTTTGTGAGTTCTTCTATGTGTCAAATTTGACTAATGGGATATACCCCATTGGGGATAAACACATTTCGATTTTCTGTGATGAACCCTATCAGGTTTCTTATTGTTCCCTTGATTTTCCTCTTGAACCTTTCTAGATAAGTATCAATTCCAGTAAGTATAAAGAACTGAGCTAAAATAAAAATCAAAGTTCAAGTATTTCTGGTTGGTGATAAATAAATAAAAAAAATGGAGAGTATTTTTGGCTAGTCTCTCATGTATGATTCTAGACTGCCTATTCTTAACCTGCAGTCAAATTATTATTTTGAAAGATTATCAAGCAAGGTAAATTGGTACTGCTTCTACGACAGGTCTGGCTGGTCTATGGGATGATCAAGGCTTACTTTGGGACTTAAATTTGATGAGCTTTATTGATGATCTTTTGCATAATTGGGACAAATTTTTTGCCCTTTCTGGGAAACAAGCAGGGGCAAGGAGCTCAAGAACTTGCTAATAAGTCTGCATCCCATCTAATCCTATTGTTGTCATGGAATCGTTTTATCACATGATTAATCTGAGTCTAGCTAACTTGGCTGAGGAACTTCAAATTCCATGCCAGTGACTGATCAAAATGAAGAAGATATATTTTGCAAAGGAAGCACTAGCAACGGCTGAGGACCATCTTTTGTGCCAATGTTGAAGAGGCTCATGGACCAACTGGAGTGTGTTTAGAAAGTTTTGATGATTGTGAGGATCCCAAACACTTCATCTAATCTCAACAGCACATGTTTGAATGATTTAAATGTTGTATTTCTAGTTGAGTCTGCTTTTTGTATGCACTCGAGGTTCAACCTCTCTGTCAATCAAATGTGTAGCTGGCTGATTCTTTTGTATGTCATCCTGATGCAGAGGTGTTTGATGCCATTGCATTCTAATGTCATCACACCTGAACTCAGTGAGGCTCTGCAGAGGGAGGTATGCACTACTAGTCATACCATAACAATGAAAAAATAACCTGTGTGCTTATACTATATGAGCTATAGAATTTCACCTGAAAATCAGTAAGCAAGTATGCATGAGGACAATCTCCTCCATTTCTATCAGTTTATCAATGCGATACTATCCATTGAATGTTGTCATATAGGATTCTGATTTTTTTTTTTTTCAAATTTGATAAGCTCAGTTCTCATGCGATGTCGACTTTGTGAAGTTGAAATTCACCTCCTTTAGCAAATTTTATTGTACCGCTGATTTTGTTGATGGGATATTGCGAAATAACCATGTAACAAATTCATCTTTCTGTTCTGCAGTCTGAGCACCTCATCTTCTTAGCATAATTTTATTAACAAGGAAAGTGTTGCTAGTTGCTTTCGTCTCCAAAGCTGAAGTGCACTTTCATCTTTGTGTTCCTAACCACAAACAAGAAAAGTGTTGCTAGTTGCTTTCGTCTCCAAAGCCTGTTGTTTTCTTTTTCATTGGCCAGCTGATGAGGTTTCTGTTCATTGCCGTCCAACTTCAATTGGGGCAAATGATGCTTTGTGCATTTATACCTTATCTTTAATGGTGTATATTGTGATGCTCCGATCTTAGTTATCTTCATTCATTGATAATTAGTAAATCCTATCCTTCTTGTGCAGATTTGACTTGCATTTCATAAAATTCAGATAGCATCCCCAAACATCACAGGAAGGAGTAGGAATGAGATTTGTCATGAGACGTTATGGAAAGGCGTTCCAAAGTTCTTCACCATTGGTGCTTATAATGTGCTCCATGTTGTTGATATTCTTCTTATGATTCATGATATAAAGGGACCTCTTATAATATGTAGTAGTCCCTTGCAAGCTTCGAAATCGTGCTATTATTTAGCAAACACCGAATTTCAAATTGCTTGCAAGAAGACCATATGTGTAGGCGGTTCTATACGTGAAGTTAAGCATGAAGTGAGGTTTATCTAAATGATTTCTGTTTAGATGTCCACTTCAAGCTACGATTTTGTCAACTTGAGAGACCTCTTCATGGAAAAAGCAAACTTCATGGAATCAGCAAATCTATCAATTGCAGGCAAGATTTTCAGCGGAAAGATTCCCAAAAGACTCGGGAAGTTCCTCATTTGGAAGAATTTTGAGCACAAAATAAAAGTTTTTGTCAATGTACAATCATCTCTCGGACTCGGGAAGTTCATGTATTGGCATTTTGCATTCACTTGTAAGTGTATAATCTCAAACTTGATTCCTTTAAGCATGAATCTATAAAGCAGAGTATACACAGCCGTACAATGTCCATACCTGGCATCAAATTTTCTCTGGCGTTGGCTACAGTTGAAGATAGATAAAAATGTCGAGAATAATCTTTGGAAGGGTGAAAGTAGCCCCTCCCAATATTTTTACTCATTTGGTTTGGACAAAAACACTAAAGGAGTCATCTAATTGGTTAGTACTCGGACTATACTACACCAAATTGTGGTCATAGGTCATGCATTCAAGTTTCAATTGAAGCAATTTCTTTGGAGCCACTCTTAGATGTTCCTCTTTATCGTACTACATTACAATGGTGGAACTCTTGTAGTTAAAAGCTACTCACATCATAGAGTCTGATTCACTCGTTGTCCAGCTGAACTTTGAGTCAATACTTTCCCGAGCTGAAAACAAGGCCGAGTAAAACTTGTTAAGCTAAGTTTGAATCTTTAAGTACTAACTCATGTAAAATGCAGGTCACGTTAAAGAGTCAAAACACTAGTTAAACATACCAGACATGAAATAATCTAATTTTCAGAATATTAATTAAAACTAACACGAGAAGATTCACAAATAAAGTCAATTATTGCTCAACCAGTGCCTAGGCATTTAATTCAAAGGGTAATGGCTTTGTGTTTGACTACTTATACAACATTAGTCAAGACCTTATTGATCGAATTGATTTGAAGTTGGAACGTGAGTCGATCAAATGATTAGATGAACGTGTTAAACCGATTGAACCATTTGGTGCTATTGACGGGTTTTTCCCCTTTTTCTCTTCTACTTTGGTTACATGCTAACAATTTGGTTTGAGCTTGTTTATGATAGTTCCATCTCATACTACATTGAGGTCTTATTAATAAACAATAACAACGAAAGTTTTGAAAGGACAAGAGAAGGTTCTTTGGTTCTCCTCAATTTTATTTTTTTTTTTTAAACTCCAGGCTTGATGGGATGGCACGAGAAATACGAAAGCTATCACTCAAATCAGAATGGAAATATTGAAGGCCTTTCGATTTATTTAACACCTGCGAACTGCATGTTAAAATATATGCCATGATGAATCATAAAACGTAGAGGAATTGAAATAGACAAATTGAGGAAACTAGGGCGTTAAAGAACCCCAAAAACGGAGGCTTAAGCAGCATTTAGCCTTAAAAAAAGTTCTAAACGTCAAATCCTACCAATGAAAGCAATCTTCTTATATTGCAATCAGCATCATGTTTTTGAGCAAAGAGCTTATTGAAAAGAGAATAAATTAGTAGGTTAGACAATTTTTACTTTGCATGGGAATGCAATGAATGCATAATCATGTTGCAGATAAATCAAAAGTAAGGAAATTCAGAGAAAAGAAAAAAACTTTTGACAAATATAAATATATATATGAATATCAAATATGAGTCGTTTCATTTTCCTATGTTTTGAATGCTGGAGATCGATGAATGAAACAATGATTCAAACAAACATAATATTGGAAAGATTAAACATTGTGGCACTCTTCCGAATGCTTAATTACCATTAGATGCATATAAAGATGAAAACCCAATAAACAAAAGAGATCTCTCTGTTACCTCTCGACTGATCCCACCCTTTTCTCTCCTGATGACGATGAGCATGATATTCTGTAATTTCTACATATTAAAATTGACGCATGATGTTCAAGCATGTGCGCTTCAACCATCAGAACCCTCGTTTGATACAAGCCTTGAACTTGCCCTCGACCAAATAAAGCTTGTATCTGGCAAGCCTCCTCTTCCTCTGCTTCTCTAGGCCATTCCACCACGCAAGTTTTATCCACTCCTAAAATGTAATAAATAGGCAAAGCCAAAGTCCATTTCAACTTCCAGCGTCAGGTTTGTCTACTCCCATCCCAAAGGCAATGGTAGCACATACAATCTAGACCACTCCATTATGCCAATTTTTTATAACAGCTACTCTTTGATAGGCTACTAATCCAGCATGATTGTACACCGTCTTTATATGGCACTTCTCATTCAAGTATTTTATAACATCAACACATTCACTCTTCAAAAGGCCATACACCATGCTGCAAAAATTAGCAAAACGATTCTTTAGCAGCTCTCCATGCCGCTTCAGTGGTTCCTTGGTCTTAGCTATGACCTCATATTTTAGATTTTAGTATGTCAAAGCTCATCTCAAGAACAAGAGCATGGGGAACCCCAACAGCTTTTAGGATATCCTGAAATGGATGTATAATTTAATCAGAATAGACAGATTATTTCAACATAATCAGGCGATCATGTAATTCTAGTACCTTACGAACTGACTGAGTGGTAGTTGCGGATAAAGCCATCACTGGGACATAAGGAAAGTTCTGCTTGAGACATGCCAGTCTGCTATGATCTGGACGAATTCCCCATAGACTACAATAACGACAACCACGAAAGTGACAACCAATGAGCTTTCAACATTAACCAGTCAAATGTACTAGAAAAGCTCAAACCAGCAGTACGTTCCTTTCATGAGATCAAACTGGCAGAGCAAATCCATTTAAGACCTTGTAAGAAACACAATCAATGATCACATGGTTGAACCTTTGCCTTTCTCAAGTTGTTAATGTTAAGTATAAGCGTTACTAGAATAAATAGGGACACAAGAACCACCTTAAGAGACTGAGTATCATGCCAAACATAGAGTTGAGATTGGATCCTTATCCAAGCTTATGCCGGTTCCAATTAGTCTAGCAAGTAATTTCCATTGGAGCTTATTTAAGTTGTGTGCTCTTTACTCAATATAATGAACGATGTGCTGCTAAGTGTTCCCAAACGACGGAACCTAAATCTTTTCATCAAACATGGAACACTGAATTCTGTTATACTAGAACTTCACAGGGTTCTGGGCTTCAGTAGGTCTAGTGTAACACTGAGAAACACAGAAAAATGCAGAAAAGTTTGGAAAAAGAGTTTAAGTTAGCATATATAAAAGTTAACTTGCTTATATTTATCCAGAACAAGGACAACAGTTTTGCAGTGACATCACAAATAATTATTCCTTCTGAAGTGATTCTACCATGATCTTTCTTCATGTACCAAGGCATGCCAAAGATTACACATATCTCATGTTATGTGCCTCATCAATAACAAAACCAGCTAGTAGTGCCTGCAATGCATGATGGTCAGATACAAAATATTTACAAAGAACCTTTTAGAAAAAAGTTATGGTGCATCAGAAACAATACCTTTCTATGTCAATATCTCAAGAAATGATGGGTTTCCCACAATCCTTTCGGGAGTTACATACAATAGCTTGCATGATGGTTTATCTTTTCTGAAAAGGCAGCGTAGCAGAAGTGGAGATTAATAATTTGACAGTCACAACACAGCATAAATCACAAGCTTTCGTTTACACAAAACATTCCTTTCAATGATGCTTGATTGCTAATCCACACTTTGACAATCTGCTATACTCTCAAAGTATTTGAGAAATATGGGTATTTGTACATCTTCCAAAACTGAAATCAACTTCTTTATTGACCAAAACGTTCTAATATGTCATTTTGGATCTTGAAGAGTGTGGAAGCAATTGGCTAAAGTTATGACTGTCTATTGGACATTTGATCGGATGAGAGGCCCCATAAGCAATTTACTAAATGCTCTTGGACATGTACATTGCGTAGGTCCTGTGCTGCATGTAGAATCACAAGCAAATTGGAAATGATCAAGTTGAGAAAAAATTATAAGAGAAAAGAACAGTGAAACACTGATTTAAGTGGTTTGGCAGCATTGTCTATGTCCATGGAAGAACCATACCATGGATTCTAAAGATCATCTGGCCAGAATTTGAGAGTTCTGCTTTGGTCAGGAACATAGCACGCCGATTTCCTACCTGTTTTACTGCCCAAAACATCATCTTCGTCTTCACTGTCAGTAGAGGAATCCACCTCAAGGAAAGTTTGATTTTTCACAGGTTGTGGAGAATCTTCTATAATATTGACGTCTTGTATAACATTGCAGTTACCATCATTACGGATATCTTAGCCAAACATATCAGTCAAAACTCCACAAGCTTCTGATTCTGCAGCTTGCAAATCATCCCAATTCTCAGAATCTTGCATGGTTTTGGCAAGTTCTGCTAGGAAGTCATAGCCACAGTGCTCCACAATGATGAACTCTCAACCTTGGTCACCTTAAGAAAACCAAAAGAAGAACAAGATGACTTTGCAAGTTCCATGGCAAACAAGAGATCAAATAAATACAATCTACAATACGTAATTTGCACTTAGTTCAGTGAGACACGATATTAGTATTATTGCAAGACACCATAAGTAATTCACAATGAGTTCAAAAATAAGCCAGACAGCTCACCAGTCAATAGGACCACCCCGCCAAACAAGGACGAGATTAAGGCTCAGTCAACTAGATTTAACCAGCTCCAGTCTATTCAAATCCAAAGTAGTCTATTCTATAGCCTTCATCAGAATAGCGACTAACCGCAACAAATCTCCTTATTAGCAATGCACAATCGATTCATAAATTATCCACGCAACATGATCAATCCTGTCATCAGAGATAAGGGTGTCTTTGTTCAACCAACATAATTGTCTGACTATGTTTGACCTTTAGATGGTCAAGGAGGAGTACTGGAAAGCTTACACTATGAGATTGTAGCCTGTTATCTGTTTTTTGAATAAGAATATGATTATTGTCTATCATATTTCTCAAGTACCCATTGCAAAATAACGATTACAACAATACATCAACATCCACATAAAACGGTAAGCTAGTAAAAACACATTTTGTGGAGGCCAGCATTACGATGGCATGTGTTTGCAACTGCTTGATTTAGGAAATACTTCTAAACCTCAGGAACATCCTAAGTCAAATTGTTTTCATATCTGACCAGTGACCAATAGCAGATGAGAAATCAAACATACAGGTTCCACCTAATGTAAGAATGACTAAAGCTCTCAGTGACACGTAAAAGAGCCAATCACATCACTTCAAAAGCCTGTTGTCACCATAAAAGTTTACTTTTCATAGAACTTAATAAATCAAGAGAAGAATTCTTACTTGAATTACTTCATCAATAAGGTCAACTTCCAAGACACCTGGAATGGAACCAGCACCCATCCCTTGGATGTTATGAGGACCTACCAGAACCAGTCAGCAGCAATCTATGAGACAACATAAATCATTAAAACCAGAAAAGATTAAATCTGCAACTGTAATATCCAAGAGAGATTAGTGCTTGTTTTTCAAACAACTAGTGGAGAGAGAGAGAGATGCAAATATTTACTCATTCCAAAACCGTTTAATAAGGCCATAGATGTGGCTGAGATTGATGTAGATGACACCTCATCATATTACAACATAATCAACCCGTAGTCATTGACCAATCTCAACCTCATCATATCAATCTCTCACAAGTCATTGACCAATCTTGATGAAACAAACTTGGATGATAAACTAGATTGTGCATGGAGATTTAATAATCACGAGAGGTATAACATGTTCAAGGGAACTAACCAGGCTTGCCTCCAGATAATACAGAGCTTTCAACAGGTTCAACACCATAGAGTTGACAAATAAAAGAGAACCAACAAAGAACTTAGACTAGAAGGGGAGAAAAGGAATAAAATGCAGCTGATGCAGCACTCTCAACCCAAAGAGAATGTTCAGGCACAAGGTTTTTCATTCAAGGCATCCATAGTTGATAATCACCTAAAATTGACAATATTTTGTCTGAGTTCAATACATGACAAACAATATCATAAAAACAATCTACCTTTATGTCAGGGTTTTGCTCTTTCAGAAACTTTCCAGCACCAGTTATAGTACCACCAGTTCCTATGCCAGAATCAAAGGCATCTATTTTGCCGCCCAAGCCTTTCCATGTCTCTGGTCATGTTGTTTCATAATGTATCTAAACAGAACAATGACAGCCAAGCTCAAGTTTGTGTCATCACCTGCATATACAACCAACAAGACATTACAGTTGACCACACATGTACCTTTGGGTTAGCAGGATTCTCGAACTGTTGAAGAATGTAAGAGTTAGGTTTCTTTGCCATTATCTCCACTGCCTTCTGAATAGCCCCCTTCACGCCCTTGGTAGGATTGGTCAGGACCAACCCAGCTCCAAAAGCACGGAGGATGATCCTTCTTTCCAAACTCATAGATGCTGGCATTGTGATGATTAGCCTGTAGCCCTTTGTTGCCGCCATGAATGCCAAAGGCAATGCCAATATCGCCACTTGTAGGCTCAATCAGTACACTCTCTTGCAATTTGGAATTAAAAGTCAAAATGTAAAATCCATTAGCAGAAGAGCTTCATTTCTATATAAATTCATTTCCAACTGTGCATACTGTGCATAACACCAATACATTGATTATTTGCTTTTGGCCGATAAGCAAGAAAAACTTTGCCGCATGCCCAGTTATCATCAGAGATAAGACTACTTCAACAAACCTGCTCCGATCTATTCAAACTTAGAGCAGACTATTCCGCAGCTATCGTCGTCGTCGTGGTAGACGATGAAATACCTACACAACTGCAAACGCTAGTCAGCATAAAAAAGAGATGGGTGACAAAGTAACGATTGAAGTAACCGTAGAGGGAAGCGAGACGGTCCCAAGCACTTGCTCAAGGACTGCTCGTCGAAACCGAACTCGAGAGTCAAGCTCAGAAACCCGAGAATTCTCTGCCTCCTCCAACCCCCGATGCTCCATGGAATCTCAAGCTATTCGACGCGATTCGAATCGATCGATCGACGATGCAAGTGTAGTAATCGAATCGATCCGTAGTCTCTCGATCGAGAGAGAGAGAGAGAGAGAGAGAGAGAGAGAGAGAGCGTGCGCTCGAAGCGCTCTCTTCGAAGAAAAACCATGCCAGCGATGGCGGGACTGATGTTCTTTTGCTCTGCTTTTTTACCGGCTGGAGAATGGAGAGATTGGAGCCACAATTTTTTTCAATTCTTTCAAAAATTCCGTTTTTGCAACCTGAATTTTGTTGGAAGCTCTATTTTTTGCCCCCCTCATTAAGTTTTCCTGGTTTCATTTGACACTCTTGGGTTGGGTCGGATCTGAGTAAGTATCAACGAAGAGCAAGTATTTTACGTGAGAGTATCAAGTAGACCGTGTTATTAAGCCAATGTTATTTAACAAAGTGGCTGCGGGTTATAATTATAAGGGAGTTATTTATAAATGTTTCAATTTGGTTATAAAATTTTCAATTCTATCAAATTAATTTAAAATCTTTGCTCGAAATCATAATATACTCATTTTGGCTAATTTTTTGCTGAAAATTGCTAAAATTGTAGTGTGCCATATAAGACCGCTAGTGATACTTAGACTACCACATCAATGATTTCTAGCAAAAGGTGACCAAAATAGCTATATTAAAATTTCTTACAGAGATTTAAGTTTGAATCAATAGAATTGAAAAAATTTAGAATTAAATTGATATACATATATAATAAATTTATGACTGATCGGGTAATTTTTCTCATAACTAGCAAAGTAGCTTTGCTTTTTCTTTTTTCTTTTTTTAATTTCAAGTTATATAAACTCCAATTTGTGACCTCTATAACATGGAATCCAAGAAGATCTTCTGTCCTTTCTTTGTCGCATATTTTTTCCTGTTCTTTCAGGGTTGTCCTTTCTTTTTCTTTTTTTCTTTTTTTTATTTTGTGCCAATGACTTCTTTATTTCCTTCGTATGTTGAATTTCTAAGTCCAAAAATCATCTCAAATTATTCATGTAGACGGTATACTTAACTCTTTTTCTTTCATCTTTTCTTTTCTTTTCTTTTTTCCTCTACAAAGAGAAGACTTTGCGCGTCAAACTTATAAATTTGGATGGTTATGTTCTTGGTGGGTCTATGATGAAAATTCTAATTTTACCTTTTTGGGGAATGCAGGTTTTCTTAAGACTCAACATGATAAGATGGATTATCATAAATATGAACCTTAGGATATACTAAACAAGCATGGGCTTAGAAAGCCTAATTGCCCAATGGGGTCGGCCCGATTGCGTCGCTGATATTGGCGAAAACGCGTGTTATCATACTGGCGGTGGTTGGGGAATCGCTCGCTTAATCGCAGCTCCAGTGGAGACAAATTTGTTGTTTGTGATGGCAGGGGATGGGCGGGGGTGGCGTGGTGATAGGGATCTAACCTCTCCTTTCCAAAGTTGATCTTGGGATAGGGACGGGCAGCAGCAACTGCGCCCGCTAATGGAGCGGCGGCAGCTTGGCAGCGGGCACAAACCTCCAGCGAGTCTACTGCTTTTTGTGGGCTGAGGTTGGACGATGATGATGATTTACACAACAGATTTGGAAGAACGACCCGTTTCTTTCTTCTCCTGTCGCTGCTGAGTTCCTTCGTCTTGCACGTGACCCATATGGTAAAAACCCAAAGATAAGAAAAGCAGACCAACAAGCGCGATGGCGACAGATGGTACAAGCATCCCCATTGACTTCACCATCAGAATCACATCGACAATCAGAACATACCATGCCACGTCAAACGGTGAGTTTTTCTGATAAATTGGAGAATCGTGCCTGCTGAATGTATTTTTCCAAAGAATTCCAGTTTGCCAACCACAAAACGTGAACTTTTTAATTAAAGAGTGAGTTTTTGACGAATTAGAGAATCACCCTAAAATTCATTTACCGAAACGTTTCAATTAAAGTTGTGGTCAAGGTCACCAATTGTGATTAAATCAAATGGTCGCGATTAGATCACCAATTTTGAGCGAAAATGGAGTAATGAATTGATAATTTTCCCTCAGAATTAAGCTAAAAAAATTATCCAGTTGCCATAATTTTCTAATGTGTATTTAGATAGTCTCTCTATGAAAATCATATGATCAAGAGGGTGGAGCGGACATGTAACCCACTGCTATAATATAGAAACAAGGATGGACGCCATTTTCCTTGTTTGCCCTTACATTCAATCACAAGAATATACGTCGAATGTTATTAGATTTCTCTTCAGTAACCAACCAACGGTGGAATTACACTTTAGTCTCTTTTTTCCACCCTTTTTCCCCTTATGCTTTTCCCCTTAAAAATTTTTAGTGTGAATTATTTTATTATTCTAAAAATGCAATGTGTTTCGTATTAATAAAAAAATTATATTGTATATGCCAAAGCTCATATATCTTGAGATTATAATACATACATATATATATATATATATATATATATTAATATATATATAATTTATGTATGTATTTATCGAGAGCCGTTTCCATATTCAAATTAAAAGCTTATGCTAAGGCTTCATCAATTCCATGGCAAGTAATTCCTTGAATGGATTCTCATATTAAGGAATCTCGTCCTCCTTTTCAATTGCCTAAATTGTAAGAGATTTAAATCTTTTGAAAAGGAATACTTCTCATTGGCAGCGGCAACTACGATAAGCGACTGGCAACTAGGGACCAATGGGGGCAGCAACTTGCCGCCAATGATAGTAGCGGCAAAGTATAGTGGTTGCTGGTTTTAGGATCTGGAATTGGAATGTCCCTATAAGCTATTGCCGAATCATTCCCCGAATGCTTTTCAAGGAAAATCTTATTCCTTGTGGAACCCAATTTCACATTTCGATTTCACTCCAAACATGAAAATTACAGGATCCGAAAATCTTGTTCGTTGAAGCTTTTCTGGGTAGCTGGCTCTCCAGCCTTTTCCAATGGAAAGAACGCACTTCTCGTTCGCGACCGACCCAACGAACGGTAGGACGACAGAGCTAATTAAGTCACGATAAAGTCCAAAGACCCCCTGATTGAGGGGGAAGGTGAGGAAGGTCCCACGTTCGGATGCAAAGAGAACATTCAAATTTCATTTATCTGTTGCTGTGCATCAGCAAAAGAAGATATTGACAAAGTAATATAGTTTGTTAGTTACATTTTTACCTTTAATATATTTCAATGGAACAATTTACAAAAATTTAAGAAAAGTAACATTCCCAACACTACTTTACCGTTTGGCAAAAACTAAAGAACTACTTTATTATGGCCAAAACGTCTTGATTGTGATGGAAATTTCATAAGCGAAAGTTCTCTTTTATGAGATCGGTCCTGCATTCAACATGGACTGTTGGATAAAAAAGGAAAAAACATGATCCATCAAATCTATTTTGCAAAATCGATTTTCTGTCATCACTTCTGAATATTAAAGGAAAGTTGCAGGCGCAAACTTGATCAAATTATCATTTGATTGAAAATAGTTACGATGAGTAAGGAAAATTACTAAAACATAGGTCTCAAAACTTTGCCGAGTGCAAAGGAGAGGAGAGTTACAATCAATCTACATATTTTAGTAAAAATACACAAAAGAAATTTACTATTAACTGAATAAATATTATTTTTGTGGAATTTCACCAAACATAGGTTTCAAAGAATTTATGACCTCCAAAGAAAAAGTACACCCTCCAAACTCAAAAGAAAACATATGAAAGGATTTTTTACAGGTAAAATTACTATTAATGAGGACAATTATGTCGCCAAAGGAAAGTTGTGATCCATCCAGTAATTTACTAACCATAGAAAAAAAATTTACCCAAAACTTTGGCAGATTATTATATTTTGAGGAATATTACAAATCATATGACCTACAGAACTTATGATGGCAACCTCAAAAGTAACAGATTTCTCAAGAAACGATGCCCTAAAACACAAGACGGTTCCAATTACTCTAGGAAGTAATTTCCATTGGAGCTTATTTAAGTGTGTGCTCTTTACTCAATACAATGAACAATGTGCCACTAAGTGTTCCCAAATGACGGAACCTAAATCTTTTCATCATACAAGGAGCAATGCATTATGCTCTATTAAAACTTCGCAGGGTTATGGGCTTCAGAAGGTCTAGTGTAACACCGACAACTTAATTAGGCTAGAAACACAGAAAATGCATAATAGTTTGGAAAGTTAACTTGCTTATATTTATCAGGAAAAAGGACAACAGTTTTGCAATGTCAACATCACAAATAATTATTCCTTTGAAGTAACTCTAGCATGATCTTTCTTCATACAAAAGGCATGTCAAAGATTATGCACACCTCACACAATGTGCCTCATCAACAACAAAACTAGTTAGTTGTGCCGGCAATGCATGACAGTCGAATATAAAAATAAACGCCGAACTGTCTAGAAAAAGTTATGGTGCATCAGAAACAATACCTTTCTATGCAAGCATTTCAATATCTCTAGAAATGATGGGTTTCCCACATTCCTTTTGGGAGTTACATACAATAGCTTGCATGATGGTTTATCTTTTCTGAAAAGGCAGGCAAAGCAGAAGTGGAGATTAATAATTTGACAGTCAGAACACTAAGCATAAAAAATCTAGAAGTCCAATAGAGCTAAACCTTGCCTTAGTTCTTGGAGAACAACTGCCGCTTGGGCAACAGTTTGTTGAGAGTTCAAGAAAGTAGATGGTATTCCATACTTGAGGATTAGAGTTATTATTGGATCTGGAATGAGAGATAGCAAGGGAGATATAACGACTGTGACACCTATTTTAAGAGTTGCTGGCAGATGATCAGGAATGACCAGTTGTCACTACTTGTCTTACAATTAATTACTTTCAGCTAGAAACATATATCAATTACTTCAAGACTGAACAGAAAACACTTCTAAAAAATTCAGCTTAATAAATCCAGTATAATATATTCCTCCTTCATTCATTACATCAAATATTGTGCTTGCTACCATGATATATTGTATATTGAAGGAAATTAATTCCAAACCAATTATGGGAAAAAAAGAAGTCATTGATCATTACCCCATGTGAGATAATGGCATAGCCAACAACTACGAGGAAATATAGAAGTCTAGAACCCATATTTGGTGGAAGTACTTTGAAAAATTATTCCTCTTCGACTCAGTAACCCATTTGAATTGGCCCTGAATTATGACTAACAACAGCACTTACATGCATAAACAATTTTCCGATAAGTGATTAGAAGGTCCTAGAAGAATAGTACAAACTTTAAATTCTAGAAAGTACAATAGATAGAGATGTGCGAAGGCAGAATGAGAATGTACCATATTTCCTTCTTGTCTAATTTTGTCCGATGCCATAAATTGGAATCCATGGTTATGTACCAGAATCACTTCCTATTGCTTAATTGTCATTTGAAAAACATTTACTTCCTTAAGTTCACAACCTTCTCAATAGTGCTTAGAAAAAAAAAATATAGAAGATCTCGTCAAACCTTAAATTTTGACATACAGGTCTACCCTTTTACATTTAGTTGGTGGAACCATTGAGCAAAGTGCACAAGGCTTGTGATCTTAACATTGTCTCCACTCTCTCCTACATACAATCATTACACAGTTGAGACAATGTTAACATCCACTAACCTGGTAACATAAGCTTTTACCACCTCCAGTGGGCATGAGAACAAAGCAATCTTGCTTAGCTACATAAGCTTTACAAGCCCGATGTTGCATTGGTCAAAATGCCTTGTTTCCGAATACGACAACATTTGCCAATTCTACGTCATCAAAGGCTCGCAATTCCTCATAACTCAAAGTCCTTTGTTGGATGTTGAAATCTGAAAGCAATGTGTTTTATTTGAAATTGATGATATTGAACCATGAGTGACGTTTCTCTTACATTCCTTCAACAAAAATAAGCCTCTTCAGCACCGTAATAGTTTTTGACATGGATTGTCATGGAAAATGAAAAATGTGCACAAAGAAATCACAAGCCTTCATTTATGCAAAACATTTTATCAATGACGCTGGATTGTTAAGTTCCACATTTTGATGATTTACTATACTCTCAAAGTATTTGAGAAATATAGGTATTTTGTACATCATCCAAAACTAAAATTAACTTCTTTACTGAACAAAGAGTTCTAATATGTCATTTTGGATCTTGAAGATTGTGCAAGTAATTGGCAAAAGTTAGGAGTGTATTGGATATTTAATTGGACGAGAGGCCTCATAAGATTTTTTTTTTTTTTGATTGAATCCTCATAAGAAATTTACTAAATGCTTTTGTACATGTACATTGTGTAGGTCATTTGCTATGTGCAAAATCAAAGCAAATTGGAAACAATCAAGCAAAGAACAAGTTATAAGAGAAAAGGACAGTGACACACTAATTTAAGTGGTTTAGCGATATTGTCTATGTTCATGGGAGAAGCATACCATGGATTCTAAAGCCCGTCTGGCCAAAATTTGAGTGGATGAATTGGTTAGATTACTACTTTAATTAGGAATATAGCATGTGGATTTCCTACCCGTTTTATTGCCCAACACATCATCTTCGCTTTATTGTCAATAGAGGAATCCACCCCATGGAAATTTGATTTTTCATAGTTGTGGAGAATCTTCTATAATATTGACATTGTGCAGAACATTGCATTCACCATCGGATATCTTGGCCAAACATATCAGTCAAAACTCCACAAGCTTCTGATTCTATAGCTTGCACATCATCCCAATCCTCAGTGTGTTGCATAGTTTGGGCAAGTTTTACTAGAAAATCATTACCACAGTGCTCCACAGTGATAAACTCTCGACCTCCATCACCTTTAGGAAACCAAAAGAAGAAAGATGCGATTTTGCAAGTTCCTTGGCAAACAAGAGATCATATAAACACAATCTACAATACGTATTTTGCAGTTGGTTCAGTGAGATGCCATACTTATATGTACCAAGACACCATAAGTAATTCGTAGTGAGTTCAAAAATAAGTTAGATATTTCACTAGTCAATAAGACTACTCTGCAAAACCCACAAAGAAATGGGGATGGGATTAACGCTCAATGAACTAGATTTAACCAGCTCCTCCAGTCCATTCAAATCCAAAGGGTAGACCATTCCACAGCCATCGTTAGAATGACAACTAACCGCGATAAATCTCCTTATTTAGGAATGCACAATCAATCAATTCACGAATTATCCATGCAACACAAGCGATAAGGTCATTCCCTAATCCCTAGATACCAACGATTCAGCTAATAACCAAGAAAAACCACCATCCAAAGCAACCTCAACACATCAAACTGGAACCGTGCCACACATTTTGCTCGTCAACAAGATTACTTCACCAAACCTGCCCCGATCTATTCAAACCAAGAGCAGACTATTCCACGGCCATCCTCATCGTATTGGACAATGAAATACTTGCATAACCTCCGCAACACTAAGCAGCATAAAAAATGGGCAATGAAGTAACGATTCGAGTTACCATAGAGAGTGAAACAAGACGGTCCAAGCACTTGCTAGATGGACTGCTCGTCGAAGCCGAACTCGAGAGCCAAGCTCAGCAACCTGAGCTTTCTCCAACGATCCTCCATTGAGTCTCAACCTGTTCGATGCCATTCGATCAATCGATCAATTGATGATGCACCAGCCGGAATCAAATTGAATCGATCGCCAATCTGTCTGCAGAGCGCATGGTTGAAGTGCTCTTCGCGAAAAACGTTCCCTACAATGGCGGGATTGATGGTGTTTTCCGCTTCCTATTTTTATACGCTGGAGAATGGGAGAGATTGGAACGATATCTTTTCAAACTTTTTTTTTTGAAAATTCCGTTTTCGCACCTGAAGTTTGTTTAAGCTCTATTTTTGGCCCGCCATAAGTTTTCCTGGTTTCGTTTGACACCCTTGGGTCTGTAATTTTTATTTTTTTCTGGATAAAAGAAGTCGTGCACTTTACTCTAAGCGTGTGGTGTTGATCTTTTCGAGTTGATGCATAAGTCCAGTTCATTTTGGGGCGTTCTTTCAGTGGCGCTTGTCGCGCCAATTCTTCTTCAGATGTGCGCTTATAATCTTCTCAAGAGGAGGAAAAAGAGCAGAAGTAATATCATATGCAAAAAATAAGAGCATCAGCGGAGCGTCGACATCTACATTCATTTCTCCAACACCAACAGGAGGGGGAAGTGATCCTAGGACATATTCTTATGCTTTCGAGACGATAATCTCATAAATGAAGAAACTGTGCCAATATTTCCATTCACAAATGATAACAGTCTCCCTATTGGCTAAGGGTTGGGTTCATGACACCTTGATGCGATCAAATGGACTAATGTTTTCCGTAAAATAAACGGAACCTAATATTCCATCCATGCTACCTAGCCAAAAGATGTTTTGGCCAAATAAGATCTATTAGTTCTCATTGGCCTAGATCATTAAATGAAAGTGCAACAAAGTTTCATCATGATCGGCCAACAGAAATAATAAACTCCATTGATGGTCCTTTTGATTCCATCAATAACTCTTCCCATGATTATCATTGAAAAGTCAGTGGTTATCAACCAATAAAACATTTCCAAAGTGCAAATCTTTTAATAACGGATAGTAAATCTCGTTGTATTCATTAACAAAATCATTGCTTTATTTCCATTTGCCTATGCAACATAAGTCATGTCTCAAGGAATTATAAGTGATAACATCTGGGCGACTTATCAGGCTAGTCATTATGTTAAAGAACTTCAATGCCTTTGCCATTGGTCTTTTCAATTTGCAGAGGCAATTCATCAGAATGCTGAGACAAAGAACGTTGGGAGTCATTTCCTTTGAATTCATGCGACGGGTTGTGTCAATGGCGAGGGCGCAATGCTTCTTGTTCTCCACGGCCCCACAAGGAGTTGGGCGAAACAGGGAGGCGAAGGAGGGTTCATCCTAAACATTCTCTTCCGGTAGAATAAAGCATCGTTTCCCTTCTAGCAATCCGCCAATTTTGCATTTGTTTATCACAAAAGCCAAAGACTCTAATCGATTTGTGGAGACCGTCACTCACATTAGTGGATGGGCAAGTGTGAGAGCGACGTGAAAAAAATGATTTGATGCAAAGACAGGAAGATAAGCTAGAGATTTAGTGAGATAACTAGATTCTCAAACAAGACCATCAAATCAAAGAGCATAAGCACAAATCGACCCATTTATTCTCTTCATTCAGGCCAAATTTGTTTTTATGTGACTCCACACAGTCATAAGATAGTGTTTGGAGAGGGTGAAATTAAGTAGTTCAACGAGTTCCTTCAAAGTGTGTAGGTTCAAACTCTACTTAAGTCATCCTAAAGTTATTACAATTTCAGGAAAAGGCCGAGTCACCAAAAACTTCTGCAGTTAAGTGTTTCTACAAATTATTTTGTAAATTCTTTTACATTTCGGAGATAGTAGAGGAATCTAAATATTTTTTTTGGTCGAAGTAAACATCTTTCATTATTTCAAGTGCCTCCATGATTACAATCTAAGTAGGCCTCTAAACAAATTAGGTCCAACAATATTTTTGGGGATAAGAAACCCAGTTGATGGGAAGGGATTTTCACCGATGGGCTTTGAGATCCAATCAGCTACCTGGCTTGCTTCTCTCCAACATTGGGCTAATCACATGCTCTTGTATTGGGCCAGCACGTTTTTGCCTTTAGAGATAAGAGATTGGATGCTCCACGTTGGTTGTTCTTGATCTGAAAGTGCGCTTATCGTTGACCAACAATAGCCCTAGAGAGTACTTGAGTTCAAAAGTAGAACAAAAGAAGCGTAGGGCTTCCATTCACGCTAGGGCTTCCACTTGCTCCGCCGAGTTCACCCGTGCTTCCTTTGTAAATCCAGCCACGATGTTCTCAAACTCTTCTCTACAAACGCCGGCGACTGTTCTCTCTCCCATCGCATACGAGCCATCCACATTGATCTTTAGAGTGCCTTTCTCCGGTGGAATCCATTTTGCAGGGGAGATAATGTTAAGCCAAAGGCTAAAGTATGCGCATCCTTATGATACAATTAATTGCAAATAATAGGAAAAATAGGTAGGAATTTTGGAAATGGCTATCTATATAAAGGAATTGGTAGATGCATAACACAAATACAAAATTCATAAGGTAAAACACGCAATTCCAGTGGAATATATGAATCATTAAGTGCCTAGTTTTGAGGCACATACAAGGCAGAACAGTGATTGATTTTCGAGGAATGGTGCCTAACATGGACATGAGAGCACCGACAGCATTTGGATTATCTGAATCATGGTAAATGCAACGATTGTTTGAGTGTAATTATTATTAGAGCACCACTAGGTGTAGTTTTTTTTTTCCCAAATTATTTGAAGATATACTTGGGTTCAATTTGGTTTAACCGAATGAGTGTTTTTTCTTATTAATTTCCATCAAATAATTTATCATTATTTTTATTATTTGAAACTAAAATTACAATTGTTTTGAATTTAATTTTTCTTAGTTTAATTTTTAAAAATGTCTAGGCTGATGCCAACCGTGCGCCGGTCGTGCTAGCCCAAGCATGCCTCGATGCTCAGTTCTAGTCACGTTTTGTGAGTTGATAAGGTTTGAAAACTACGTTGATTGTAGTTAGCTCAAAATCATGTCTATTGTAATTAATCTTGAAATGAAACCGACCTATGAACATATAGCACATCTTAGGACGTAGTTTGACCATGAGCACAGATCCAATTTCCATATATTCAAAATGCCTATATGAGATATACTAGAATTAATTCATCCATATAAATATTTTCAATGCATGTCCAAAATAACGGGAAAATTACCAAAAAAATCATAAACCTATTGTAATTGTGCCAATTCAGCTATAAACTTTTTTGTTTTTTTATCAATTGAGTCATAGTCCATTTGGCTAAAATTGGCCGACGAGCTTTTTTTAAATAATATTTTATTTTTTGAAATATTATATTAATTTTTTTATCTTTTTTTTTTTCCTTTTTCCTCCTTTTTTTTTCCCCTTCTCCCTCTTCCTCCCTCCTCCCTCCTCCTTCCTTTGGCTCTGGCGGGCTCGCCTCGCGATTGTCGATCGAGGCGAGCCTTCGCTAGATCAGGCGAGGAGGCCTCGCCGATGTGACGGACCTCGCCGTTGTTGTGCACGAGCTCGCCTCGCGGTTGCTTGAGTGAGGCAACCCTCGCAGATCCGGCGAGGGCTCGCCCGTCATCGCTACGCACAAGCTCGCCTCGCGGTTGCCCCGCGAGGCGAGCCCTTGCCAGATTTGGTGAGGGGGCTCGCCGTCGCATTTGGCGAGGCCTCCTCGCCAAATCTGGCGAGGGCTCACCTTGCTCGGCAACCGTGAGGTGAGCTCGCCGAATCGCCTTAGTCCGCGATAAGCCAGCCTAGCTAGTTGTCGGAACCAAAGGAAGGAGGAGGGAGGAGGGAGAAGAGGGAGAAGGGGGAAAAAAAGAAGATAAAAACATTAATAAAATATTTCAAAAAATAAAATATTATTAAAAAAGCTCGCCGGTCGACTGCCATGTCAATGTCGGCTGGCCAATTTTAGCCATATGGATTGATCGGGAATAATTGTAAAAGGTTTAGGATTCAATTGATCAAAAAAATAAGTTTAGGACTAAATTGGCACAATTGCAATAGGTTTAGGACTTTTTAAATAATTTTCCCTCAAAATAACAATTAACTCGAGTCCATTCAATGCTTGATCTAATCTTATTAAACAAGATGCTGTGAAATGGTTAAAATTTTTCCCTTAATACTCAAAATGCGTGGGTTGAGTAAATATGTGGTCTGGCTATGTGGTTTATTTAGTGCATTGCACGGTTTATTGAAAGGAAAATACTATGCAATGCACCTTATTATAACTAGTTTGAAATGTACTCACACTTTTGATGAATTGATGAAGTTTAGAACTTAGAAGAAGATGGACGACAATCAATTAACAAATTCAGGGATTAGCATCTACTTATCGTTTTCTTTCCGTGACCAAGTTGAAAAGTGACGTTTGTCAACCAATACGACATTTCCAACTTTTAATTATTTATTTGTTAGCCCTTTCGTCATGATTGCAAGAAATTTCCATAATCTTTTAAGCGTTGACTGCGATCATTGGTTTACGTGAAATGTCGGGCAACATTGAATCAACTCTGTAAGATTACAACCAATAATAATTATAATCTAATGATAATATTGTGTAAGTACATTCATAAATAAAAGTAGTTTTCCTATGTAATTCTATTTTTTAAATTGAGATAATGTTATAATTGCTGTGCTTTTACCCTACAATAATTAATTTAATAATATCACATTTTTCCATCATTATCCATTACCATCTTTTGAAAGGCAGTCATTCATTCTTAACCTTGGGGAGACTGTCACAATCTAAGGTCCCATCCATGGTAGCCAGCTAGAAGATGTTACGAAGACCAAGACTCCTTCTAGCGAAAAAAATAAAAAAACAAAGACCAAGACTCAAATCATTATAAAAGACCACGATAAATAATTAGTGACTAAGGAGGTAGACTTAATAATTTTTCTTATTTCGGCCAAATCAGACTTATTATTTCTCCTCTGCCGAGATCGTTAGAAAATGAAAGTCTGACAAAATTTGATTATGATCCGCCATCAAAAAAATTAGCTCCCTTTATGATTCTTTCGACATAATAATCTAATTGGCTTCAATAACTCGTCCCATGACTATTTTTGAAAAGTTATTGGTAATGAATCAATAAAGAACATTATCCAAGATGCAAATCTTTTAATAATTGATAGTAAATAGTGTTCTTGGCATATCTTCTATTAATAGACCATAATTTCTTGAACAATTTCTTAAATCATGTGCCATCTATTCAAAATATTTATCTTCTTTTCTTTTTTTTTTCATTTTTTGAGACTGAAGATGAATATTATTTCTTTGTTTCCACATTCAACAACCAAATCCAGTTACCAAGCAATGCTACAGAAGTCGAATACCATGTTTTCTCATATTCACGCATTCAACGACCCATAAATAATTAAAAAGAAATTTTTCTTGCTATGAACCAAATTAAAATGCCAGCTTTGAAAATCTGTCTCCGAGTTTCAAAAAATTGAGATGTTAACATTAAATCAAAATTTCTTGAAACAATGTTATATATAGGAAAACCTAACTTTAAGAGTAAAAATCGTACTAGGCTTCCATTTATCTAACAAAATTATGAGCTGAAAACCTCCCTTCAAATTAACACCCATAATCTGTTTAATTGCAACATCGGATAAAAATCATTAATTTATGAAACAATATTACAACTTGTCAGATATGATAGTGATGAACCACACGCAAAATTACCAAATCTCTTACGTATTCAGAATATTGTATGCATCTTGTAAATGGTCATTTTATGTCTACATTCGTGATATTGTGTATCTCTATATTACTTTGAGGTCTTCATAATTGATCGCCAGTACTTGTATTAGATATTCCGGTTACGTACAAAAGGCCTTTCAGTTCATTCGTCTCTCGCAAGCATTTTGAAGCTTGCCATCGCCGTTGAGACAGCCTCCGCAGAAATCTACTGAAAAAAGACTTTGAATCCAAGAATCACGTTGCCGAATTGAGGCCCACCGCGACCCAACTCCACCATGGACGATAGAATCACGAACCGAGATGACACAAACCCCTCCAATTTGTGCCATCATGTTAAATATGACTCGAGTTTGAGCGTTTGTTAAAATAGATATGAATTTCCTCTTCGGAAAGTATGCGGAATCCGAAACTCGCGAAGGTCCTGCACGGGATTTCCTCTTCATGCGAAGATTGGTTTATTGGTGGGGCCCAAGGTCAAAGTTTTGACCTTGGGCACACACATGCACACCCACGTCCGCCGAGAGAGGAATCTGCTGTGTGAAGCTAAATACGTGGATGGTGGGCCCAGGTCAATTGTTTGACCTTTTTCTGGGCACACGTGTATATATATTTTCTTCTCTGCGAGTGGGCGTGGGACGACTTGCATGAAGTCTCTGTGAAATAAACCCTACGAAGCCACAGACGTTCGACAATCCAAGGAAGCTGCGAAGAGGTCTTCTTTTTCGGGGTGTTACTGCTGCACCCGTACGAGAGAAAATGAGAAGCCGCATATCTTCAAGCTGAAGTGCGATCAAGAAAAGGAGTTCTTTTTCAGTGTTTGTTTTTGAGCTTATGTGATAATTTTGTGCCGAGACTTGGGTTTGGGTTAAATTAGGGTTTGGGAAACACCGGAGACTGTTTGAGTGACTTGAGTGTAATCTCCTCAGACGCTTAATTTATAGTGAAATTCGATCTTCTCCTCGTGGACGTAGGTCTTTACAACTAAACCACGTAAATAAACCGATTGTCCGATTTATTTTTCTTCTTCCGTCTATATTTTGTTCGATCGCTCGCCTCATCGCAACAATACCTCACCGCCGTTTGATCCTCATTGGTCAACGAACCACTCATCAGACAAGTTAGCACCACTCACCGCCGGGTTAGTGCCGCTGCCCGACCTTGCATCATCCTTAGGAAGATAATGTCAGCATCAAGCGACCAACATCCCTCCGCCAAGTTAGTGCCACTCAACCCTCCATATTATCACAACATTATCGCCGTGAGAGCTGACAATTTTTGTTCACGTGTAATAATCGGGTCTTTCAATCATGTCAAGCAACGTTTCCAAACCCAGACCGGTCAAAGAACCGGTTTGGGTTCTAGTCTAAAGGTCAATTGGTTGAATCGTCCGATTGGGCTGATGAAGTTGGAAATTGTACGAAGAAACTTATAATAGGTATTGAGTATTACCTGTTACCGCAAAAAAAGGAGGGGTCACTCCGGTGGAGAAGGCACTCTTTAATGTGAAAGAGGTCAGGTCAATCCATGCCCTCCTCAACTCTTTAGATCCTTTCACCATGTCAACAATTTGAATCGGGCACGAGAGAGACGTGCAAACAAAGGTGGGGATAGCTTGTGGACGGGGTTGGTGGTGCCGATTGGAGGAGTGGTGATGTCCTTCAGGGATAAAGATATGATGTCAATCGGCAATATAGTGGGGAGAGAAATAGATGTGGTAAGAGAAATGTATTTTATGTGACAATTCTATCACGTAATATGACAATTCAATGAAGATTGAGCATTGTTAATATTTGGGCACCAAATAGAATGACATGCGTGTTACACGAGTAATGGGAATAGACTTCTAACATCACATAAATCTCGTGATCCGCACAAAACACACTTCTATGGTAGAGGGGTAGTTTAAATCTCTTATTTAAGTATATATATTAAATGAACATTGCTGCGAATGTCAACAACTAAGAGGTGCATTTAATATAGATACAAGTATTTTGAAAATTTTCCCTGAGTTGAAAAAACATCTTTATGTTCAATCCCGATTTCACTTCATATCCTCTATTTTTAAAACTATAAATGGATGATTTTGTGCCGTCCCTTTTTTAGCTTTGTTAATAGGCCTCAGATTTTAAAATTGTCATTAGATGAATGGGAGGAGGAAACTTCAAGGATGAGAACCCATCCATTGATCAATAAAATTGATAAGATTGCAAGCTTCAAGGTGAACGATTCTTCTTTAGAGGAATCTCGCCTTTCAACAGCTCCGAAAAATGCTCGCACATTTGATGGAGTATTTTAATATAACTTAGAAAAAGATGTACAAGAATCATGTGACTGTTCGTGGGTCTAGCATCTACTTTTGTCGTTTTCTGAATTAGAAAAGCAAGTTTATCGAAAGATTCGTAAACTACATCCTATTTTTTTGGTATATCTTATAAATGTGACTGATTGACAAGAATTTACTAAACAATTTCATAAACCACATGCAACCATGTGATTTACTTTTTCTTTAAGGTGAACGATTCTTCTTTAGAGGAATCTTGCCTTTCAGCTACTCTGAAGAATGCTCGCACATTTGGTGGGGTATTTAAATAAAACTTCGAAGAATATGTACAAGAATCTTGTGAATGTTCATGGGGTTAGCATATACTTTTGTCTTTTTCTGAATTAGAAAAGCAAGTTTATCGGGTATTCAAAGATTCGTAAACTGCGTCCTATTTTTTGGTATATCTTATGTGACTAATTGACAAGAATTTACTAAATAATTTTGTAAACCGCGTGCAACCGTGTGACTTACTGGTTCTTCAAGGTGAACGATTCTTCTTTAGAGGAATCTCGCTTTTCAATTGCTCCGAAGAACGCTCGCGCATTTGGTGGAGTATTTTAATGTAACTCATAAGAAGACGTACAAGAATCATGTGACTATCTGTGGGTTTAGCATCTACTTTTTTTGTTTTCTGAATTAGAAAAGCAAGTTTATCGAATATTCAAAGACTTGTAAACCGCATCCTATTTTCTGTTATATCTTATAAACGTGACTAACTGACAAGATTTTACTAGAACAATTTTGTAAACCATGTGCAACCATGTGACTTACTGTTTTTTTGGAGTAAATTTATTGCTTCCGCTACACCTAGTTCTCATGTGCAATTCAGTCAATATTGGTTGCGTCTCTAACTCTAGTTTGTCTCTTGTTGATGTGCACTAATTCCTCACGTAGCTCTCCCCCGCAGAATCTAGTTGTATCTAGATCTTACTACCACCTAAATTTGAGCCCTACATGCAATGCTCTGATAGGATTACTTTCAATTTGTCATCTTGATTATCATCATTATTTTGTTCCAACACCCCATCTATGGTCCTTTCGGATTCATTAATAACTCTTCCCGTGACTATCGTTGAAAAGTCAATCATTGTCAACTTATAAAACATTTCAAAGATGCAAATCTTGTAATAATGGATGGTAAATCACGTTCTCTTCATTAACAAAATCATTTTTTTTTTTTTTTCCATTTGCCTATGCAACATAAGCCATGTATCAAGGAATTATAAGTGGCAACATCTAGGCGACTTGCCAGGCTAGCCACCATGTTAAAGAACTTCAAAGCCTTTGCTACTGGCATTACTGTTCAATAACCTTTAGGAAAAAAAAAAACGTTGGGAGCATTCCCTTTATTTCATCCGACCGATCGTGTCAACGGCGGGGGCACAATGCTTCATCTTCTCCACAACCCCCCGGGGTTGGGTGAAATAGGAAGGTGAAGGCAAAGGGTTCATCCTCTTTGAGTAGAATAAAGCATTGCGCCCTTCTAGCAATCCGCCATTTTTGCATTTGTTTATCACAAAAATACATTCGGTTATCACTCATAGCCTAACATCCTCTAGGGCAACAAAATAATACATGTGAAATTCCCTCGGGACAAAAGGCCCGCTCGATTAAAGTACTGAAATTACCCTTCTAGACCCGTTTTTGGGTCCATTGCCCTATATGCACTCCGATTGTCCAAAATTACCTCTTTTTTTTTTTTTGGTCGGAGCCAAACTTACTTAAAGCCTGAAACATCCAAAATACTCTGTTTTTTCAGGAAATAATTCTTTTTTTCTTAAAAAATTTAAAAACTGAGTTTTTCCAAATATCAATGGTGCCGGTCTATTCGCTTCAATAATTGCACAAAACCTTTCACAGGCTACGGATCAGAATTGTCAACAACAAAAATTTATCTGATCATATCAACTAGAGAAATTTTGGATGTCCGTAAAACCATTTTCCATTAAATTGGCAATTTTCATAATTTCCAGAAAATGACACAAAAAATGCGCGATATAACGATTTGGATACTGTGGAGCGAAACAAGACTGTCCAAAAATCACCTGTTGGCGGACTGCTCGTTGAAGCTGAAATTAGGCACCAAGCTCAGTAACCGAGCTTTCTCTACCTCCGGGCCCCGATCCTCCATGGATGTCCAGCCTATTCGAGCGATTCGATCGATCCATAGTCAGAATCGATTATTGCTAGTCTCTCTCCAGAGCGCACGCTCGAAGTGCTCTTCTTGAAAAATCTTCCTAGGGCGACGGCAGGATTAATGTTTTCCCATTTTTTTTTTTTTTTATATATGCTGGAGAATGGGTGAGATTGGAGAAATATTTTTTCAATTTTTTTGAAAATTCCGTTTTCGCACCCGGAGTTTGTCTAAGCTCTATATTGCCCCCCAATAAGTTCTTCTGGTTTGAGTCATTGTTGACATCGGTAGATAAGGAATATGTGTGAAGGCTCCTTTGCAAAAAGAAGACTTGCGTGTCGTACTAAAGTTATAGATCTACAAGAAGTATCTCAAATTTCTTCTATCTGTTGCTGTGCATCAGCAAAAGAAAGTATTGACAAATTAATATAGTTTCTTAGTTACATTATATATATATATATATATATATATATATATATATATATATATATATATATATATATATATATATTTAAAGGAACGTTTTGCAAAATTTTGGAAAAATAACATTAACACTACTATACTGCTCAGAAAAAAATAAGCTACTCTCTTATGGCTAAAATGTACTAATCATGATGGAAATTTCATGAGTGAAAACTCTCTTTTATGGGATGAGTCCTACATTCGACATGGACCGTTGGTTAAAAAGGGAAAAAAAGAAGGTAATCCGTCAAATCTATATTGCAAAATCGATTTTTTTATCATCACTTCCGAACATTATAGGAAAGTTAGATGCAAACATGATAAAATTATCATTTGATTGAGAAAAGTTATGATGAGTAAGAAAAATCACTGAGACATGGGTGTCAAAACTTTACCAAGTACAAAGGAGAGTTATGAATAATTTACATATTTTAGTGAAAATAGACAAAATAAATTTACTATTAACTGAATAAAAATATTATTTTTGTGGAATTTTACCAGACATAGTTTTCGTATTTATGACCTCCAAAGAAAAATGGCACCCTCCAAAGAAAACCTATGAAAGGATGTTTTGCAGGTAAAATTATTCTCCAACGGTTAGTTTTATATAAAAAGGATTTAGAGGATGCCAATGGACTAGGCAGAAATTCAGAAAGCTTCAAATCTCTAGGTTGCCTCAATCTCTCACGCGTTCACAATATGTCTTAGCTTGCATTTGATTCTTTCGGTTAAAAAACGCCATATTGATGGTTGTTAATTTGAGAGAGTGGATGTAGATTTTATATAAGTTGAACCGTTATAAATCTATAGACATATTCTTCTATTCTCTAATCTCATTAATTTATCTATTCGATAGAAATATCTCCTTGATAAATTGTTTCCGCATATGTTGTAACATCCTGAAATTTTAATTTTCAAATATAATTTAATAGAATAAGAGTTTTTCATTCGCTATCCTTGACACTCACTCGGTCACTTCCGATCAATTACATGTGGGAACATAAAAAGTGAACAGTAAAATGCGGTCAAAAGTGAAAAGTGATTTGGTGGAAAGGTAGTAATATTAGGTGAAGTGGAGTTTGAAATGATGAGAAAAAGAAGAAGAAAATACATTAGAGTCAAAAAGGAAAGGAAGAAAAGAAAGAAAGGAAAAGAGAGGAGCAAAAGAAAGGAGAAAGAGGAAAAGAAAGAAAAAAACGAAAGGAGAGAGGGGGGAGAGAGAATGTGTCGGCGAGAGGAGCAGATAAACAAGGAGAAGGAAGGCTTTGTGCTGTGCAGGAGGAGAAATCTATGGGAAAGTTAAATTTAAAATCACATTCATAATTACTAGCTAGGTCCTTTCTTCACGTCCTCCCCACATTGCCAATTTTGTCTCAACTCAATTATCAGCTTTTAAATGATTTATGAAATTCTTTGAAAAAAATGATTTTTGAAAATCTTATTTTCAATAACCAAGTAACAACTGAACCACTACATATAATTTTGGATGAATGCGATATACTTGTACATAGATTCTAGTATTAGATAGCTCAATTAAGAAATTAACGTACACGTTACACGTGAGGAGACCAAAGCCAGCAAGATTGACTTGACTAAAGGATGATGTGCAAAAGAAGATAACGCAAGGACTAAAAGCATGCAACTGGTCCTAGTCAATCAAATACTAATTAATTAAAGAATTCATGTTTATTTTTTCTTGCTTGGTTAAAGATTTCATGTTCATACTTGTTCATACTTGATAGAGACTAGTAATCAATCTTTTTATGCAGCAGAAGAGCATCTTTCTTTCCAACTTCCGCCGATTGCCACCATGGACAATGGACGGAGTCACATTGAAACGAACGAAGGGATGCACCCTTTTGTAATGGGGTGTTCTTTCGGGGCGCTTGTCGCAACGATTCTTTTCTGTATGCTTGCATCCAATCTTCTCAAGAAGAAGAAGAAGAGAGCATCCACACCTTCATTCATCTCTCCAACGCCCACAGGAGAAGGTAATGATCATTATGATGTGTTCTTGAGCTTTAGAGGGTTAGATACCCGCAAGGAATTCGCCGATCACCTCTATCACAATCTAGACAAGGCGGGGATTGTACCGGTTTTTGTGTTCAGGGATGATAAGAGCATTCCAATTGGCGAGGAATTTGGTCCACGGATTCTTGATGCCATCGCTCGGTCTAAGATTTCGATCCTCATCATCTCCGAAAATTATGCTTCAAGCAAATGGTGCCTTCGTGAGCTTATTCATATCATGGATCACGTGAAGAGCACATCACACATAGTTTTGCCAATCTTTTATAAAGTGGATCCATCGGATGTGCGGTATCTAAAAGGAA
This sequence comes from Eucalyptus leucophloia subsp. euroa, assembly GCA_017140325.1. NCBI lineage: Eukaryota > Viridiplantae > Streptophyta > Magnoliopsida > Myrtales > Myrtaceae > Eucalyptus > Eucalyptus leucophloia. The sequence goes on along the minus strand of CM029469.1, from coordinate 18,447,861 downwards.
GTTTTGGGAAGGCTTTCCATTCACGTAAGAAGTATTTTGATGAGGAGGATATCCAGAAAGGACAACAAGCACTCAAAGAAGTGAGTTACTTACATGGATGGGAGTCTGAGAAAGTTGCTAACGGGTACTTTGCTTCCACCTTAACTTTTCTTTTTTGATAAGTAAGTGTTCGGAGAAATTACTAAAAAAATCTTAAATCTATTGTAATTGTGTCAATATAGTCCTAAATATTTTTATTCAGTCAAATTAATTCTAGACCCTCTGAAAATTTGCTAATATAGTTTCGGTTGATTTCAGCTGAAAATTGTTAATGTAAATAATTTTTTTATTATTTTTTTCTGAATTTTTTAATTTTTATTTTTTTCTTCCTTTTTATTTTTTTTTTCTTCTTCTACTCTGGCCGCGGCCTCCTTGATGGGGGTGACAGGCCACAAACGAGGGTCGGTGAGGCTTGCCCTCGCCGAATTTGGCAAGGGCAACCTCGCTGGAATCTGGTCCTTTAGAAGAGGCGAGGCCAACCCAAACTGAAATCCCACAAAAAAGAAAAAGAAGGAAGAGCGTCAGAAATTGGGAATCCATGAACACAATCATTCGAGAACACGATTACATTTGCAGAATAATTGGGGATGTCGCGAGCGAAGTGGTTGAGGGTGAGCCATTGTCCTTCTCTTCCACAGATTCGCTTCCTTCTTCGCCATCGACTCGACTCCACCTACCAAAATGGGGGACGAAAATGGAATCACCATTTCATCGCCATCGTCCTCATCTCGCTCTTCTTTTTCTCTGTCTTTGTCGTCAAAGTAAGAGTTCCTCTGCTCCGTTGCATCCACCGGCGCCACCTGTGCCGTCAAGTCGAAGCTCGCCAGCACGTTCTGGCTTCTGGCGAACCTCCTCATCTAACCCAATGACGGCCCTCTCTTGTTGGAAAAACTCTCGGTCTCTCCCTTCTCGCGATTATCTATAGGACCCACTAGAAGGACCAGATTCTGGCGAGGTCAGCCCTCACGGTGAGGCGGCCCCCATCTATGGCCGGTGACTGTAGAAGAAGAAGGACAAAAAAGAAAGAAAGAAAAAACAAAAAATATAAGCAAATTCAACGAAGTTCAGAAAAAATTATAAAAATTTATAAAAATACTCCACGTCGATATCAACGGTGCCTCATAGAACAGCCTGCGTCTATGTTAGTGATTTCTAGCCAAAGTTGGCCTGATAAACTATATTAGCATATTTTCAAAATGTATAGGACTAAATTGGCCATAAAAAAAATTAAAGACTGAATTAACACAATTATTAAAAATTTAAGATTTTTTTAGTAATTATCCTGTAAATTTTTCTGTTCATGCGAAACACATGAATTACAGTTGTCTCCAACAGAGCAAATATCAAAGAAATGACAACGCCCTCCAGCCAATAGTGACAATCACCAAACAATACGTTAGAAAGGACTCGAATGCTCAGTATTTCAAAGCTTTATCATCACCAGATAAAATAGACCTCCTCATGCGAATGGAAGTTGGCTCAGGTGAAAAGGACCGGACACTTCACATTTACCATGTCTAGGTTTGATTTCCACTGTCAGGAGACCCCATCAGTAGCGATTTGTAAATCAACTATGAGTCCTCGATTTTGACACGTGAGATGCCCTGGCCTTAGAGTGGAGTAACATACTTTTCTCCTAAACTTCTTTTTTAATTAAAACAAAATTGACCTCCTATCATTTAACTAGCAGCAATCTTAAGCCTTGTAACAAACATTACACTTCTAAAGACTCTCTTAACGAGCCAGGTGCACAGCCTTATTTTCTTTCAACAGGATCCATCTAGCAAAAGAGAGAAGAAAAAATGAAATGACCGCTGGCCATCATCCCCCATTATTATTTGTAAAACAAAAACGTCTTGCATTTTAATTGGTCCCATCCATTCTTCACGTATGTCGGTGCCTTTTGATGAGATTAAGTATAATCACAAAATCATCAGTGAGTTTTTTTGTTGGACAGGCATGAAGGAGTATTAGTGAAAAAAGTTATTGAAAATGTTCTGAGCAAGTTGCGACAAGATTTTCAGTTGTTGTTTTTTTTTTGTTTGACAGGCATGAGGGAGAATTAATTAAGTGTGTGGTTGAAACTATTATAAGGAAGTTAAAGGAAGATTTTCAGCTGGATGTGTCTCCACAACTAGTTGGACTTGATCGTCCTATGAAGGAAATTATGAATTGGATACACAGTCCTTCCATCAATGCTCGAATGATTGGAATTTATGGCATGGGCGGGATAGGCAAGACAACTCTTGCCAAGTGCATCTACAATCAACTCTTGAATAAATTTATGCATGTTAGCTTCCTTCCAGATGTTCGAGAAACTATTAAGCAAAATGGGATTACATATCTACAGAGTCAACTAATATCAGATATACTGCTAAGCAAATGGCAAGTGTCTAGAATTCACAATGGAATTAATATAATCAAATCTAAATTCAAAGGAAAAAAGGTTCTTGTTCTTCTGGATGACATAGATAATAAGAATCAACTTGATGCGTTGGCTAAGGAACGTGATTGGTTTATGGCAGGAAGTTTGATCATTGTTACAACTAGAAATGAAGCCGTTCTTGATCAATCTGAATTCGAGGTAGACTACAAGTATAAATTGAATGAATTGGATATGATGCGTGCTTTGCTTTTGTTTAACAAACATGCATTTCGTAAGGACCATTCTCCAAGGGAATTTGAAGGTATATCTCGTGATATTATATCCACCATGGGTGGGCTTCCCTTGGCTCTTCAAGTTGTAGGTTCTTACTTGTATAAAGAAATGGATCGAAAAGTATGGGAAGATGTGAAGAAGCAGTTGAAAAGCCAACCACATAGAGATGTCCAAAAGATGTTGCGGATAAGTTATGATGCATTAGAAGATGACCAAAAGCAGATTTTTCTCGATATTGTTTGTTTTTTTATTGGCAAAACGAGCAAATATGCCTTGTACATGTGGGAGGACTGTGGATTTTATCCAAGTAAAGGAATTAAAGAGTTGAAGATGAGATGCTTAATTAAAATTGGAGATCTTGGTGAATTTATGGTGCATGATCAACTGAGAGATCTTGGGAGGAACATTTTTTGTCAAGGACAACTGCTCGAGAAACGTAATGGACCATGGGACGACAACTATGAGGGAGTCCCAAGAGTACTAAGACATCCAGAGGTAGAATATGGCACTTTTTTCTTTTTCTCTCCCTCTTATTTTAATCAATTTAATATGATATATTCTAATATTTCATGGAGCGGGAAAAGATGCTCTTACTTTCTAGGGGAAAAAAAATCTATTTAAACATCCATTTATGTCCATCGTAGATTAACCGTGACACTAAATAAAATGTAAGTATCTCAAGGATGTAAAAGTAATATCATTGATTCAATTTCATTGTTATAAATTACATATGTAAAAATTTGTTTGACAATCAATTTAAGATCATTTCACTACAATTTTAGACTATAAATCTCAGGCAAAAGAACGCTTCAAGTGCCATAACTTTGGCCAAAGAGACACTTAAGTGACATAACTTACGAAAGGTACACTTAAGTGCCACATTCGAAGAAAAACGGATCACTTGAGTGCCACTCCGGCCAAAGTCTGGCCAAAACGCCAATGTGGCGTTTTTCCGGCTAAGCGCGCCAAAAATGACGTCGTTTTGCACACTGACGTGGCCAAAATGGCGTCGTTTTGGGCTGACGTGGTAAAAAAAAATTTAAAAATTTAAAAATTAATTTTAAAATAATACTTTTTAAATTAAATTTAGTTGAAATATTAAAAAATTAATAATTAAAAATATTTTTTTAAAAAAAAATGAAAAGGGGGAGGCGGGCGAGGGATTAGCCCTCAACCGCCGCCGCCGCCGCCCCACCACCACCGGGAAGGGGGCGACGGCGGGGGAGGGTCGGCTGGGGTCGTCGAGCCCGGCCCGGGGTTGGCAACTCCGGCCGACCGTAGCGACGGCTCGTGAGCCCTCGCCGGGTCCCCGTGGCGAGGGCTCGCGGCCCTTGCCTAGATCCGGCGAGGGTTGGCGGCCCTTGCCCGGTCGGGCCAAGGGCTGCCGCCCACCGGGGTCACCCTAACGGGCGGCAGCCCTTGGCCCGGCCGGGCGAGGGCTCGCGAGCCCTCGTCGCCGTCGGCCGGGGTCGCCAGCCCCCGGCTAGGGCCCGGCGAGCCCGGCCGACCCTCCCCCACCGTCGCCGGCCCTTCCCGGCGGCGGCGGCGAGAGCTAATCCCTCGCCGCCTCCCCCTTTCCCTTTTTTTTTTAATTATTAATTTTTTAATATTTCAACTAAATTTAATTTTAAAATTATTAATTTTAAATATTTTTAAAATTTTAATTTAATTAATTATTTTATTTTATTTTTTGGCCATGTCAGCCCAAAACAACGCCGTTTTGGCCACGTCAGAGAGCAAAACAGCGTCATTTTGAGCTCGGTTTGCCGGAAAAGTGCCACGTCGACATTTTGGCTGGATTGGCACTCAAGTGATCCCTTTTACTCCGATTTTGGCACTTAAGTGTACCTTTCGTAAGTTATGGCACTTAAGTGTCCCTTTGGCCAAAGTTAAGGCACTTCAAGGATCCGCGCATCATAAATCTCATTTACTTAAAGCATGCAATTGTCAAATCTATTAGAAAATATTGATAATTACAAAGACTATAATTATGAATGAAGATGAAGTATAAACATCATAGATCAAATAAATGACGATTTCCTGGTTTTAAAAAAAAGGATAGTATAATAACCGATAATTAATTCAAAAATAAGATTGGAAAAAAATTTCACACTTGTCACAAATGTTTCCTTTCTATTACGGCTGAATGTATAGTGGTGCTCTTGTGATTTAGGAATCGAATTTTTTTTCTCCATTTTGATTTGGAAGATACCGTCCCTGTGCTAGTTATTTAGATCTATCTCTTTTCATTATTATTTCCTCTTAATAGATAGCAAAAAATATATACAAGAAAATCTTACTGTTTTTTAAGGATTTATCGCATTGACCTTGCTCATTTCATGGATTGAGTTAGGTCTAGGCATATAAGAAATAGTGGATTTCCTTATAACAGACATTTCTATCCGCTATAAGTTGTTTTATATTATTTATCTCTTTTGGGACAATGCCTCTTTTGTGCCAAAATTCACTACACTAACTTGACTCTTTTAAAATAAACAAAGAAAACTTGATTAATTGGAGGAAATGTCATGCTTATTATTATATCCATAACCTTGTATTCATCATATATGATTTTCAGCATGAAGCCAATTTTCTCAAATATGTTTCATCTTTTACTTAAATTATCAATGTTCATGTCATTTTATCATATATTGTCCATCTAAAAAGCCTCACAGGCTCATGGCTGATCAATGGCGAGGAATTAACCCTAGAAATTGACCAAGAGATGTTGGGCAAACAAAATAATTCGTTCACAGGCAGCTTTATATTCTTGATTTAATTTGAAATAGTTCATTCCTATGATTTAATATCAGTCTCTTTTGTTGATCCAATAACTTCTTAACATAGCAAAAAGAGTTAGGTGTTTGGAAAAATGAAAAAGAAAAGTCAATTCTATTTTGAATGGATAAAAATGCTGAAAGATGATAAATAGCATCGAAGAAAATGAAATTATTGTACAATTTGAGAGATTTTGATTTAACTTTGGAAATTGAAATACTTATGGGACTAATTTCCAATTGACTACTTCAAATATGATTATGTCTATTTTGTTATATCCTATTTCTTTAGTTCATTTTGGTGAAATATATGCTAATTGTGTGGAAACTTTTGACGAAAGTTTGAGGTTTGAAATCCCATTTCCATACAATAGATTTTTTTAATGTAATACATAGTATAGATCGATGTACGAGCGAAAATTATTAAAGATAGTGTGGGATGGTGATTACAACAATTTAGCGACTTTTCAGACGAATAGACTTAAGAGAATTTATACCCATTGCATTTCACTGGTTAATATTTAAAGCAGATATAACGACAAACATGTCTAACCATAAAAGTGAATTTCTAACCAATTAAACTTTTGGGGGAAAATATAGTTATTATTATAAAAGTCAAATAAAGCCATAAGGAAATTTCTTTCACCATCTGCAACTAATTAAATGATCTGTTTTAGCAGGAAAGTTAAAGAGTATGTTTTTTGATTTATAAGATGGAAAAAGAAACGATGCTATTCTTATGGAAACCAACGTATGATGATTAAACAATGTTACCACGGCACTTTTTAGTTAATCAGTTCATTTTCTAGTTATTCTGAAAGCGACTTATTTTTTTCAATCCCGGTCAAAACTGCTAACCAATGTCGCCACGTCACTTTTTAAACAAACTTTACCGAAAAAAAAAACATTTCGATTGTCAAAGAAATGAGTAAACACTTCATGCAAATAGTTAATGACGTTAAAGATATTTAGATACCTTCTAGAGATAAGGATATTTCTTTTTAATTTTCTATATCTATTTTGATATTGCATATCATATTTGATTTCTTTTAATTTCCCTCCACGTAAAATTTTCTATATATCTGAATATATTAAAAATTCCCCTTTTTTTTTTTCTCTTCCACATTATTACATTTAACTAATGAAATGAAAATAGGGTGCTTCCTTAGCTACTTACAGGTGGCCCGTCGACACTCTTTAACAAATTCTTTTAAAATTATAAGTCATTTAAAAATTTACAAGTAAACATTTGTACGCTGTAAACTAGTTTTATGTATTTCTTCTTAAATGAAAGTGAAAGTCCAGGCGCTACAAAATTTTGAAAAAGAAGAAGAAGCAAGAGATAAAACATTGAGGTGCATTTGCCTTAGTTGTTTTAAAGCAATGATTCTTTTTTTTTTTTTTTTTTTTTTTTTTTTTTTTTTTTATCTTTGCGTCATTTGTTTAACTTTCAAAAGGTCGTAAAGAAAAAAAGAAATAAATGTGAGTTTACATATCCATACATGTATAGGGGAAGGATAAAAAGGTAATCGTGCAAATTCAAGATTTAAAAAAAGCAAAAACTAAAAAGTGAAAAAACTTGCAGGGACACCCTTGGTTCCACGACTTTTTGGGGGCAGCTTCTAGCGAAGATTCCAAGTTTTCTGAAGTGAGATGGTTTGAGTGGGGCGTTTTTGGAAACAATGCGTCTCTTTCGACGATCAACTTGCATTTCCCAAAATTATCGGTGCTGTACTTATGGGGAGAATTCACAGAGAATTGGGAAGCATGGATATCATTCAAGGTAAGATTGGGAAAAGAATACATCATCTCTGCGATCTTGAGGTTTGTTTTTTGTTTAGCCAATCAACTCCTCATTTGACAGATTATTCTCCTTTTGTATTAGGTGTCAAAGCAGCTTAAAGTTCTCAGCGTTGAAGGTTGTCCTAATTTAAGATGTATTCCTGAACTCTCAGCTTTCACGCAGTTGAAAATTCTCCGATTGAGCGATTGTTATGGATTGGAGCATCTCCACCCTTCTATTGGCGAATTCACAAGCCTCGTTACCTTGGACTTGAGTTACTGTAGAGGTCTCAAGGAGCTATCAGAGGAGGTGGGTGGATTAAAAGATTTAGAAGAACTTCTTTTATATTACTCTGGTATTACAGCAATTCCTTCGTCTATTGGTTCTTTGAGGAAATTGAAGACATTGAGTGCCGCCATGTGTGGGTCACTGAGAGAAATCCCCAGCTCAATTGGGGATTTACAGAATTTGCAACATCTTAACTTGGAAAGTACTGCGATCGAAAAGCTTCCCAATGCTATTGGAGGGTTGAAAAATCTACAGTTTCTAAATCTCTTATGGTGCAGGAGTCTGAAAGGGGCAATTCCAAGTGAAATCGGTGACTTGACTTCCCTCAAGGATCTCAATCTCTCTGAGACAGCGATATCTAACCTGCCAAAAAGCGTCCGGAATCTTTCTTCTCTCCAAAGCCTTAACCTAAATTTATGTTTGGAGCTCCGGTCGCTACCAGCGCTTCCTTCTTCTCTCCAACACCTTGAGCTATGGGGTTGCAACCAGCTCCGATCACTACCGAAGCTTCCTTTGGGCTTAACATGTCTGTCGGTCACTTGTCAGAGTCTTGGACTACCACAGCTCCTTCGCCTCATCCACCTAGAAAGACTCGATCTTGAGGTACGCCATTTACTTGAAGACATCCGCGAGCTTTCCTTAATAATATTGAAACTCTGTTTTGAGGAGTGGGATAAGCTGACATCACTTTCGCTCAGCGGACTCACGCACTTGGAAGAGCTTTCAATGAAAATGTGCAGTTCCATTAAAACATTGGGCCTTTCAGGATTTATTCATCTGAAACGATTACGCATTGAGCATTGCGATAGCCTAGTTGAAATTGAGGGCTGTGATAATTTGGAGTCCTTGGAGGTCATATATTTATATTTTTGCAAGTGTTTGAAGAAATTCAAAGCTTCTGGGTGCGGCAATCTAATTGAAATTCAAGGTCTTGACTGTACGAAGTCCTTATAAGAGTTGGATTTTACAGGATGCAAATCAATGGAGACTTTGCCAGATTTGACGGGATGTGAGAAATTACGATCTCTAATAGTTCGAGACTGCAAGAAACTTACTCAACTTCGGGGACTTAAAATGTTGAATTTAACTTATTTGGATATTTCTGGTTGTGACTCATTGGAAGCAATACCTAAATTATTTTTATATGAATGCAAGCGTTTGAAGACATTCAAGGCTTCTGGGTGCGGCAATCTAGTTGAAATTCAACGTCTTGACAGTGCGAAGTTCTTAGAAATGTTGGATCTTACAGGATGCAAATCAATGGAGGCTTTGCCAGATTTGACAGGATTTGAGAAGCTACGATCTTTAATAGTTCGAGACTGCAAGAAACTTGCTCCACTTCGGGGACTTGAAATGTTGAATTTAACTTATTTGGACATTTCTGGTTGTGACTCATTGGAAGCAATACCTAACTTATCTGGAACGCGCGTCAATAGAAATTATGACCTACATCCTTGGTTAAGGTTTTAGTTCTCTTTGGAAACATTATCTTGCGGTGATAATGATGTAATAAATCTTACACCCGTATTACAACAGTGAGAGGAGTAATGTTTCTTCAACAAATGTATATAAGCAATGAACAATCATTTTTCTTCTGGGATCCATGACCAACTTTACATCACCATCTTCTTCTGACAAGAAGGCTTTCCATGACAGGGTCTAAATTGCTAGTCTTACATAATTGAAGGAGTGGGGGGAGTTGGCCAGAAGCTAACGTGATGCTTCAACCAAGATCAAAATGTAGACCCAATAGAAGGCATAGTAAGATTCTTCATCCTTGAAATGCTGGCATAAGCGAAAAGAGAAATTTTTAGAATGATTTGCTCTACAATGGGTATCTATTTGATTGATTTTGGAAACTCCGGATTTGCCTCTCTATAATTGCTGTTGATTACATTATAGCAATGTTTTTGTTTATTCTTCCGTTGCCAACTTCTGTAGACTGCAAACATATAGCAGCTTGCGAGGCAAGAATATAAATACCAACAAAGATAAACAGGAATTACCCAATAATTAACATTTTCCTTATCGAAAAACCTGGGATTTGAAATTTTCATCGAGAGGCCGATGAACTTCTACTACTCATTATTGTATACTACACCTAAAATTTCCCAATGTCCAATGTTCATATTTTCTTTGAAAAAAATCCTTGGCCATTTTGAGTTCCTTTGTAAGTTCTTTTGTATGTCAAATTTGATTAATGGCAGATATCCTGTTTGGGACAAACACCTTTTGATTTTCTGTGATGAACAAAACCCCCGTCAAGTTTCTTATTGTTCTCTTGATGTCCCTCATTAACCTTCTAAGAAGAGCATTGCTTCTCAGAATATGATGAATTGAGATAAAATAAAATTCAAGGTTCAAGTGTTTCTGTTTGGTGACAAAGAAAATGTTGAAAGTTGTTTTGGCTAGTCTGTCATATATGAATGTAGACCCCCTTAACATTACTAGTAGTCATACTGTTGTTTTGAAATATTATCAAGCAAGGTAAACTTGTGCTGCTTCTATGACAGGTTTGGTTGGTCTATGCAATGATCAAGTATTACTTTGGGACTTCAATTTAGTCAACCGTGTCGATGACTATTTGCATAATTAGACAATTTTTGCCTGGTCTGTGAAACAAGGTGGGATGAGGGGCTCAAGAATTTGCTAATTGGTTTGCATCGCATTTGATCCTATTGCTGCCATGGAGTTGTTTTATCCTCTGATTTGGGTGTGGCTAGCTTGGCTGAGGAACTTCAAATTCCATACTTGAGACCAATCAAAATGAAGAAAATGGATTTTGCGGAGGAAGCATCAGCAACAGCTGAGGACCATCTTGTGTGCCAACCTTGAAGACGTTCTAGGGGCAACTGGAGTGTCCAAAGGAAGGTTTGATTTGCGTGAATGTTCAAACATTTGATCTTGTCACAACAACACATGGCTGAACGATTGTAAATGTACTTATTTTAATTAAATAGGCTTTATGTATGCTCATTAGGTTCTACCTCTCCATTAATCAAACACATAGCTTCGACTTTTTATATGTTACCACGATGCGAGTTGCTTGATACAGTTGCATTCTAATGATATCACTCCTGAACTTGACGAGGCTCTGAAGGGGGACGTATGCATTGCTAATTGTACCTTGAAAGACTAACTTGTGTGCCGATACTCTATGAGCTATGGAATTTCACTTGAAATTAGGACACAAGTGTTGGAGAAATCTTTCTGGAATATTTTGAAGCTGACAAAACGTTTCTATCAGTCTAGTTTGAAGATTTGTAGACTCTACTATTTAAAGTCTAAAGACCTTCGGACTGCCAGACTCAAGACTCAAAGTCTATTCTCAGTGATAGTTTCTAATCCGTTGAAGAAAGGCTATCCAGAACTGAATGCTTCATTAAGGATTTAGCCTTATCGACTGGAGAAAATCTCTTGGCTGGATATGACATAACGGATTCCTTTATTCGAATCAAGATTGATTAAGGATCCAATGATTGGCGAAGTATTCTTGGAAGGTTCTACTTATGGAAACCAAGCTCCTGATTGTATGGGCGAGCAGGATTGATGGGCTATCGTCATGTTTCTTTAATAGCTCGAATGATCTTCCTAATTGATTCTGTCCAACGGGAAGATTGGAAGAATTCCTTTGGTAAGTGCCAACGGGTGTGATGGCACAAAGGAGTATAAAAGGAAGACGTTCCAGTTATTCGAAGAAAGTGCACGATAGAAGAATTTCAAAGTTTGAAGCTCATTGATTTTTAGTCAATTCATTTACTGAGCGAAATCTTGTACGCAAAAGAGAATCTATATTTTGAAATACCTTGAGGAAGTGTGGTAGAATATCTACACTGTGGAATCAAGGGAAAGTATTGCTGTAACATCTCTTTTGTTCATAGTGAAATCCAGCCAGTGGGCTATCAGTGCAGAAGAGTGGACATAGGCTTGGAATAAGCTGAACCACTATAAACCTTGTGTTCAATTTTCTCTTCCCTACTCTCTGTTTTACTTTGATCATAGTTCGTTTTGTTAACTAAAAGAGAGCTTCCTTTCTATTGTCTGCCTAGTATTGCTTTCATATCTCGAGAAATTATTTTTACACCTATTCACCCCCTTTAGGTGCTTATACTAGCTATATCAACAAGTATGCATGATGACAATTTCCTCATTCCTATCAGTTTACTAGTGTGATACTATCCTCTAAATGTTCTCGAGATAGGTTTCGATTTGATAGGCTCAGCTCTCATGTATGCGGCATTGGATTTGTAAAGTTGAAATTGACCTCCTCACAAACTATCATGTATTGCTGATTTTGCTAATTGGATCTTACAAAATAACCAAGTAGCAAATACATCTTTCTATTCTATAGTTTAGGCACTTCACCTTTTCAACATAATTTTATTAACTTCAATTCTGTTCCTAAACACAAATAGGGAAAGTGTTGCTAATTGCTTACTTCTTTTGAGCTTGTTAATTTCTTTTTCATCAGCCAGCTAATGAAGTCTCTGTTCATTGTCGTCCAACTGCAATTGGTGTCAATGATGTTTACGCAATCTCTCATGGTGTAAATTGTTATACTAGGATCTCGGATATCTTCATTTATTGATAATTAGTCAGTGCTATCTTCCTTGTGTAGATTGAAGCTGCATTCCATGAAACCCGGAGAAAGTCCTAAAATACTGCAAGAATGAGCTATGTCATTATGGAAATGCATCCTGAAGTTCCTTGCTAATGGCGTTTATCATGTGCTCCGTGTTGTTAATACTCTTCAAAGGATTCTTGATATAAAGCGACCTCTTCTCATGTGGTGTTTTAGTCCTGTGCAACCTTTGGCATTGTCCTCTCCTTTGGCAAAGGCTGAATGACAAATCACTTTCAGGAAGACTGCGTGTGAGGTTCTATATGTGAATTGAAGCATAAAATGAGATTTGTTAACATGATTACTAGTTCTAACTTGGCTGAGGAACTTCAATTCCATAACAACAGCTGAGGACCATTTTCTGTGCCAACCTTGAAGACGCTCTGGGGCCAACTGGAGTGTCCTGAGGAAGTTTTGATGCTTGTGAATATCCGAACACTTGATCATGTCTCAACAGTACGTACCTGAACGATTGTAAATATATATTTTTCAATTAAACATGCTTTCTGTATGCTCATTAGGTTCTATCTCTCCGTTAATCAAACACGTAGCTGCTAACTTTTTGTATGTTATCCCGTTGCAGAGTTGTTTGATAAAGTTGCATTCTAAATATATCACTCCTTAACTCGCTGAGGCTCTGAAGGGAGAGGTATGGAGTGTTAGTTGTACCATGAAAGACTTGTGTGCTTAGACTATATGAGCTATGTAATTTCACCTGAAATTAGTATGCAAGTATGCATGATGACAATCTCCTTCATTTCTATCAATTTATTAGTGTGATAATATCTCGTAAATATTTTCATGTAGGTTTCTGATTTGATAGGCTCACCTCTCATGTGTATGCGGCATTGGATTTGTAAAGTTGAAATTGACCTCCTTGCAAACTATCCGGTATTACTGATTTTGTTAATAGGATATTGTGAAATACCCAAGTAACAGATACATCTCTCTGTTCTGTAGTTTAGGCACTCACACCTTTTCAGCATCATTCCGTTAGCATCAATTCTGTTCCTAAACTCAAACAAGGGAAGTATTGATAATTGCTTACTTCTCCAAGTCTGTTGTTTTCTATTTCATCAGCCAGCTAATGAAGCGTCTGTCATTGTGGTCCAACCGGTGGAAATGATGTTTATGCATTTGTACCTTATCTTTGATGGGGTAAATTGTGATGCTACGTATCTTGGTTTTTTTCATTATTGATGATTATAGTCAGTGCTATTCGTCTTGTCTAGATTCAAGCTGCAATTTATTTAACTCGGAGAAAGTCCCCAAACACCATGGGATGGAGATGCGAGCAGGAATGAGCTTTGTCATTATGGAAAGTCATCCCGAAGTTCTATCCTGTTGGTGTTTGTGTTGTTAGTACTCTTCAAAGGATTCTGGATGTGAGGCGACCTCTTCTCATATGGTGCATTAGGCGTTGGCGAGCTTTGACATCGTGCTATTCTTTAGCAAAGGCCGAATCACAAATTGCTTGCTGGAAGAATGCATATGCAGGTTAAGCATGAAATGAGATATGCTAACAAGATTACTAGTAAGATGTCCACTTCAAGCTATAATTTTGTGGCGGAGAGATTCTTCTCGTGGAAAAAGCGAATGCCATGGAATTAGCAAATAATTTGTCAATTGCAGGCACGAGTTTCAATGGTAATGTTTCCAAGAAGACAGTAGTTTTCTCATTGGAAATAATTTTGAATAATGAGAAATAATTTTGAACACGAAATAAAGCACTCGTCAGTGGAAAATCATCTTCCTAGTCTGGTTACATTGAAAAATCATATGTAGGCATTTTGCAATCGTTTTGATCGTATAATCTCAAACTTGATTTATTTAAGCATGAATCTAAAAGCAGAAGAGCCACATCCATGTACATTTTCATATCTGAAACCTATTTTTCTCTGGCGTAGGCTACGATTGAAGACTATTGAAAAATGTGGGAAATTTTTGGGAGGGTGAAAAGGGCCATTCCCAAAATTTACTCATTTGGTTTGAACAAAAAACTTTAAAAGGGTCATCTTATTGGTTAATAATCAGACTCTACTAAACCAAATTGTGTTAACCAGTCACGCATTGAAGCCTCAATCGAAGCAATTTCTTTAAGGTCACTCTTTTATATTCCTGTACCCTTGTATTAGATGACAATGGTGGAATTTTAGTAGTCGAAAGGCTGAAAGCTACTGGCAAGGTACTCTGTCTGATTCGCTGCTTGTCTACTTGAACATAAACTCAATATTTCCGGAGCTCAATACAAGGCCAAGTAGCTTGTAAGGCCAGGTAGCTTTTTAAGCCAAGTTCGAATCTATAATTATTAACACAAATATAGTGCGGGTCATGTTGAAATACTTGTTAAACATACTTAATGTGAAATAATTAAATTTTCAGAACATTGATTGAACATTTCACAAGAAAAATCACAAGTAAAGTCAATGTGTTGAGTCTACAGTTTATTTGCTAAGTTTCTTAACCATTGTCTAAGCCATTATTCTAAAGGGCAATGGCTATGTGTTTTGACTACTTTTAGGATTTTAGTCACAACCTTATCGGCTGAATTGATTTAAAATTTGAAAACTGTGAATCGACTGGATAACTGGATGAAGGTGTTAAACCTGGTGAACCGGTTCGGTTCTGCTCATGGGTTTTCATACTCTCCTTCTCCTTCGTTTTCACCTTGTTTTTGAAAGTTCTATCACATATTACCTCAAGATCCTATAAATTACAACCATTTGAACAATAACTACGCAAGTTTTGATAGAATTAAAGAGGGTTCCCTTGGGGCTTTTCAGTTTTCCACATTTTCGTAACTCCGGTCTCAATGAGACGGCATTTGCAATATATGTTGCCATATGATGAATTGTACAACGAAGAGAATGCTAGACAAATTGAGGAAATTAGGGGTTCGAGGCGTAACCTTGCCGAAGTGCTCTTGCGATGGATGGGAGATTGATGTTTTTCGTTTTCCAATTTCATACGCCGGAGAATGGGAGAGACTTGGAGCCATATTTTTCAGTTCTTTTTTTACAATTCCATTTTTGCCCCTGAAGTTTGTTTAAGTTCTATTTTTGCCCCCCATAAGTTTTTTCTGGTTTCATTTGACACCCTTGGGTTCGTTCTGTGTGAAGGCTCCCTTGCAAACACGAGACTTGCATGTCGTACTGAAAGTTTTACATTTACGAGACATATCTCAAATTTCTTTCCTGTTGATGTTTATCTGCAAAGCAAAAAATTGACATAGTAATACCTTTTCTTTAATTTACATTTTCACCTTTCTATATATTAATATACATATTTCAATGGAACAATTTTCAAATTTTAGAAAAATAGCGTTTCCAAAACTACTTTAATATTTTACTAAATATACACAAAATTAGTGACACATAGGCTGCAAAACTTTATGAAATATAAAGAAAGTTACAATCAATTTAATATTTTACTAAATATACATTTCCAAAACTACTTCAATATTTTGCTAAATATACACAAAATTAGTGACACATAGGCCGCAAAACTTTACGAAATATAAAGAAAGTTACAATCAATTTAATATTTTACTAAATATACATAAAAGAAGGTTATTTTCAATTAAGACTGTTTATTTCGCGGAAAAAGTACTTTTTCCATAATATCTAATATTTGGGACGCAAAAAATGGGTGATAAAAAAAAAAAAAATTCTATCGTTTCCAAAGCCGCTCCTCCTCCGCTGCTATCTTGTCCTTCTCTTCTAGATAGTAGCGCAAAGGTCTCTCCCTCCCTCCCTCCTAACATAACATTGAAACCTTGTCAAATCTGAGAAATAATCATTTGATTTTGATCGAAAAAATATGTTTTGATTGATCGAAATGATAGTGGTATCAAATCTTCCTTCGCATTGTCGGGATTACTTTGCCCAAAAAATCAAACTATTGCCTCATGAGACTGTCAATCCGTAGCCAAAGACACTTATTTTCAGCCAACAAGTGTTGACAAATGCGTAGTTCGTTCACAGGATGCTTGGTGTGCTGAATTTGTAGGTGATATTGGAAGGAAGTAGGAAATGGGTCGACCACAGATGAATAGATAAGACTATCTATTCAGTGATAATTGTCATGCTTTGGGTAGTAAAGTTTGGAGGGAAGTCACCATAAACTAGTTGGAATAATTTAGTTGGAAGACAATTTGTTGATCCGGCCTTGTGCTATAGAATATGATAATTCATGCATATATCTCGACCTGGACATTTTTGTGGGAAGGAAAAGCATAGATTGGATTGGTTACTAACATTGCACTATCAATTTTTGCCGGAGCAATCGATCTACTCTTGCATATCATGAAACTGTGAAATATTGACCTGGACCAAAGGTTACTCCTTTTGCAGTTGATTTAGTGCTTCAATTGTGTTGTGGGGATTGCCTATTCTATTGAATGGGATGGGTCAGGGATGATAATTATGTGCCTTATCATGATGTAGTGTTTATTAGTTTGGTAGTCATCTTGCCTTATCTAATGATTTGCAAATGGAAGACAATGTGGCCTAGCTAAAGTAATTTAGTTGGGAGAATAAGTCATCTGGCATTTTGCTTTTAGAAGCTAATGGCATTTTTTGTCATTTATTCGCTGCTATTGGGATGTCTGTTTTGGTCTTTAACATGGTGTACCTATGTTTGAGTTGAGTGAGAAGTGAAGAGGCTTTGAAGGCATTGGTGGGCATTGCTCTGAAGTGGCTGAAATAGAGATGAGGAGCTGCATTTTCCCTGTAGTTTAGCTGCATTTAGGTCATATACATTGGCACGAATTAGCTCTCTTATAGAGTGCCATTACCGGGTGCGTATATTTGAAACAATTTTTGGTAGAAATTGATGTTTCTGGTTCTTATTGAAAAGCAGCTACTTTGTATATTCATAAGCAAATGTATCTACCGAAATTGATGTTTCCTGGTTCATAAGTTTAGTTCTGCCTTTGTGTGCTTTGCTTACATCTTTGAACCCAACCATCCAATTCTTGACTGCATGATGCTTCTTAAGTTTGTGACTCAATAATTCACAAATATTCCCAAATACTGCTCTAAATTGATAATTCTTGAAAATGGCAACTAGAGTTTGTGAAACAATTTTCTCAATTTCAAGTACAGTTGTGACTTGGCAATCACATTTCTATTGATGTGTGATAGAAGTTAATAGTGACATGGAACTGACAATTCACTGTGTAGATGGACAAGATAAAATTAAGTGGCAAAAGCGAGTGCCTCTATAGCAGTCATGACTGTTATCACATTGGTTATGGATGATTATAATCATTGGAAAGATCATATCTTTGGAAGTGGAGAGCTTGGATACCATTGATAATGTCAAAGCTTAGATACAGGACAAGGTAGGCATTCTCCCAGATTAGCAGAGGCATATTTTTTTCCAGGAAGCAACTCAAGGATGGCTAGACACTGGCGGATGACAATCTACATCTTGTGCTTCGCCTTCGAGGTGGAATGCAGACTTTCTCAACTTTTTAGATTTCTAACACATTCGAATTATTTCCTAAAAAATCTCTCATGAAATGTCAACAGTGCGTATTTTTTCAATGGATAGCTAATTTTACCAAAATAGAGATAGACCTAGTAGTAAAGTTCCATCATTCTATCTGTATTGAAGAATTATTTCTCCACCATCTATACCAAAGCATTATTTCTCAAGTTCCGAAATAATTGCTCTTCATTTATCATATTTCACAATCGGAAGAATGATTGTTGCAAAACACAGCTCTTAAATTTGCAAGACTATTATGCTAAAAGTTTCTAACAATAATTCCTTAAACTTTGGGATGTAAAGAAACTACAAAATTTTGGAGGGAGCCAAGTTCATTAAATGAATATGAAATTTTTGTAAATAAAGAAAAGCATCAGCAAGGGGGGCAGGAAAGAGACATGGATTGCTACCATTCTTAGGGTGGAGCTAACTGTCATTGAGAGAGACCACATCAGGTTTGTCTATTCCCATCCCAAAGGCAATGTTAGCACATACAATCTGGACCTCTCCAGTATGCCATTTCGTTTAAAAAGCTACTCTTTGGCAGGCTGCTAATCCAGCATGACAGTACACTGTCTTTATACGGCACTTCTCATTCAAGTATTTTGCGACGTCAACACATTCACTCTTCGAAAGGCAATATATTGTGCCACAAAAATTAGCAAAACAATTCTTTAGCAGCTCTCCAAGCTGCTTCAGTGGTTCCTTGGTCTTAGCTATAACCTCTATTTTAGATTTGCTCTGTCAAAGCTTGTCTCAAGAACATGAGCATGGGGAATCCTAAGAGCTTTTAGGATATCCTACAATGATGTATAATTCAATTAGAACAAACAGATTATTTCAACAAAATCAGGAGGTTAACGTGTAAGTTTAGTACTTCACGAGCTGAGTGGCAGTAGCAGTTAAGGCCATCACTAGGACATACAGAAAGTTTTGCTTGAGACATCCCAGTCCCCGATAATCTGGACAAAAATCATGTCCCCATTGACAACAATAATGACAACCACGAAAGTGACAATCAATGAGCTTTTCTCATTAATCAGTCAAATGTACAAGAGAAGCTCAAACTAGCAGTACGTTCCTTTCACGAGATCACATTGGTAGAGCAAATCCAGTTAAGACCTTGAAAGAAACACAATCAATGACCACATGGGTGAACCTTTGTCTTTCTCAAGTTGTTAACATATAGTATAACCATTAACAGAATAAAAAGGGACTCAAGAACCAGCTTAAGAGACTGAGAATCATGCCAAACAAAGACAGGAGATGGGATCGTTATCCAAGCTTATGCTGGTTCCAATTACTTTGGAAAGTAATCTCCATTGGAGCTTATTTAAGTTGTGTCTTCTTTACTCAATATAATGAATGATGAGCCACTAAGTGTTCCCAAATGATGGAACCTAGGTCTTTTCTAAAGTTCAAACAACGAACACTGCATTCTGTTATATTATAACTTCAAAGGTGTCTGGGCTTCAGAAGGTTTAGTGTAACACTGACAATTTAATTAGGCTAGAAACACTGAAAATGCAAAAAGGTTTGGAGAAAGAGTTTAAGTTCATATATATAAAAGTTAACTTGCTTAGCTATATCAGGAACAAGGACAATAGTTTTGCAGTGGCAACATCACAAATAATTATTCCTTTTGAAGTAACTCTAGCATGATCTTTCTTCATGTACGAGGCATACCAAAGATTATGCATACCTCGCGCAATGTGTCTCATCAACAACAAAACCAGCTAGTTGTGCCCACAATGCATGATGGTTGAATATAAAAAATTTATAAAAACCTTTTCGAAAAAGTTATGGTGCATCAGAAACAATACCTTTTTATGCAAGCATTTCAATATCTCGAGAAATGATGGGTTTCCCACAATCCTTTGAGGAGTTACATACAATAGCTTGCATGATGGTTTATCTTTTGGAGATTAATAATTTGACAGTCACAACACTTACCATAAAAGCTTTAGAAGTCCAATATAGTTAAACCTTTGCCTTAGTTCTTGGAGGACAGCTGCTGCTTGGGCAGCAGTTTGTTGAGAGTTCAAGAAAGTAGATGGTATTCCGTACTTGAGGGTTGGAGTAACTAATTGATCTTGGACGAGAGATAGCAACAAGATATAACAACTGTGACGCCTGATTTAAGAGTTGCTGGCGGCTAAAACAAAGGGTAAAAACATCAGAAGAACACATGAAGAAAGGAAGGGGCAAGCGAATTATTATTTCTTTCACCATCAGCTGATCAGGAAGGACCAGTAGTCACTACTTGTCTTATAATTACTTTCAGCTAGAAACATATATCAACCACCTCAAGACTGAATAGAAAACACTTCTAGAAAATTCAAATTAATAAATTCAGATTAATATCTTCATCCTTAATTCAGTAAATCAAATATCTTGCATGCTACCAAGATCCATTGTATATTAAAGGACATTCATTTCATACCAATTATGGAAAAAAGAAGTCATAGATCATCACCCCTTGTGAGATAATGGCATAGCCAATAACTGCGAGGAAATTTAGAAATCTAGAACCCATATTTGGTGGAAGTACTTTGAAAATTATTCCTCTTTGACTTAGTAACCCATTTGGATTGGACCTAAATTATGACTGACAACAACACTTGCATGCATAAACAAGATGAATTTTCCAGTCAGTGATCAGAAGGTTCCTAGATGCTGCATTGGTTGAAATGAAGCAATCTTGCTTGGCTATAGAAGATTTACAAGCCTGATGCTGCATTGGTTGAAATGCTTTGTTTCCGAATATTACAACATTTGCCAATTCTATGTCATCCAAGGCTTGCAATTCCTCATAACTCAGAGTTCCTTGTTTGCATGTCGAAATCTGAGAGCAATGTCTTTTATTTGAAATTGATGATATCAAACCTTGAGTGACAATGTTCTTACAGTCCTTCAACACAAATAAGCCTCTTCAGCACCATAAATAGTTTCTGACATGGGAGTGATGGAAAATGAAAATTGTGCACAAAGAAATCCCAAGCCTTCATTTCGCAAAACACTCCTATCAAAGACGTCGGATGCTAAGTCCAACACTTGGATGATGTACTATACTTTCAAAACAAAAATCAACTGTTTTTATTGACCAAACGGTTCTAATATAAGTCATTTTAGATCTTAAAGACTGAAGTAACTAGCAAAAGTTAGGAGTGTCTTATACATTTGATCGGATGAGAGCCCTCATAAGCAATTTACTAAATGCTCTTGTACAGACAACCCTGCTTAAGGTCCTTTGCTGTAAGCAGAATTACAAGCAAACTGGAAATGATCAAGGAAAGACATTAATTTTAAGAGCAAAGAACAGTGACATGCTAATTTAAGGGGTTGGGCAGTTTCATCCATGTCAATGGGAGGACTTGTTTCACAATGACCAAGAGGGAATTACAATAAGAAATAAATCAATTTCTCACTAACCAAAACCCCAATTGCAAGAGTCAATCAAAAGCGAACTAGATGAGTGGAAAGTGTTTCCCGAGAGTTTTCTAAAAGGACACTCTAAACTCTCCTGATCAAAAACCAAGACAATCTGTCTTCTTACGTTCCTTCTTGGCCTAAATATACCTCAGCAACAAAAATATATAAAAATATGAGTTGCAGAATCATTGTTAAAAGAATAAAAACTCATGAGCCGAGATCTGCCAACTTTTTGTTAACCTCCTAGACAACTGGACCATTGTGGCCAGACTCTTGGGATTTGCCCAGTAACTATCGTGGCTTCTTCAGGTGTCCACAGTTGCTTCACTGAACAGCCAACCCTGTACAATACTCAGACATTCTTCAAGCTGCGTATTTGGTCCATGCAATTAAATGGGCCAATCCCAAGCCAAATCTAGGTCCATGAATCAAAAACTCAAAGCATAAATTTAACAACTGTCACCCGATTATGTTTGGGGATGGGAAAAAACATGCCAAGCCACCCTACATTTCTTTCTTTTTCTTAATCCTTTCAAACTGGTGGGGGCAGAAGGGAGTGAGACAACTTCATAGTTTTCAGAAGCATGCCATGGATTCTAGAGATCGTATGGCCAGAAGTTGAGTGGATAAAGGGCTCGGAGTATTGCTTTGATCGGGAATATAGCATGTGGGTTTCCTGCTCATTTTACTGCCAAATATATCATCGTCGTCTGCACTGTCAGTAGAGGAATCTACCTCAAGGAAAGTTCAATTTTTCTCAAGTCATGGAGAATCTTCTATAAAATTGACATCGTACACGGCATTGCATTCACCATCATTACTGATATCTTGGCCAAACATATCAGTCAAAACTGCAGAAGCCTCTGATTCCACAGCTTGCAAATCATCCCAATCCTCAGAATTTTTGCATGGTTTCAGGAAATTCTGCTAGGAAGTCATCGCCCCAGTGCTCAACAGTGATAAACTCTTGACCTTCCTTGCCTTAAGAAAACCAAAAGAAGAAAGAAATGATTTTGCAAGTTCTACAGCAAACAAGAGATCAAATAAACACAATCCACAATACGTAATTTGCACTTAGTTCAGTGAGACACCATATTTATATGTAGGCAAGACACCATATGTAAATTTGCAGTCAGTTCAGAAATAAGTCAGACATTTCGCTAGTCAATAAGACTGCTCCGCAAAACCCACAGAGAAATAGGGACGAGATCAATGAACTAGATTTAACCAACTCTGGTCCATTCACATCCAAAAGGCAGACCATTCCACAACCATCGTCAAAATGACGACTAACCCCAATAAATCTCCGTATTTAGGACTGCATAATCAATCAATTCACAAATCATCCACGCAACACAATCAATCGTCAGAATACCTACACAACCTCCGCAACGCTAATCAGCATAAAAAAATGGGCGACGAAATAACGATTCGAGTTACCGTAGAGGGAAACGAGACTGTCCCAAGCACTTGCTGGTGGACTGCTTGTCGAAGCCGAACTCAAGAGCCAAGCTCAGCAACCCCGAGCTTTCTCTACCTCTTCCAAGCCCCGATCCTCCATGGAGTCTCAACCTGTTCGAACGATTCAATCGATTGATTGATGATGCACGAGCTGCAGTCGAATCGAGACGATCGCTAATCTCTCTAGAGACCGCGCGCTTCGAAGTGCTATTTTCAAAAGACGTTCCCAGCGATGGCGGGATTGGTGATGTTTTCCGCTGCCTATTTTTATATATACGCTGGAGAATGGGAGAGATTGGAGCCTTATTTTTTAGATTTTTTTTTTTGAAATTTCCTCTTTCGCCCCTGAAGTTTGTCTAAGCTCTATTTTGCACCCCGGGCTTCATTTGACACGCTTGGGCTTGAAAAATCGTTAACCTCGGCAGATAGGATTATGTGTGAAGGTTACTTCGGAAACGGAAGACTTGCATATCATATGAAAGTTATAGACGTATCTGTTGCTGTGCGTCAGTGAAAGACAACATTGGCAAAGTAATATTGTTTCTTAATTTACATTTTTTTCCTTTCTATATATTAAATATATATTACAATGGAATGATTTTCAAAACTTCAGGAAAAATAGCATTTCCAAACACTACTTTACTGTTTGGCAAAAATAATAATAAAAAGCTACTTTATTATAGGCAAAACCTCTTGATGGGGACGGAAATTTCGCAAATCAAAACTCTCTTTTATGGGATTAGTCCTACATTCAACGTGGACCGTTGGATAGAAAGGGCAAAAACATGATCCGTCGAGTCTATTTTGCAAAATCGATTTTCTGTCATCACTTCAATACATGAAAGAAAGTCATGGATGTGATCAAATTATCATTTGATAAAGAAAAGTTACGATGAGTAAGGAAATTTACCAAGACAAAGATCTCAAGACTTTACGAAGTGCAAAATTGAATGATTTGTCATCTTTAACAGTTTCTTTCGTGACGTGACTGACTTGTTAATGGCTTTTTTTATCAGATTTATTAATGTTTGATGCCAAGGGGTTCAGAAGAATTTGTATTTTGTTGGTTCCTTAATTGTGGTTTATGTTGTTGCATTGCTTACCAAAGTTAGCATTCCCCGCCAGATATTCAGGCTCTACATCATCAATCTGGAGCATCGAATGATTTTCAGGAATTGGAAGGAAAAAGAAATTCCTAAAAGACAATATGATATGGATCCTGCAATGGAGGACAAGATTTGTGATCTCTATGACCTTTTTGTTGATGTACATATTTCCTTTGCATTTTTTATACTGCCTTTTTCTAGTTGAAACATGCTTTAGAAAGCTACTTTTAAACATGATTGTCTATTTGATTTCATGCTTTGAGGGTCTTGATGAGGACACCGGTCCACAAGTCAGAAAATTATATGCTGAGGTACCCTAGCCCCAAAAACTAAAAATTACTATCTGTATGGCTGTTTAGCTGTTATAGACATGTTGCAATCTTGTTTTGACAGTTCATCTTTGTGAAGCGTTCACAAAACCATCATGATGGTGTATATTGCCATAGTTTGCAGGATATAATAGTTGGATGTGAGATCAACTGCATTTACAGTGTTGATATATAATATATTTTATGTTCACGGTTGCAAGTATGTTCATATAGTGGTCAAACATGGTGATGGTTTTCCTAATGTGGGTTTCACATGCAGTGTTAGTTTATGATTTATTTATGCAATTATATGAAATTATGCAAGCACTAAACCCGCATTTCCCCTTGTTCTGAATTAATAACTGATGCAAAGAGTGGAGAGTGCAACCTACTTTTTGAAATGGCTGCAGTTGTCAACTTTGGGCCGCTACGAAGTCGTTTCGAGTAAACGTTTTGATGATAATCGTGATAGCATGCATATGAAATGTGGAGAACCCACTGAATTGGTTGGCTTGACTTGTTATTTTATATGATCTCTGTTTATTTATCACACTTTGATCTCCGTCCTTGTCTGAACCTTGGGATTACTGGGATTTAAAACAACTAGAGGGTATTCTCGAGAAGGAAAAGATACAGGAGGAATTGAGGTTGCAAGGCGTGTGGGCACCGGCATCTTAAAATAAGAAACATTTTCATGGAGTTTGTCATCTCTGCATCGCAAACGGTTTTATATGATCTCTATTTGTTTATCACCTCGGTTGGTTTTTACCTGCATCCACTGGTTCTAAGACTTTTGTCAGTGTAAAGTCTTCACTTTTTGGAGGCTAGGTACAGCTTGCAGAGCTGTGGCCAAATGGTTTTATGGACAACCATGGTATTAAGCCGGCAATTTGTAGGGCCGAAGAGAGGCGAAGGACACTTTACAACAGACACGAGGTATGGTTAATTTCTACATTCTTCCACCAACTTTCTTTTCCATGAACTGAAAGAGAATATGTAGTGCTTGGTGAAAGGGGAGAACGCCAATATTTTTTGTGTTCTACCTGGCCGCTACATGACTTAACATAGTTTTCCTTCAAAGTGATTATAATATTGTCTTTACTTATCCACCTATTGCTTTGACTTTTTTTATGGGTAATTGCTATGTAATATGGCTCTTATGTTTCTTCATGTGGACGGAGGAAATGGTGATTCCCGATTCGCAAAGAAATAAAAGTGGTTGTCGGCTTTATAAAATAGATTAGACATTGATAGTATAATTAATGTATTTGCCTTGAGCGGTGTAATTTATGAATTTTGAGACCTCATAGTGGTAGAAATATATGCAGTTTCGCTTTTCATGAGAATGTAGAGTAGCATCTTTCTTCTTTACTCGTGTATGTGAATTTTCTTCCAAGTGCGATGCATAAGCAGATATATGCCACTGGATGGTAGCTTATGTCATCCTTATAATCTGTTTATAGGAGGATCAAAGAAAATGAGGCGGGAAAAGATGTTGGTGCCTAAAACAGAGGAGTCAGTTCCAGTTGAGGGTCTTTCAGTTGCTCAGCCACAAACCCCGCCAGAGAGATTGTCTATTGATTTAGGCTTCATGGTACAACTACTGCTAGCAGACCTATTCACAGCCCAACAACGGCAACTGCTAGGGTTTCTAAATTTGTTTATGCAAAAAAGCTTTCAATCCTTGCCATATTGACATGATACTGGGACCAGAATCCTAGCTGTTTCATCTCTCCAATATGAGCATATTTGAGGTTGTATGCCATAATTACATGTGGAGTCCGCATCGAAAACGGCAGACAAAGTAAAGGATGAAACAGAAAAGCTCACTTGTGTTGCATAAAAGTAACCGTAATCAATCATCATCATCATCCGGTACTAAAAGAATCCTGATAAACTACTAGGGTGTGGGAGATTAGGGTTTTGCCTCTTCTGTTCCCCATGGTGGTCGACGCTCGCTCAATGCTTGACGGAGACGATGAACTGCTATGTCTGTTCTGCATTTTCAGAGTGAAGGGTGGTGAAAGTGTTTTTCAAAGAGCGACGAGAGAGAGAGAGAGAGGGAGAGAGAGAGAGAGAGAGGATTTGAGGAGGAAGACCAAAGGTGCGAGTCTTATGAATTTTCGGTAGGATGGGAATTGAGGCGAGGGGATGGCGAGTTTTGACCTCACAAGTTCGGCCAGGCGCATTTTCCGCACGCTCCTCCGCCACGGGGGCAGCTGCAATTTATTGATCTTTTTGGTAGTCAAACTCTCTGCATAAATTTTTTGACCAAAAAAAAAAAAAAACAAAAGAAGACTTTGCATCAATTCTATTGATCCATCGTAATGCTCTTTAATATTCATAACACCACATGCAAAAGCGTTTTCCTACATTTGATCATGTAGAGTCCACTCAACCAAAAAATGAGCTTCACACCACTTGACTAACAAATCACCGTAGCAACTGTAGTACTACTCTACTTTTCAAAAACTTCTACCATTTGACAAATTTAAAAAGCAAAGTGCAACTGAAATTCATTAGTAAAAAACAATTAAACCATAAAAAGTTCAAAATACTTAATATAAATCATGAATATATAACTTCACATCTTGTTAATTCACTTAAACTTCTAAACACTTGAAAACAAATCAAACGACACGTAATTAATACTCAACAAAAGTTTTAAATTGAAATTACTACTAGTGTTATTGATAGAACATCTCAATATAATATAATATAACAGACATTTCACTTAGGTTTAAATATATAAAAGAATTATAAATAATATAATATAATATACAGGGTTGGTCCAGGGTTGGACCGACCCAAAACTCTTAGGACCGAGGACCAACCCGCACAGTGTTGGTCCTGGAATTTCAGGACCGAGGACCGACCCAGTCCCCTTGGGAACCGGACCAGGACCGGCAGGGTTGGGCCGGTCCAGGGTCGGTCCAGGGTCGACCCTAGACCGCTGCTCACCCCTACTTATAAATTATAATTTACTCGTACTTCTTTCTCGACGATAATCCAATTTCAGAAAAATCTCCGAAAATAACCCTCTATGTCATAAACCGAATAAAACATAAGTCAAAATCCTAATAAGTGGCCAAAGCATTTGTATTACTTCTTTTTATACAACACATCTAATCCATCTCGAGAGATTCGTTCTTGTTTTTTGCAAAAATTGAGGTTTCTCCACTATTCAAAAATAATTTTATTGCCAATAAGTGAAAATGGAAAAAAAAAAAAAAGAAGGGTACCCAGATATACATGGCTTCAATTTGATGGACTTTCCCTTTTCAAGATCTCTTTCATTTAATTAGCAAAAAAAAAAAAGAAAAGAAAAGAAAATTTCGTCCTTGCACAAATCGGGATTTGCCTTGTTAGAAATATTCGATTTGGCCTTTAACCATATTCGAGAAGAAGAAAAAAAGAAAAGGAAAAAAAGAAAAGATGAAAAGTTCAAAAACGGAGGATGGAAGAGCGAAACGACGTTCCCCTCTGCCAAGAACTGCCGAGGTCGAGCGGTTCGTGCTGCGTCGTCGTTTTTTCCTTTAAACTCCAAGCGCTGAAGCTGGCGGATCTAGGCGTTGGAGGGGGGCTCACATGGAAACCGGAAGCCTTCGAATCTCCCTCTGTCTTTGCACCTGCGAGTCACGTGCCACAGACGAGAAATGTGGGGGATGGATCGTGGGTCGGGCGAGGAAAGAGGCCATTTGCCCGTGGCAATCGGTGCTGCGAAAACGGTGCTGAGTCCGGATCCGATCCGGGTGTGTTTTTGTCTTTTTATCCTTCTTGAATATCTAAACCTGTCAAAAGTAGATCGTTTAATAAATGACAAGATATTAAATGGATTTACGACCCGACCCATCTCGTTTTTGGGTGTAAATTTTCTAGATTTGGGTTAAATAAAAAAATGTTTTAGCATCACGGGACAATGTCAGATATGAGTCACTTATATACATATTGTATATAAATTGATTAAAATGGATTAAAATGAGTTTATTTAGGTTGAACTATTTTCGATACATACCAAAACCAAGCCGAAACACCCTTTTGATGGGTATATGAAGATCTATCTCCAAATGGCAAAATAAGTTCACTACCATTCAATCTTTATCGCTCGTGGTCCCAGGTTTGAATCTCCCAACATTTGCACCTCTTTGTTTTCACCAAGACATCATTTTGTTGCTCTCTTTTTACCAAAAAAAAAAAAATCTATAAAAAGATTTATCGCCAAGAAGCTCCAATTTTTGGTTGCTCTTGAAACATGATAAAAAGTGTTATCCATGATCCAATGTAATTTTTAAGCACTTATGGGTCCACAATAAAAACTTCATGTGAAGTTTTGATTTAGACATGTGACTAACCTCTTAGAGAAAATTAACAAAATAATCCTTAATGGATGTCGATTCGATCATAAATTTTATAATTTAGTCAATTTAGTTCTAAAATTATTGACAATTCATTAATGTAATTCTTCTGACTAATTTTAATTGAAAATTACTGACGTAAATATTGACCATTTGTTGTGACGTAATCAATATTGGCATGGACAACTTTTTACAATTTTTAAAAGAATCTTTTTGAATTCTTTGCTTTTATTCTTTTCTTTTACTTTCTTTTCATGGCTCGTGTCGCCTGGCGCGGGCATAGTGTGTAACTTTTTCAAAGTTGGAGAGCAGTCGTGCAACGGTGTGGAAGTTGCGGGGGTTTTTGAGAAATTATCCACAAAATTAATGGCACAAAAAAGGGGAATTAAAAAGGAAAATCCGAAAAGAGCGCAAGAAAAACCCCATTCCCGCGCTTTCTCATACCCTAATCCATCCCAATTTGGGGAAGAATTCAAAGAAAGCTCACTCCACTCAATTTTTCCCCAAGTCGCTCCTCCTTCATCCTCTTCCAACTTCCGATTCCCTTCGCGCTTCATCGTTGCTCTCTCTCTCTCTCTCTCTCTCTCTCTCTCTCTCTCTCTCTCTCTCACATGCATTTGGATTTCGGAGAAATCCTTAGCAACGAGACCGATCATTTGTTGAGGAAGTCGCTACCGGAGAAGGAAGATATAAGAAATGGCTATACTTGATTTAATCCTGGTTTTTGGTATTATCCTTTTACTTGGGAATTTGATTACTCAGATGAGAAACAGTGAAACTTCCCGGCATGATAATATCATTGACTTTGACTTCTAAATCAGTCCTAAAGAATTGTGTTATGTGGTTCAAGGAAACAAGGTGTTAAAGAACCTACAATTTGAACTGCCAATTGTTAAAAGATCCTCAGCCAGTTCTCGCTTTTCCAGTGTGAGTTAGGACTGCCTGTTGGTTGCTCAAAGCACATTGCTCAGCAATGTTATTACCACTGAATCTTTCTATTGGCCTCATATATGATGCTCTGTAGCACTATGAGTCCCACTACAATGCCCTTGACTGGCACTGTGAGTCCCACTACAATGCTCTTGACTGGTTGTAAGCTCCAGAAGATAAATACAAGGTTGCTAAAAGATGGGGTCACATTCATATTTTGAATCACAAATGGTTTGGTCAATTAACTTCTGGGAAAGGTGATATTTCAGTTACTAAAATACCTTGTTGCTGTCAACTGTAGAAACATTTATGTTCTTTTTGAGCCATCTTGTTGTCTGCCTCTAATTTTGAGTTCTTTTGCCGACTAGCATCTCTTAATGAGGACTCCTATCCTGTTCAGGGTAGTTCCATGTCTTCAGTGAAAACTGCAAGTAGTCAGCAAAATCAGTAGAGGGTTATTATAAGTTCACAATCTCTCCCCTCTTCAATGGTTGGAGATAAGGACTTCCATTCCATTTCAGCTACTGACCATGCCAATCTAGATTTAGAAACTACTCTCTCACAGAATGTGTCTTCAATGTTTGTGGATCCCCATTTCCTTGCAAAAGAGGATAATATTGAAGTGGCAGCTGTGCAATCCAATGGTGAAGTGAATCATGATGGTTGGGTTGCTGAAGACTGAAAATGAAGACAATAACCTATATTTGTCAGAATGTAAGTTAACATCATCAAATGCTCGATTCCCCCAAGAGTGTTCCTAAAAGAAGTGATTTGCAACTACCATTCAAAGTTGGCTTGAAGATACAAAACTTGGTGATCTGATTTTGAAGGCAGTGGAGCCTTAAATAGTTCTGCTTGACACATATGATGACTGACTAAAGAGTATCTCATCATACACTGCTTTCTCTCGTTTCATTATGATTCTCCGTGCTCTTCATGTGAACAATGGGAAGACTGAAATGTTAGTATTGCCTAATAGGACGGTAGTTGCTGATTCACATGACATTCGGCTGTCTTTCACATATGATTAGTGGCTGAAGGCTGCGATCTTTTAAATGGCTTTGTCAGCTTGCAACTCTCCAATTTGAGGATATCATGCACTTCATGACATGGGTGGCCAATTTCGCCGAGTGAAATGATTGTATTTACATGTTAAAAGATGACATATGACTATAGTTAATTTGTGTTAAAGACAATCTTTCAGCTCTTCCCGCTAATGGCATGCATATAGTTTCCAGGATGGTATATGCTTGTAAGTAATAAACAGTTTCATATGGTTTTCTTCTGGATCTCTTTCCTGCATTTGCTGCGGACCTTGCAATCTTTTGGCTGGTGAAGGTAAAGGATCTTTTTTTATCTTCATGTGTTGATCCTTTGCTTTTGTTTATTGTGCAGCAGAACCCAGGATTTTTAACCTCGGTTTGAAGTCTCATATGTGGTGGTACGGGGGTCACTAAATTTATTCCTTTTTGTTCTTCTGTGTTTTGGGCCACTGATGTCTTATCTCAGTCAAGGGATGAAAGAGGGAAGGGTCAAAGAGCCAATAGTACTCCATTTATCCTATTATTGCTCCGGAAGACACTTGGCAAAGCACCAACATACCTTTGATTTATGTAGTTTCTATCCAATAAAAGCCGACGAAATCAGAATTTTCCAGATCAGTCTAATGGTCCGTTATATGTTAAGCCGGAAAATGACAAGTTTCCTCCTTAGCAGAACCCTAGTCAAAGATCTCGCTAATTTTTCACGTTACTCTTTTTAATAGCACTCTCGTAATATTGTTCACCTGGATCAATAAAAATAATTGGACTAATGTGGACTCAATAAACTCACAATAAGCGAAGCAAGCATGAGAGAAGAAAACGCAGGGAATGAATAAAGATTAAAATATTACAAACTTTATTATAATATTGATGTATATTCTAAGCAACCGATAGCTTTGACAAATCAATTTCTATCCTCTTCAAACCCTTCGCAAGGCTAGTAATTGAATGCATGGCATATTCTCGTGTTCACATTCATGCATCATGACCTATGTTAGGCCACTCAAGAAGGTATAGTTATAGAGCAATAACCATTGCAAAGTATTGATAAATAAGAGTTATTTAGAGTCAATAGACAAAATGAAAAGTTCAGTGTATGTCAAATTTACAACAACATCAAGATTTCTTACAATATCTATTGAAAATTATGAAAACCTTACATCGAGTCTCACTAGAAAACACAAGTTGCCGCACTACCATTCAAAAACTTCAAATTATGATTAGTATTGTCCGTTGTGCCACTTATAACTTAATTCTATACAATATTTCATGATAAAGACTGGTCTTTTATCCCGCCGTAAACATAACCCAAGTGATTGTAACTACAATCTCCCGTAGAGATAGGTAAACGCGATTACCTCACATTCATACACCTTCGAGGAAATTCAGGGGAAGAACTAGAAGCACTCCAATGTTGAACGTACCAGAGTCTTTTATTTATTTATTTAGATTTTGGAGTAGGTTTTGTCCGCGTTTGCCTTATCCCTTTCTTTGGTTAAAAGAGAAGAGCTGGAAATTGCAATGAAGCAAGCAAGATGTTGGAAGACTTGCTTTCCCTCGCCTCATGCTACAAAGTATGATTAGCCAACAATCATGATTAGGAAGTTGTGTGCTTTCCACATAATAACCAATCGAGGTTGATTTAAATATGAGTATTCATCACCTCCTTCGTTACCTTCTTATAAATATAATTTAAGCGAGCCACAAATTAAAAATATGGAATGAAATGTATCAAGCTGCTCTGATTACATCATAATTATATTTTAAAAAAATTTATTGCGAATTTTGCAATTCAATCCATTATTAAGTCGTAGTATGGGTTAAAATCAAAAACCATTCGTTAGAACCGCTTGCAATTTTTTTTTTTACGCAAATCTTCTTCGGTTCTACACTCAATCACCAAATCCAATGACCTAACAAAACAGCGGAAGTCTAATTTTCACATGTACAAAAACCAAAGATATTTGCAATCCATTTTACTTGCTATAAACCAATGTAAAAAGTCTGCTTTGAATTTCCTTCTCCTAGTTTTAAACATTGGAGCTGTTTGACATTAAGGGTGTGTTAGTCTTGCGAAAAATGATTTAGGCAAATAATTCCATAAAAATCGCTAACAATAATGAACGAATGAGAGATGCTTTTATTATTCACAAAAAATGTTTGGATCTAAAGTTTTATCGATAATGAATATATTTTCATTGATTAATTATATCAAGTGATATAAGCGATCATTTTTATGATACAAGCACCTCGCCATTTGCATGAAAAGTACATTTGAGAGTGATGTGCTTTCCGGATACCATGCTCTTCATGACTGGGGTGGCAAATTTTGCCAAATGAAATCGTTGTTTTTACATGTTAAAAAGATGACTTATGACTATAGTTATTTTGTATTGAAGACAATCTTTGAGCTCTTCCTAATTAAATGGCACACATATTGTTTCCATGATGGTATATGCTTGTAAATAATAAATGGTTTCGTGTGGTTTTCTTCTGGATTTCTTTCCTTTCCTGCATTTGCTGTTGATCTTGCAATCTTTTGGCTGGTGGACGTAAACAATATTCTTTGTTCTCTTCATGCGTTGATCCTTTGCTATTGTTTATTGCGCAGCAGGACCCAAGTTTTTTTTAACCTCGTTTGGAAGTCTTAAATTTGGTGATACTAAGATGATGGGTGTCAATGAATTTATTCCTTTCTGTTATTTTCCATTTTGGACCACTGATGTCTCATCTCAGTTAACTAATGAAAGAGGGAAGAGCCAAATATCCATCGGTATTCCATTTATCCTACTATTGTTGTGGAAGATACTTACAAAGTACCAAGATACATATGATTCCTGTGGTTTATGACCAATAAAAGCCGGCAAAATTGGATTTTTCAGATCAGTTTAACGGTCGATCATCTGTTAAGCCAGAAAACAAGTATGTTCCTCAGCAAAAGGCAAAGTTCTTACTAGTTTTACATGTTACTCCTTTTAATAGCATTCTCATAATATGGAGCAATTATTTTGTAAATCTAATATATGTGCTGAATTGTATCTGGACCAAAGAACAATGTTGGATCGAATGTAAATCTAAAAAAAGAAAAGTCACGATCAGCATAAGCAAAGCAAGCAGGGAGAGGTAAATGGATTTTATAAATTTAAATAAAGATGAAAATTTGACAAATTTTATCAGGTAGCTACACTTGGCTATGCTGATGTATATTTTAAGTATCTGATAGCTTTCACATGTCAATTTCAACTCTCCTCAAACACTTGATGACAAACTAGCATGAGGATTATATGTATCGTATATTCTTGAGTTCTCATGGACCATGACCTGTATTGGCTCACTCTTGTCAATTTAAAGGAAAAAAGAGTATAATTATAGAACAATAACATTACCACATATACTATCAGATCAATATGAGTCATTTAGAGTCAATAGCCAAATTGAAGAGCTTGATGTATAACGTATATACATAGCATTATCAGACATCTAGATTTTATTAAAACTCCTAAAAAAATTATGCAAACCCATGCAAAGCCCCATCGTAAAACACAAATTTTAGTACATTATTATATTATGATTGATTTTTCAGCTGCATCATTTATA
Source organism: Eucalyptus leucophloia subsp. euroa (assembly GCA_017140325.1). Taxonomy (NCBI): domain Eukaryota; kingdom Viridiplantae; phylum Streptophyta; class Magnoliopsida; order Myrtales; family Myrtaceae; genus Eucalyptus; species Eucalyptus leucophloia. The sequence continues at coordinate 18,413,969 of CM029469.1, read as the reverse complement.
AATTAAGTTTACATAATATTTTCACGATAAATAATGGTCTCTCATCTCAAAATGCAACTAAGCAAGCAACATAGTAGAAGACTTTGACTTGCTTTTACTCGTGAGAATCTTTTTCCATCCTTTTCTTTTGAGCAGGTCTTGTTGGCTTTTACCTTATCTCTTTCTTCACAATTAAGCAAACAAGATGGTGGAAGACTTTGACTTGCTTTTCCTTGTTAGTCCTTTTTTTATCCCTTTCTTTTGAATAAGTCCCGTCGACTTTTGCCTTGTCACTTTTTTTGCAACTAAGCAAGCAGGATGGTGGAAGACTTTGACTTGCTTTCTCTCAGCATAGAATTTTCTGAAAGGTTATTAACTCGGTTTCATAGAAAAATTAATATATAATTTTTGGAAAAGTCTTTTTTTCATTATAAAGATTTCTTTTGCAAAATGTAGATATTGGCATGAGCATGCCGTGTAAGGAGAAATGTCATCAACCCAATTTGGTGTCGCGCTTGGCTACTGCAACATATTTGTTCTTTAGTTGAGTCCTCAATGATGGCCCACCGCAGAGTTGGGCTCGACATCAGATCTAGTCAAGCTCTGTCGCAATGTCTAGCTGGATGCATGCCAGAATTACTAAAATGTGACGCTAGATCTAGTCACGCATTATTGTAGCTTTGAGCAAGAAACCTCTATTTACGAGTTGGGCCATGACGAGAGAGAGAGAGAGAGAGAGAGAGAGAGAGAGAGAGAGAGAGAGAGATGTGGACAAAGATGGGGGCTAACTTGTGGAGGAAGTTGTTGGTGTTGGTCAAGGAAGTGACCGTAGGATGGTGACATTAATTTGCAATGGTGAGAGAGAGAGAGAGAGAGAGAGAGAGAGAGAGAGAGAGAGAGAGAGAGAGAGAGAGAGAGAGAGAGAGAGAGAGAGAGAGAGAGAGAGAGAGAGAAATGATGTGGTAGAATAAAAGGTATTTCATGTGAGTCGTGTCTTGAAGGCGTGACAAGCCAATGGAAAGTGAGTAGTTTTGACATTTAAGCAACATTGGCTAATAACCAACAAAATCCACCATCCAAAGCAACCTAAACACATCAAACTGATCGACCAAAAAAAAAAAAAAACACATCAAATTAGAACAATACCAAACATTTCGCTCATCAACAAGACTATTTCGCCAAACTAGCTCCGATCTATTTAAACAAAAGTAGACTATTCCACAGCCATTATTGTAGCGGACGAGAAATACCTACATAATATTTGCAACGCTAACTAACAAAAAAAAAATGCATGACAAAATAATGATTAGGGTACCATAGAGCGAAATGAGCCGATCCAAGCACTTGTTGGCGGATTGCTTGTTGAAGCCAAACTCAAGCACCAAACTCAGCAACTGAGCTTTCTCTACCTCCAAGGCTTGATCCTCCATAGAAGTCAACCTGTTCCAATGATTCGATTGATCGATGGATGATGCACAAGTCGGAATTGAATTGATCACTAGTCTCTCTTGAGAGCGAGCACTTCAAGTGCTCTTTTCAAAAAATCTTCCCAGCTATGGTAGGATTGATGTTTTCCCTTTCTATTTTTATACAAGTTAAAAAAATTCAAAATTCAAAAAAAAAAATTATGTTAATGTCGGCCGTTACTTATAGGATGCTCAACGTCTACGTCAACAATTTTCTACCACAATTGGCCGGATGAACTACATTAATATATTATCAAAAGGATCAAATTGGTAATTAACTGAATTGGCACAAGTATGATTGGTTTATAACTTTTTTGGAAATTTTCTCATGCTTTCTTCATTCCCTTATACTTCATCATAATTTTGAACCCTGAATACATAAGATAAAAAATTTTATGTGCAAATTAAGCACACGATATTAGTCTAATTCCTTACATCCTTAAGTGTATGGAGGAGGACCCTAATTAATGTCATCGGCTAGACATTGAGCAATTTTATTTTATTTTGGTCAGAGACGTTGAGCTAATTGATAGTGAGAAAGATCATTTTTTGAAAAACTAAAAATGATGGGACCCATAAAATTTTTACGTGAGTCCAACAAGATCTAAAGGTATGTAATAAATACGGAACAATGACGTGGCACTCGATCATTGGTCAATGCAATAAGGAAGTGAAGAAAAAACTAATTCAGTTGTCGCACCACATAAGTAGGCTCCATGTGCTGGGATGTACCACACTCAAGCATGAGGCCCACTATAAGGAGCCGCGTGAAAGCAAATGGAAAAATCATTATTTTTCTCTTTTTTCAAATAACATAAATTGCATATAGACATGGTTCAGACTCATTAAAATATATGTTGAGTTAAATCTTGTTACTTTGAATTCATAATAAGATATTCTTTAAATTTTAGTTAACTCATATATAATCTACGTCACCGATATGAGTTAAAAAGTAAATTTTTAACCGTTTCAATGCCTTTAGTGGTGAAAAGCTTTCATTTCATTGGGAGAGAAAGCAAAATGTTATCCATATTCATTTTGATTTGCGCGACCATGTAATCCTATTACAAATAGAAGCAACAAAATATGAGGGTTAGTCGGATAAAAAAGAAAATTTCCTCATCAAAGACGTGCAAATCCACATTAGGATTGTGTGCATCCCAAGCAAATTTGGTTCATCTTTTAAGGAAAGGGAGGAAGAAATTTCCAATATGAACACTTTGCAAAAGTTATCAAGTAAAAGAGATAATTCTGTTTGACAAAAAATAAGGGAGATAATTCCGTGGCTCTTAAGGAATAGCATCACGTAAAAAGAGTCAATTTCCACTTTGATTTGCTTGGTCATGGGATCCAATAACAGAAAGAACTAGCAAGAAAGGCCTATAGGAGTTGTCGTGTCAATTTGATCGTGTCAATTTGGAGGAAGGGATTGTTTCGGTGGTCTTGGTCAAAAAGGTTGGAATCAAAAGAAGTAAAATTGTGCGTCTCCTCTGGGGCAAGAGAAGAAGTAGAGCTTTATTTAAAGTGCCAAGAAAGTAGGAGTCGTCTCGTCAATCTAGTGGAAGGAATTGCGTCAGTGGTCAAAAAGGTTATAATCAAAAGAAGTACAATTGCGCGTCTCCTTTGGGGCAAGAGAAGAAGTAGAGCTTTATTTAAAGTGCCAAGGACCTGTGCTTGAAGAGGAGACACACCAATTACCATAAATACCTAAGACCCTCGTTTTTGTTTTAAGGTGTATTTAGTTTGATAGCTCTAGGTTGAGGTGTGAAGGTGATCCCAGATTGTACTGCCTTTGGGACTCGGACACAACTTGATTTGTTTCAAGACAATTTCTTTTCAAACACTAAAATCTATCATAGTAATTTCATCTCTATGTCGCTCCTCGAGGTAAGCACGATCTTCATTCTCCAGTCTATTACAATTGATTGGACAAAAATATATTTGATTATTACTCATGGCATAATACCATCATCCTTTACATCAAACAAATATTACTTGTGAAATTCCCTCCTTTTTCAAAATCATCATCACATGTATTGCTAATTTTTCTTACTACAGTCTACTCATTTAAATTAATTGGTTATTTTCACCAAAAAAACTAATCGGTTATGAATGGTTAGACCGTTGAATCTGGTGGACTTACATGCTGGCCCTTGTCTTGATGTGGTTTTCGAAATAGTAAATGATTGATTGAACTCCCTTAGAACAAAAAGCCTGCTCGTTAAAAATTGTAAAAATACCCTTCTACACTTGATTTTGGGTCCATCGGTCCTATACGTATTACGTACCCAATTGTCCAAAATTGCTTAAATCCGGAAACATCCAAAATACTTAGTTTTTGCATAAATAATTCCTTTTTCTTTTTCATGAAAACAGCTAAATATAGATTTTTCTAGCTAATGATCTAGCTAGTATTCAATAATTGCACAAAACCTTTCACAGGCTACAGATTAGAATTGTCAACAACAAAAAAATTTCTGAACAAATCAGATTAACTAGAGAATTTTTGGATGTCCATAAAACCATTTTCCATTGTATTGGCAATTTTTGTAACTTTTGGAAAAATGACAGAAAATTCAAATGTTTTCCGTAAATTATGAAAAATTCACAAATGTACTTTTTTTTTTTTTTGGTGCTGGTTACAATGGAAAACTTGAAAGTGAGCAAAGCTGCTGGTTTCAATGCACTTGAACATATTTAATATGTGGTCAATTTTTGGGTGGACTTTATATCTACATATTGAATTAGAGAAACTCGTCATGGTTTTCATGTGATTTTATTGCTTACATTAAAGACATAACTTTTACTTATCTATAGCGTAGAAAATTACTAAATGGATTTGACAACATGATTTATGAATGTTTAGGGTGGGCGAAGGATGTAGCATTTACAGGTGTCAAAACGCCTTTGATAATAATATAATGGAAAATTCACAAGCTGGTTAAAGCCACATTTATTTGTTTAACAAAATGGTTTTTAGGTGGATATGAACACAAGTGGTCATTCCGTACTCTCTGGTCAAAATTGTGTGGCTTGACTTGGCTTGCCATCTGAAAACAATTTAATTGCTACCAGTCAATCAATAACAATTCGAGACTATCGTCAACGACTGATTGGTCCTCTCTCTCTCTCTCTCTATCTTTTGCATTCGGCCTTTCTCTTGCAGAACATTTCGAGACTATAGTCTACTAATTAGTCCTCACTTGCTTTCTCACTTCTTTTACTTTCGAAAGTTCTCGCCCAGGCTTGTTTAGGGTCTTCTCTCTCCGATCTGGTGCCTCTCTTCGCATCTCAGCTCGCGGGAGGTAATTGCTTTTTCATGTCTTATTACTGCAGCGTTTCTATTGATTCATTGCTTTGTTTTTGGAATAATAGGCTGAACTAGTGTGTCTTGGGCCCTTTTCGTCTATTGCAGACGTGGGGAGGACGCTAAATAGCAAAGGAGGGTCTTTAATTCTCTCTTTTGGAGTCGATGTTACCTGTTAATGAGGTACGTCCCCGGCTCAGATTTGACTTCGATGAAAAAAGGAGGCCTTGTTTTTTACTTTAGATGTGGCTAATCCTATGATGGCCTTGTTGCCTGATTGTTTGTTGCATCGTAATTGAGTATTAATCTTTTGTTGAACTAGAATGAGTAGGTCTGCAAGTGCGTCAAACTCTAATGCGCGCAAAATTTCCATATTTTGTTTGAATCTAGAGATAATTTTTGTATGTGTTATGAGGTTTCTCTGTGTTTAAAGGTCCTCGATCAGTTTATAGAAAAATAAATCAGAAAAATAAAAGTAGGCTGGTTCAAGATCAGCTAGTTTGGTTCTTGGATACAAAAATGGAGAACCAATTATTATTTAATAAAATCCTATTTCTTAGTTTGGAACTCATTCTCAAACCAATCATCCTAATAGCAAGTCTTCACTTAAGGAGATTTCATTTGACAATTTTACCTCCCAAGAGAACATTTCAAATGAGTAATATTTGTTTTCCTCAAATTGTTGGACCATTATTCTTAGAAAGTATTTTCCCTTGCACCTCTAACTCATTTTCTCCCTTCAAAGCTTTAAAATTGATTGAGTCTTTGCTGAAAAAAAAGAAAAGTAAATAAGGAATGAAAAAAAGTTTTTAAGCATTTTAACTATATTGCTACTTTTTACCTGCTCTCAACTCATGATTGTTTCAATCATCACAATATAAAATATACCAACATCCATAGTATGATACTTCTTAAGATCTTTTACATGATACACAATAGTAAGAAAAAAAAAAAAAACCTAATTCGATCAAATGACACACATGAAAACAATCAAATAAATCGAGCCATATGCACGTATTAGGAGATTCACCTAGCTTTATATCATTCATTTCTTACACCTGTTTTGTTACAAACAATAAATTCATTCTTCAAAATGTTATTAATCAATTTAACCTGACTTATAACAAATTTAGTCAATAATCCTATTTTGCTTCCATTTCAGTTCGCTCCTTGGCAGTGCTTCTTGCGTCTCTATGCTTGTATTCAATAATCTCAATAAGAAGGAAAAAAAGTACGCAAAAAAAGAGCACTGAGGGAAAATCTGTTCCTCAATTTGGTGCCACCCAACAAATTATAGCTTTATTTTACAGACAAGATATCAATCAACCTTTTTAGATTTTAAAAGTTGAAATGAAAGACTTGGTAATAACATAAAAGGCTCGATAATAACATACTAGTTAAAAATAAATTCATTTTACATTAAATTGGAGCATGTGGTGCCGGCATGGAATAGATAAAAGATAAATAACCATGAGCATTTTTTTATGTGTACCTCACATTTCCAACTTCATTAAGAATATGAATTTTTTTTAGAAAAAATTAAAGTATAAAATCACATCCACAATTACAAGCTTGGTCTTTTCTCAACGGCTTTCACACATTTCTAATTCCGTTTCAACTCCAATATTTATCTTTTAAATGATTTATCAGATTCCATTTCCAATAACCATGTAAACCGAACCTATGCTTATATTTTTGATTGAATGCAATATAGTCGTACATAGATTCTAGTAGTCCAATTGATAAATTAACCTACACGTTACTCGTGAGTGGATCAAGCCAACAAGTTTCACTTGAATAGGATGAGGTCCAAAAGAAGATAAGGCGAGGGCTAAAAGCATCTGCAACTGCGCCCAGTCAATTAATTACCAATTAATTATAGATTTCTTGTTGATTTTTTCTTGTGTGGTAACATATTCATGTTCATACTTGTTTGTAGAGAGAAGTTCATTGATCCTTTTATGTAGCAGAAACGCATCTTTCGTTCCAACTTTTACCCTAAGATTGCCATGCATCTTTCGCTCCCTTTTTACTTTTAATTTGTGTTCATGAAGTTTTCTATGTGTCGTGAATTCATAATTCAAAAGTCTTTTGGACGTTACCTCTAAATATCATTGCTTCCTTCTTAAAGTAAGCCCAGACACTTCATTCTCTTCTTTTCTATGCTTTCTCCAATATTTTCTTTTAATTTTCTAATATCTCACATCCTTCTTTTTTCATTGGTCTATTGATTTTTCAAGAGCTGAATGATATGCCAACAAAATTATAATAAAAGAAATGACAGTGTACAAGTATTTCATAAATCATTAGTAACTTGATACTAACCCCTCATGCTCATTTGGTGTCATTTAACAAATTATAGCTCTATTTTGTAGACAATATATCAGTCAATAATTTATATAAAATTAAATTGGTGTTAATCTGGTGCTCATCTCTACCTCACATTTCCAACTTCATTAAGAGTATGGCAATTTTAAATAAGATTACAATATGAAATCACCGAATTTGAACCAAAACACAACAGCAGTGAGGCAACCGACCCGAAACAAATAGAGAAGCAACATTCACACAAAAAGAGAAAAGTACATAGGTGTCGGAGAGGGAGATAAGGAGCGAGAAGAGGAGGAGGAGGAGGAGGAGGAGGAAAAAGGAGAAGGGGGGAAGAATTGATTGAAGTTAAGCAAGGGGAAGAGTACCTTGTTCCGAGCCATTGGAAGACAGAGAAACGTATCAACTTGTGAGGGAAACTCGAGTTTTCTTGGAGAGCAAAGGCCGAGAGAGGTGTTCACTTTTAGCAATTCTTTTTTTTTTTTTTTTTTTTTTTTTTTTTTTTTTTTGGGGGGGGGGGGGGGGGGGGAATCAAGTACAACTTTCGTCGAGCGGTCCTTAAAGACTGCAAAAGTTCAGAGAGTTTGGACATTTTTTTTTTTTTTTTGGCCATTGCTTTTGTGAGCGGTCATATTTTTAAAGATATAGTAGGCAATTTTTGTCTTATCATGTTGAGTTAGGATATAATATTAATATGGCAAAAGCCAAGCAAGATGTGTTTAGTAAACGTGTTGAACCGTTGCAATACAAACATGACTCTTTTAATAAAGCCGGTCGGATGACACAACACAACAAATGCAATTGTTAAACATGTCACCATATTAAATGTCAACACAACACCATGTAATATTCTAATTTGTACACATGCAAAAAGATGCAATATATTGCATTACATCTAAAGCAAAAGGCAAAATTGCTTCCTGTGATATTCTAGTTACAAGTAAGACGCAGCCTTTTGTATTAATATTAATCTTATTTCAGATCCATAAAATTTTATCCCACAAAAAGCCCCAAATTTTGAGCATACTAAAGCCATAAATTTCAAATCTAAAAATTAACAACAAAAAAACAAGCAGACCATAAAAGAAGAGAGGGAAAGTTAAAATTCCTCGAAATACGTTTGGATAAATGTCTGGTGGAAATGATGTAAATGGAACTTAATTTCATTGATAGACTTAATTATCCTTTATTCTATTCATCCTTAAAAGGGAAGTAAGGCCGATTTCGGAAGAAAAGTACAAATTTTGCGCTTTCTCTCATTTATATGCACTTTTAGAAAAATAAAAAGTGGGCCCAAAAGGAAGTATTTCCCTTTCATTTAGAATCATTTTCATCAACTTCCTTCATAATTTAAATAGCTGAGAAATTGAAAAAAATTTCCTCGATTAATATTTTAGCTTTTTAGTTAATTTTACATATAAGCAATGCCTAAAACTTGAAACCAGCCAAATTAAAATCGTGACTGATGGAAATTTCCTTCAATTAGGAAAATGCACGCATTTAGAGGATGAGGTTTTTTGGGCAACAATTACATGACACTTCATTAGTTTGACCAATGGAAATGGGATTAGACAGAAGAGGTTGTGAAAATGAGGTGGTGGAGATAGTTATGGATGTTTAAATATTAGGCTAAAAATAATAAAAGTAAGGTCAAAGACTATGATAAGAATTAGGCATTGTGTGGGCTTATAGTCAAAGGAAGATGCTTCCGTGGAGTTTCCTACATAGTTTCAATATCTTAGGTGTGAACCAAAAGAATCCACCTTTAAATATCATAGACATGCATGAAGTTATGTATTTCTTCAAATGTGTTTTAAGGAAGTCGATTAATTACACTTCAATCTATTTAATTTCAAATATGTATTTCTAAAGAAGTAAATGATGTGGGATTTTTGTTGGCTCTTCTGGGCCACCTAATCTTCCGCAGTGAAACGACGTCAGCTAACTCAACTGAGGGCTGTGTTGTCGTTACCTTTCTCAAGAACACGAACCTCCTTCAGCATTGCCTTGGGGAGAAATTAACGTACAAATTATTTGGAGTGGAACAAGCCAGCAAGCATTTGCAAAAAAGAATTCTAAAGCGTCTTCCGCTGTTCATCGATCCTTTTAAGCAGTAGAAAAAGCGTCTTTCGTTTCAACTTTTCCCTTAGATTGCCATGGACAGAGGGCAAAGTCAGGGAAAGAGAGAGAGAGCAGAGGAAGAGAGCATTGAGGGAGCATCCACTTTTTCGTTCATCTCTCCGGTACCCATAGATGTATGTAACGGTCAATACGACGTGTTCTTGAGCTTTAGAGGCTCAGATACCCGCAAGGCATTTGCCGATCACCTCTATCACAGTCTGATCAAGGCAGGGACGGTACCGATTTGCGTGTTCAGGGATGACAATAGCATCCTAATTGGCGAGGAATTTGGTTCACAGATTCTTGATGCTATCACACGGTCTAAAATTTTGATTCTAATCATCTCGGAAAATTATGCTTCGAGCAAATGGTGCCTCCGTGAGCTCACTCATATCATGGATTGCAAGAAGAGAACATCACACATGGCCTTGCCCATCTTTTACAAAGTGGACCCATCGGATGTGCGGTATCTAAAAGGAAGTTTTGGGGAGGCCTTCCATTCGCGTAAGAAGCATTTTGATGAGAAGGACATTCAGGAAGGGCTGCGAGCACTTAGAGAAGTGAGTGACTTACATGGATGGGAATCCGAGAAATTTGCTAACGGGTACTTCACAAAACCTTTTTCTTTTTTTGATAAGTAAGTTTTTTCTTCACGTTTAACTGATGAAATGCAGAAGTATTACTTTCACTGCAAGCTCAAAAAAGATATCCAAAATGTCCCATTGATGCCTCGAAGACTAACCAACACTAGTACTTCCTAAGATGTCCTGAAAACTAAACCAACGGTAACTTAAACCAAAGATCCCGAAGCGCCCAAGAACTTTACATTTGTCTCCGTTCCAGAGCTAAAAAAGAAAAAAACAAACCCCTCCAGTCAATAGTGTCAATCACTAAATAACATGCCTAGAAAGGAATCAAGTACTCGATCTTCCAAAACTTGATCACTACCAGATAAAATGGACCTCCTCATGCCAACGGGTTGGCTCAGCTGATAAGAATTGGACATTTCACATTTACCATGTTTAGATCTGATTTCCAATGCCAATAACCGCCATTGGTAGGTGATCTTGGGGTAACCTCCCATCCTTCTAAAAAAATGTTGACCTCCTATCATTCTAATGGAGGCAACCTTAATCCTTATGACGAATATTATAGTTTGATGGAAAAAAGCCACAAAAAACTCTAAATTTTGCTCAAAGTGATAAATTTATCGCAAACTTTTTTTTTTTTGTGACATGAAATACCCCAACTTTGCTAACCGTGACACATTTACCCCACCAATGGCATTTTCATCATTTTTTTTTTTTCATTTCTCTTCTCTATTTATTTCCATTTTTTCTTCTTCTATCTTCCCTCCGCCATGGCCATGGCGGAGGGAAGCTGGACTCAGGCGGGGTGGCCCTTGCTAGATTCAGCGAGGGTGGCCTTCGCTTGGGCCAACGCTAGCGAGGACAGCCCTTGCCTGACACCAAGCGAGGGGTCGACGTTGGGCCGCTCTCGCCTGCGTTAGGCGAGGGTTGCCTTCGCCAAATCTGGCACCCCTCGCTTGATGCTGGTGAGGGCTGCCCTAGCCACGACCCTCGCCAAAGTTGAGCAAGGGGTGCCCCCGCTAAATTTGGCTAGGGAGGCCCTTGCTTGACCCAGCTGAGAGCCGCCCTCGCTCGATGCCGGTGAGGGTGGCCCTAGCTAGCCTAGGTGAGAGCGACCCTCACCTAACGTCGGCGAGGGCAGCCCTCGCTTGAGTCCAGCTTCCCTCCACCATGGCCGGCGGAGGGAAGAGAGAAGAAGAAGAAAAAAAAAAGAAAAAGATTTTAAAAAGTAAAAGATGAAAATGCCATATAGTTTAAGGTAAATGTATCACACAGATACAAGTTTAGGGTTTTTTGTGTCACGAAAAAAAGTTTAGGATAAATTTGTTATTTTGGGCAAAGTTTGAGGTTTTTTGTGGCTTTTACCTTAGTCTGAAAGACTCTTCATGAGCCAAGTGCACCACCTCATTTTATTTCAACAAGATCCATCTATTGGCATAAAAGGATTGGGAAAAAAAAAATGAAATGACTGCTACACCATCTTCCCCATTGTTAATTGTAAAACCAAGATAGCTTGCAAGTTAATTGGCCCCATGCATCCTTCATTATATGCCAGTCTTTTGATGAGATTAAGTATAATCATGAAGTTATCATTTGAGTTTTGTTGTTTGACAGACACGAAGGAGAATTAGTGGAAAAAGTGGTTGAAAATATTATGAGCAAGTTACGACAAGATTTTCAGCTTGATGTTACTAAGCACTTGGTTGGAATTGGGGATCATGTGAACAAAATCAGGAAATGGGTAGACACTCCTACTAGTGTTGCTCGAATGATTGGAATCTATGGCATGGGTGGGATTGGAAAAACAACTCTTGCCAAGGTAATCTACAACCAGCTGTCAAATGACTTTGTGCATCGTAGCTTCCTTGCTGATATTCGAGAAACAGCTCACCGCAACAATATGCCTTATCTACAAAAACAGCTAATTAAGGACATACTGCAAATTGAACATCAGGTTGGGAATGTTGATTATGGAATTAGTTTGATCAAATCCAGATTCAAAAGAAAAAAGGTTCTCATTCTTTTGGATGATGTAGATGACAAGAATCAACTAGATGCATTGGCTAGGGAACGTGATTGGTTTATGCTAGAAAGTATGATCATTGTTACAACTAGAAATGAAGCTGTTCTCGATCAATCTGAGTTCGAGGTGGACTACAAGTATGAAATGAATGAATTGGATGGGAAGCGTGCTTTGCTTCTATTTAACAGACACGCATTTCGTATGGACCATTCTCCGGGGGAATTTGAGGGTATATCTCGTGATATCATATCCAACATGGGTGGGCTTCCCTTGGCACTTCAAGTCGTAGGTTCATACTTGTATAAAAAAATGAATCGAAATGTATGGGAAGATGTGCGGGAGCAATTAAAAAATGAACCACATAGAGATGTCCAAAAGACATTGCAGATAAGTTATGATGCATTGCAAAATGAACATAAGCAGATTTTTCTCGATATTGCTTGTTTCCTTGTTGGCGAAGTTAGCAGGTTCGCCATGTACATGTGGGAGGATTGTGGGCTTTATCCAAGTCAAGGAATTGAAGAGTTGAAGTTGAGGTGCTTAATTAAAATTGGTGATCATGGTGTGTTTGAGATGCATGATCAATTGAGAGATCTTGGAAGGAGCATTTTTTGCCAAGGACAACTGCTTGAGAAACGTAGTGGACCCTGGGACCACGACTACAAGGGAGTCCCAAAAGTACTAAGATTCGATGGAATGGTAAAATGTGGCACTCCTTTCTTTTTCTCTCCCTCTTATTTTAATACATTTAATCTAATCTATTCTAATATTTCATCTAGGATTGACATATGCTCTTACTTTCTAGGAGTAAACATCCATTTATGTCCATCTTAGATTCAATGTGTCAACTAAATGGATTATAAGTATCTAAAGGATTAAAAAGTTATAGCATTTGATTCGATTTCATTGATATAAATTACATTTGTAAAAATTTGATTGACAATCAATTAAAGATCCTTTAACTATAATTTACTCTATAAATCTCATTTACTAGAAGCATGTAATTGTCATATCTAGTTGAAAATATTAATAATCTAAAGGACTACAATAATGAATGAAGATGATGTTTAGTATAAACATCACACAGATAAATGAATATTTCTTGATTAAAAAAAAAAAAAAAAAGATAGCATGTGCCAATTATAATAACTGATAATTAATTTGAAACGATAAGATTGGAAAAAGTTCACACTTATCACATGTTCTTGTTTACTGGTACGGCCAGATGTAATGGCGGTAGTCCTATGATTTAGGAATCCAATGTTTGATTTTTTTTTTCTCCAATTTGATTTTGAAGATACCCGTCTCTCTACTCTACTAGTTATATCTATCTCTTTTAATTATTATTTCCTTTTAATAGATAAGATAGCAAAATTCCCCTTAAAAGTATTTTTAGGAAAATCTTACTATTTAAGATTTTATCATGTTGACCTTGCTCATTTCATGGATTAGGTTAGATGTATGATAAAGAATGGATTTTCTTATAACAAACATTTGTATCCGCTATAAGTTACTTATAACACATACAACCATTTGTCATAAAAAAAATCCATGAAAACTTGACTAATAAGAGGAAATGCCATACTTATTATTATATCCATACCTTTGAGTATAATGATGCTCAGCATGAAGCCAATCTTTTAGTTAAATTATCAATGTTCATGTCATTTTATTATTATATATTGTCCATTTGGGCCGCCTCATGATATGATTTATACACTATTGTCCAATGTCACCACGTCACTTTTTAAACGTACTTAACAGAAAAAAAAAACATTTAATTTTTCAAAGAAATGATTTAACACTTCACAACAATAGTTAATGATGTTAAAGATATGTAGATATCTTCTAGAGATATTTAGGATATTTTCTCTAACTTTCTATATTTATTTTGATTATGCATATCTAATTTGATTTTCTTTGATTTCCTTAGACAATCCTGTAATGAAGTTTATAGATAGGCTCTCCATATAATCTTTTCTATATATGGAAGTATATTGAAAATTTCCCATTTTCTCTTCGGCATTATAATGAAATGAAAACCGGGTGTTTCCATAGCTACTTACAGGTGGCCCACCGGCACTCTTCAACAAATTCTATTGAAAAATTATACAAAAGTCATGAAAATTTACAAGTAAACATTTGTATGTTGTAAAATGGTTTCATATATTTCGTATTAAATAAATGCCAAAGTGCATGCGCTACAAAATTTGAAAGAAAAAAGGAAAAGATAAAACATTGAGATGCCTTTACCTTAGTTGTTTTAGAGCAATAACCATTTTTATTTTATTTTTCACGTCATTTGTACATGGGAAGGATAGAAAGGTTATAGATCGTGCAAAATCCAAGATTTAAGAAAAGAAAAGAAAAACTAAAAAGTTAAACTCGCAGGGACGCCCCGCCTGGTTCCCCCCCAGGTCCCCCTCCTGGTTCCGCAAAATTTTGTGGAGACACCTCTCTTGTTTCTGTTTCCGTGACAATTTGTGGGCAGCTGCAAGCAGAACCTCCAACGACGAACTCCTTTCTGAAGTGAGATGGCTTAAGTGGAGGGTCGTGCAAAGCGACTTGTCTCTTTCAATGCATCTATCGAATTTATCAGTACTAGATTTATCTTGGAGCGAGATTAGAGAGTATTGGCAAGGATGGAGGTCATTCATGGTAAGATTGAGAAAAGAACGAATTTAGGGTTTTGTTTTTGTTTATTCCATCAACCCATTCTTTGACAGCTTATTCTCCTTTTCTATTAGGCGTCAAAGCGGCTTAAAGTTCTCATGCTTATATATTGCCATAATTTAAGATGTACTCCTGATCTCTCGGCTTTCACACAGTTGAAGATTCTCATCTTGTCCAATTGTGATGGACTAGAGCATCTTCACCCTTCTATTGGCAAACTCATGAACCTTGTTTCCTTGAACTTGCATTTATGTAAAAGACTCAAGGAACTACCAAAGGAGGTGGGCGAATTAAAAGATTTAGAAGAACTTTTTTTAGGATCCTCTGGTATTACAGAGATTCCTATGTCTATTGGTTCTCTGAGGAAGCTGAAGACATTGAGCGCCCCAAGGTGTTACTCGCTGACAGAAATCCCCAGCTCAATTGGGGATTTACAGAATTTGCAACATCTTGACTTGAGTTATTCTGCAATCAAAATGCTTCCTAGTGCTATTGGAAGGTTGAAAAATCTACTGGCTCTATTTCTCAATGGATACCGTCATCTGGAAGGGGAAATTCTCGATCTCAATGGCACATCGATATTTAACCAGCCAGAAAGCATTTCTCTCCAAGACCTTTACCTAGGATGCCATGACAAGCTCCAATTGCTGCCAAAGCTTCCTTCTTCTCTCCAACACCTAGAGCTAGGGGGCTGCAACGAGCTCCGGTCACTACCAGAGCTTCCTTCTTCTCTCCAACACCTTGACCTAAGGGGCTGCGACAGACTCTGGTCGCGCTAGAGCTTCCTTCTTCTCTCCAACGCCTTTACATAGGGGGCTATGACCAGCTCCGGTCGCAGCTAACGCTTCTCCAGTCTTTGCCAGAGCTTCCTTCTTCTCTCCAACACCTTGAGCTAAGGGGCTGCGGCGAGCTCCGATCACTGCCAGAGCTTCCTTCTTCTCTCCAAAGCCTTTACCTATGGGGCTGTAAGGAGCTCCGGTTGCTACCAGAGCTTCCTTCTTCTCTCCAAAGCCTTGACCTAGGAGACTGCGAGGAGCTCCGGTTGCTACCAAAGCTTCCTTCTTCTCTCCAAAGCCTTAACCTATGGGATTGTAAGGAGCTCCGGTGGCTGCCAGAGCTTCCTTCTTCTCTCCAAAGCCTTAACCTATGGGGCTGTAAGGAGACGAAGGAAGCTCTCCTTCTTCTCTCCAAAGCCTTAACCTATGGGGTTGTAAGGAGCTCCAATTGCTGCTAGAGCTTCCTTCGTCTCTCCAATGCCTTAACCTAAGGGGTTGTAAGGAGCTACGGTCGCTGCTAGAGCTTCCTTCTTCTCTCCAAAGCCTTGACCTAATGAACTGTAAGGAGCTCCGGTCGCTGTTGGGCTGTGAGGAGCTCTGGTGGTTGCCAGCGCCTCCTTCTTCTCTCCAAAGCCTTAGGCTATGTTTCTGTAAGGAGCTCCGGGCACTGCCAGAGCTTCCTTCTTCTCCCTAAAGCCTTGACCTAAGGGGCTGTGAGGAGCTCTGGTCGCTGCTAGAGCTTCCTTCGTCTCTCTAAAGCCTTGACCTATTAGGATGTAAGGAGCTCCAGTTGCTGCCAAGCCTCCTTCGTCTCTTCGAAGCCTTCACCTATTGGGCTGTAAGGAGCTCCGGTCGTTGCCAAGCTTCCTCGTCTCTTCGAAGCCTTAACCTATGGGGTTGTAAGGAGCTCCAGTCTCTACCAGAGCTTCCTTCATCTCTCCGATGCCTTGACCTATCGGGCCATGATGAGCTCCAGTCACTACTAGAGCTTCCTGGCTTAACAAATATGTACATCACTCGTTAGAGTCTTGGATTGCCACGGCTTCTTAGCGTCAAGGCCCTCATCCACCTAGAAAGACTCAATCTTGGGGTACGCCATTTACTTGAAGACATCCACGAGCTTTCTTCAATACCATTGAAGCTCTGTTTTGAGGTGTGGGATAAGCTGACATCACTTCGGCTCAAAGGACTCACCCACTTGGAAGAGCTTTCAATAAAAAAAGTGCAGTTCCTTGGAGGTCATATCTTTACAGGACTGCAATTCCATTGAAAGGCTTCGCTGTCTAGAATTACAGTGTTTGAAGGAATTAAAGGCTGTTGGGTGCGGCAATCTAGTCAAAATTGAAGATCTTGACGGTGCAGAGTTCTTAGAAAAGTTGGATTTTGGGGGATATCACTCCTGAACTTGATGAGGCTATGCGGAGGTAGGTATGCACTAAGCTCCTCCATTTCTATCCGTTTATCCTTTGAATGTTGTCATATAGGTTTCTGATTTGATAAGCTCAGTTCTCATTTTTGCAGTATTGAATTACTGAAGTTGAAACTAACCTCCTCACAATCTATCCCGAATTGCTGATTTTTGTTGATTGGATATTGCCAATGATCAAGTAACAAGTACGTCTTTATGTTCTGTAGTTTAGGCATTTCACCTTTTTAGCATAATTTTATTATCATCAATGTTGTTCCTAAACACAAACGAGGAAAGTGTTTTTGCTAATTGTTTACTTCTTTTAAGCCTATTTTTTTCTTTTTCATCTGCTAGCTAATGAAGTCTTTGTTCACTGTGGTTGAACAACGATCGGTGTAAATGGTGTTTTCGCATTTGTACATTATCTTTCATGGGGTAAATTGTGATGCTCAATCTCGCATTTCTTTATTTATTGATAATGAGTCAGTCCTATGCTCATCGTGTAGATTCAAGCTGCATTTCATGGAACTTGGAGAAAGTCCCCAAACACTACACGATGGAGATGTGGGCGGGAATGAGCTATGTCATTATGAAAATGTATCTGAACCTAGTGGCGTTTATCATGTGCTCCGTGTTGTCAATACTCTTCAAAGGATTCTGGATATGAAGCAGCCTCTTCTCATGTGGGTTATTTGTCCTTTGCAAGCACAAATCGCTTGCAGGAAGATCGCACGTGCAGGTGGTTTTATTTGTGCAAGTTAAGCATAAAATGAGATTTGTCAAGGAGATTACCAGTTAGATGTCCACTTCAGGCTCCAATTTTGTGACTAGAAAAATCGAATGGCATGGAATCAGCAAAAAATCTGTCAATTGCAGCCAAGAGTTTCAGTGAAAATGTTTACAAGAAGACAGTAGTTTCTCATTTGGTTGAATTTTGAACACAAAAGAAAGGTGTTCAATAGTGTAAAATCATCTCTCTGGTCTGGTGTTACATCAGAAAATTCATATGTCCGCATTTTGGAATCACTTTTATTGTATAATCTCAAACTTGATTTATTTAAGCATGAATCTAAAAGCTGAGGACCCAACCGTATATATTTTCACACCTGAAACCTGTTTTTCTCTTGCATTGGCTGCAGTTGAAGACTAATAACAAAACGTGGACAAAATTTTTGGAGGGTGAAAAGAGCCCTTCCCAAAATTTACTCATTTTCATTGAACAAAAAACTTCTAAGGGTCATCTAATTGGTTTATAATGAGATGATACTCCACCAAATTGGGTCACCGTTTCACACATTCAAGTGTCAATTGAAGCAATTTCTTTGAGGTCACTGTCAAATATTCCTGTACCCAGTACTAGATCACAATGGTGGAATTTTAGTAGTTGAAAGCTACTCACAAGGTATTCATGGTTTGATGTGCTTATTGTCCCCTTGAACTTTGACTCAATTTTTCCAGCGCTCAAAACAAGGCCAAGTAGCTTGTTAAGCCACATTTGAATCTATAAGTACTAACACATATGTAATGCGGGTCATGTTTACTTGTTAAATGTACTTAACATGAAAAAATTTAATTTCATGGTCAAACATTACACGAGAAAAGTCCCAAGTAAAGTCAATGTATTGGCTCTACACTTTATTTACTTAGCTGCTTAGTTAGTGTCTAGGTAATTAATCCAAAGGGCAGTAGCTTTGTGTTTGACTACTTATGGAACATCATTCACAGCCCCATCAGCCGAATTGATTTGAAGTGGGAACGCGTGAATAGACCGGATAATTGGATGAACATTTTGAACCGATTGAGCTGATGTGGTTTTGTTCATGGGTTTTCCCCATTTTTCTCTTCTACTTTCGTTTCATGCTAACAATTTGCTTCGAGCTTGTTTTTGAAAGTTCTATCACATTTTACATCAAGATCCTATGAATAACAGCCGTTCAAACAATAACTATGTAAGTTCCCAAAGGACAAGAGAAGATTCGGTTCAGGCTCTTTGATTTCCTCATATTTGTGACCCCAAACTCGACAGAACAGTCGTTGAAATGTGAAAACTGTCCTCAAACCAGAATGGAAGTATAGAAGGCCTTTCAGCTTATTTAACACCTGCTAGCTGCATGTTAGAATGTATAGCTTTGGTATTTTGCCATATGATGAATCATATAATGCAAAGGAATTGAAATAGACGAAATGAGGAATTACAGGGTTAATGAACCCCAAAACGGAGACTTGAAACAACATTTGGCCAAAAATAAAAGTTCTAAACAACGAAATCGACCACGAAAGTAGATGTAAACGTCAAATCCTAGAAATGAAAGCAGTCATCTTATTTTGCAATCAGCATCATGTTGTTGAGAAGAGAAATTAGCAGGTCAGACAATTTTTACTTTGCACAAGAATGCATGCATGCATGCAGAATTATGTTGAAGATACATCAGAAGGTAAGGAAATTCGGGGAAAAAAAACTTTTGACAAATATAAATATATGTGAATATCACATACGAGTGGTCTCATCTTCGTATGTTTCGAATGCTGGAGATCGATGAATGAAACAAGGATTCAAACAAACATTATAATGGAAAGATCAAACATTGTGGCACTCTTCTGAATACTTAATTACCATTAGATACATATTAAGATGATTAGCCAATAAAAAAAAGCAAACCTCTTTGTTTCTTCCTGTCCGATTTCATCCTTTTCTCTCTTGATGAAGATGAGCATGATACTCCGTAATTTCTACATATTAAAAATCGACACATAAAGCTCGAGCATTTGCGCTTCAACCACCGGAACCCTTGTTTGAAAGAAGCCTTGAACTTGCCCTCGACCAAATAAAGCTTGTATCTGGCCACCCTCCTCTTCTTCGCTTCTCCGGGTCATTCCACCACGTTTATCGACTTCTAAAACGTAAGAAATAGGCAAAGGCCAGAGTCCATTTCGACTTACAACATCAGGTTTGTCTATCCCCATCCCAAAGGCAATGGTAGCACACACAATCTGGACCTCTTCAGTATGCCATTTCTTTTGAACAGTGACGAGCTACTAATCCAGCATGATGGTACACCATTTTTGTATGGCACTTCTCATTCGAGTATTTTGTAACGTCAACACATTCACTCTTCCAAAAGCAATATACTATGCCACAAAAATTAGCAAAACAATTTTTTAGCAGCCCTTCAAGCTGCTTCAATGGTTCCTAGGTCTTAGCTATGACCTCGTATTTTAGATCTACTTTGTCAAACCTTGGGTCCCCAAGCTTTCCCAGACTACATCTAATATATGAGAACATGGGGAACCCAAGAGCTTTTAGGATATCCTGCGATGGATGTATAATTCAATCAGAATAAACAGATTATTTCAACATAATTAGGAGGTTAATATGTGAGTTTAGTACCCACGTACTGACTGAGTGGCAGTTGCAGTTAAGGCGGACATACGGAAAGTTCTTCTTGAGACATCCCAGTCCCCTATAATCTAGCTGAAATTCGTGTCCCCCTTGACTAATAATGACAACCACAAAAGTGACAATCAATGAGCTTTACTCCTTAATCAGTCTAAATGTACAAGAAAAGCTCAAACCAGCAGCATTTTCCTTTCATGAGATCAAACTGGCAGAGCAAATCCAGTTAAGACCTTGTAAGAAACACAATCAATGATCACATGGTTGAACCTTTGCCTTTCTCAAGTTGTTACCATAAAGTATAAGTGTTAATAGAATAAACGGGGACACAAGAACAAGCTTAAGAGATTGAGTATCATGCCAAACATAGATAGGAGATTGGATCCTTATCCAAGCTTATGCTGATTCCAATTACTCTGGGAAGTAATTTCCATTGTAGCTTATTTAAGTTGTGCGCTCTTTACTCAATATAATGAAAGATGGACCACTAAGTGTTCCCAAACGATGGAACCTAAATCTTTTCATCGAACAAGGAACACTGCATTCTGTTATATGGAAACTTCATAAGGTTCTGGGCTTCAGAAGGTCTACTGTAACACTGACAATTTAATTGGGCTAGAAACATAGAACATGTAGAGAAGTTTGGAAAAAGAGCTTAAGTTAGCATATATAAAAGCTCAAACCAGCAGTATGTTCCTTTCATGACAACCACGAAAGTGACAACCAATGAGCTCTTGTTCTCAATCAGGCAAATGTACAATAAAAGCTCAAACCAGCAGCATGTTCCTTTCAAGAGATTAAATTGGCAGGGCAAATCCAGTTAATACCTTTTAAGAAACACGATCAATGATCATGTGGGTGGACCCTTGCCTTTCTCACGTTGTCAGTATATAGTATAACCATTAATAGAATAAACAGATACACAAGAACGAGCTTAAGAGACTGAGTATTATGCCAAACATAGATAGCAGATGGCATCTTCCTTTCATGAGATTAAACCGGTTGAGCAAATCCAGTTAATACCTTGTAAGAAACACAATCAATGATCACGTGGGTGGACCTTTGCCTTTCTCAAGTTGTCAGTATATAGTGTAACCATTAATAGAATAATAGATACACAAGAACCAGCTTAAGAGATGGAGTATCATGCCAAACATAGACAGCAGATGGCATCCTTATTCAAGCTTATGCCACTTCCAATTACTTTTGATTGGACATTTGATTGGATGAGAGACCCCATAAGCAATTTACTAAATGCTTTTGGACATGAACATAGCGTAGGTCCTTTGCTGTGTGCAGAATCACAAGCAAATTGGAAATGATCAAGCAGAGAATAAATTATAAGAGAAAAGTACAGTCACACTGATTTAAGTGGTTTGGCGGTATTGTCTATGTACATGGGAGAAGCATACCATGGATTCTAAAGATTGTCTCCCCAGAATTTAAGTGGATCTATTACTTAGAGTACTGCTTTGGCCAGGAATATACATGAGGATTTCCTTCCCGTTTTACTGCCCAACACATCATCTTTGTCTTCACCGTCAGTAGAGGAATCCTCACCTCGAGGAAAGTTTGATTTTTCACATGTTGTGGAGAATCTTCTATAATATTTTGACATCATGTATAACAATGCATTCACCGTCATTACAGATATCTTGGCCAAACATATTTGTCAAAACTCCACGAGCTTTTGATTCCGCAGCTTGCAAATCATCCCAATCTTAAGAATCTTGCATGGTTTCAGCAAGTTCCGCTAGGATGTCATCGCCAGTGCTCCACAGTGATCAACTCTCGACCTTTGTCACCTTGAGAAAAGCAAAAGAAGTAAGAGATGACTTTGCAAGATCCATGGCAAACAAGAGATCAAATAAATACAATTTCCAATACGTAATTTGCACTTAGTTCAAAGAGACACGACATTGATATTATTGCGAGACACCATAAGTAATTTGCAGTGATTTAAGCCAGACAGTTCACTTGTCAATAAGACTACTCCGCCAAACCCACAAAAAACAGGGGATGAGACTAACGCTCAATGACCTAAACTCCAGTCCCATTCAAATCCAAAGTAGACTGTTATTCCATAGCCATTATCAGAATCAAGACTAACCGCAATGAATCTCCTTAACTAGGAATGCACGTTCAATCCAATGCACAAACTATCCCCACAACACAAGCGATCAAAGTCATTCCCTAATGACCAGATATCACGCAATTTGGGCCAATAATCAAGAAAAAACCGCCGTCCATCCGAAGTAACCTAAGCACATCAAGCTGGACCAGTGCCGGACATTTCGCTCGTCAGTAGGACTGCTACTTCGCTAAGCCCGTGCCAATGCATTCAAACCTAAAGCAAGACGATTCCACAGCCATCATCATCATCATCATCGTGGGGACGAGAGCTACCTCCATAGTCTCCGCAAACGCTAATTAGCAGGAAGAACGCGCGACGAAATAACGATTCGAGTTACTGTGGAGCGCGAAACGAGATGGTCCGAGCACTTGTTGGCGGACTGCTCGTCGAATCCGAACTCGAGAGCCGAGCTCAGCAACCGAGCTTTCTCTACTTCTGAGCCCCGCTCCCTCCATGGGAATCTCAACCTGTTCGAGCGATTCGATCGATTGATGATGCCCGAGTCGGAATCAAATCGATCTCCAGTCTCGAATCGGATATTCGAGTGAGCTCGAAATGCTCTTGTTCGAGAACCTTGCCAGCGATGGCGGGATTGATTAGGGGTGTGCATGGTCCGGACGGGCGGTTCCCGACCTAGAACCGGGAACCGCCCGCTAAGGACCGGTTCCGAAAAATCGGAACCGGGATCCACCCGTTTGTTGGGTGGATCCATGGAACCGATTTTGACGCCAAAAATTCTGGTTTTCAAGAGCGAAACAATTTTGGTTTCCCGGACCGCCGGTCCGGAAGTTTTGAGCTCTGTAGGGTTTATGGCGAGGGGGGCGGACAGCAGAGGCGGAGGAGCAGCGGCTGTGGCGAGTGGCGACCGGCGCGAGGGGGCGGACAGTGGCGGAGGAGGAGCAGCGGCGGCGGCGTGAATGCTTGGTGAGGAATCGAAGACGAGGAGAAGAGATTGAGGAAGAAACAGAGAGATAATCAAAAACTGAGGAAGAAATCGGAAGAGAATCAAGAGATGAGAAGCAAATTAGGGCTTCTTACCTTGTTGAGTGACGGAAAAGGGGCTCGCCGGCTCGGTCAAGAGTTCTTACAGAGGCGGAGGAGCAGCGGTTGGCCGCTGGCGAGTGGTGACCGGCGCGACGGGGGCGGACAGTGGCGGAGGAGGAGCAGCGGCGGCGGCGTGGATACTCGGGGTGGACCGTGGAACCGTGGAATCGAAGACGAAGAGAAGGAAAGGAACAGAGAAAGTCGGAGGTTGAAGAAGAAGAAACGCGATTAGGGCTTCGCGAATTAGAGGCAGGGGGCTTCGTTCGCGACTTTTTTTTTTTTTTAATTTTAATTATAAATAGTACCGGTCCGGTTCGGGTGGGCGGGCGGGCGGATCCGCCCACGGAACCGGGAACCGGACCGGTTCTCACCGGTTCTCAACAATTGGACCTGGGAACCGGACCGGTTCCCTCAAAAACCGCTGGTTCCGGGCGGTTCCGGTCCGGTTCCGGGCGGTTCCGGGTCCAATGCACATCAATCCGATTGATGTTTTTCGTTTTCCAATTTTGTACGCCGGACAATGGAAGAGATTTGGAGCCATATTTTTCAGTTCTTTTTTTGACAATTCCGTTTTTGCCCCTGAAGTTTGTTTAAGTTCTATTTTTGGCCCGCCCTACGACTTTTTCCCTGTTTCATTTGACACCCTTGGGTTCGTTTGGTGTGAAGGCTCAAGGCTCCTCTTGCAAACAGGAGACCTCATGTCGTACTAAAAGTTTTAGATTTATGGTGCGTATCTCAAATTTCTTTTCTGTGCTGTTTATCCGCAAAACAAAAAAATTGACAAAGTAATACCTTTCCTTTAATTTACGATTTTACCTTTATACATACATACGTACATACATATATAGTAATATTCATATTTCAATGGAACGATTTTATAAAAAAAAATGGAAAAATAGCATTTCTAACAATACTTTACTATTACTCTATTGTGCACAAAACATTATGATTCAAGGAATTGCTGTTGAGAATAGCTTCAGAAATAGAAGGTTGTAAAGGAGTTGGGTCATCAATCCCATTATCTTTTCGGGGGACCCGTAATTGACCCTAGTTTTGGCCGACGCTTTAAGGAACTGCTGGTGCTCTGGAGCCGACGTGTCTCTCCTCCTTCGCTGAGGTGTTTGTTCTTTGCCAGTTGTTCATGTCATGCCTTTCTTGTTGTTGTTTGCCTCTTTTGGGTATTGCCTTGTGTTTTACATCATGGCATACTTCCACTCATTATGATTGTTCATCTTGAGTGCAAATTTTTGATGCCGTGATTTTTTGTACTTTTGGCTTTCCTCATTTTGTCTATCACCTTTTACCAAAAAAAAAAAAAATCATGATTGTCATGGAAACTTCATAAGTCAAAGCTTCTTTTATGATATTGGTCTCATGTTCAAGGTGGATAGCTGGATAAAGAGGGCAAAAACATAATCCGTCAAATTTGTTTTGCTTAAGAAAAGTTATCACAAGTAAAGAAAATTATCAACACATTCGTTGCAAAACTTTACAAAATTAAAGAATGTTATGATCAATTTAATATTTTAATAAATATACAAAAAAAAAGGAATTTACTAATAACTAAGACTGTGTTTATGTTGAAGAAAAAGTACTTTTTTTTTTCGCAATTTCTTATATTTAGAGCTTCGCCTCACACTACTTCGTTGTTCTCTTCTAGTTACTACGAAAAAGGTTAGTTCATCTCTCTCTCTCTCCCTCCTTCCCTAACATAACACTAAAACCTCGTCAAATCTAAGAAATAATCGTTCAATTTTGTTGAGAAAATATGTTTTGATCGATCAAAATGATAACAGTATCAAATCTTCCTTCGCTTTGTCAAGATTACTTCACTCAAGAAATTGAGCTATTGTCTCATGAGACTGTCAATCCATAACCAAAGACATTCCTTTTCAGTTGATAAGTGTTGACAAATGTGTAAGTCATTTAAAGAATGCTTGGCCTGCTGAATTTGTTGGTGATGTTGGAAGGAAGTTGGAAATGGGTCGATCACGGATGAATAGATAGAATGTCTATGTAGTCATAATTGTCTTGCTTTGGTTAGTAAAGTTTGAAGGGAAGCCACCATAAATTGATTGGACTAGTTTAGTTGGAAGAACTATTCAGTGATCTAGCCCTTTGTTATAGAATTTGATAATTCATACATATATCTTGCTCTGGAGATTTATGTGACAAGGAAAAGAATTGATTATTGACATCGCACTATCACCTTTTGCTTAATTTTGGGGGTCTTCTGTACACAGCTTCTTCCCACAGAAATCTGACTATTCTTTTTTTTTTTTTTTTTGGTATTGGAGGAACCAGCTTGCAGCCGATAGCCGCGCCGTAAACCCCCAAGTGACACTTAAGCAGGAGGACCCACCACCCCTGAGTCACACTTAATACACCTAGCGCCTCCCCTGGGTTTTGAACCCTTCACCTTTTCGTTGAGGATCAACAGAGTCTTATCCAGTGGAGCCACCGCGGCCGGTAGTGAAATCTGACTATTCTTGCATATCATAAAACTATGAAATATTGGCCTGGACTCGCAATAATTTTTTTTTTCAGCCAATTTAATACATGAATTGTGTTGTAGAGATTCTTTATTATGTTGAATGGGAAGGGAAGGGATGATAATTATGTGCCTTATTTTGATGTAGTGTTTATTAGTTTGGCAATCATATTGCCATGTAGATCTCATCCATTTCCCCTTCTCATCTTGTTGTCATCGATTGTTCGACTCTTGGCTTTGAATTGTGAAGATTATGGAGGAATTTGTTCTACTCAAAATGGTACGCCACAGCTTTCTTTCTTCGCCTTTTTCTCTTTGTATAACTGTGGTGTATGCTTAGCATTTTTTATTCTTCGCATGAAGTAACTACCAGACGATTAGCTTATGTGATTTTACAACCAAGTTTTACTGCCAAGCCTGTTGACTCCTAGTTATGTGAGGATTGAGTCGACTTGAGCTTGAGCTCAAATGGAAAAAAAACAACACTTGATCATGTTTCGATGTTTAGCATTTTATATTATTTAATTTTTAATATCATTATTAATATTTTTTATTTAATTTTACATTTTTAAAATATTTTTTAAAATTTTTAATATTTGATATTATTATATTCGGGAAGACGGGTTGGGTAATCCAATCCGGACCGTTGACCTAATCGGACAACTTGGATCCGACCCGCGTCCACAAAGAACCCAATTTTAGATATTTCATTTATTATTTTTCTTTTCTCTTTTTGTCTTTTCCCCCGTTTTGTCCTTTTCTTATGGTCATCTTCTTCCCCCGAAGCTTTCATTCTCTGCAACTTCTTCTCTTTCATATTTGGAACCCATACACCCAGGCATCACACCATACTCCACGGGCGCCGGAGCTTACACCACCGCACCCCGCCGGTCATCCGTTCCGACCAGCATGGACCACCACCGAAATAAAACGAGCTCACTTTCTGACGTCTTCCATCACCCTACACCGTCCACTCATCCTGTTCAATGAAGGAGACACAACATATATCAGACAAAATACAACGCAGCGATTTCATTATTCATGAAAACCAAGTTAACAACCAGCACCTTCAGATTCGAACAGAAACAGCAACTATTTCTTACATATTTCTTGAAAACATTTCGTCGAATGGGTTTCAGGCATCTAACTAAAAGTAATATAGCATGTCGATGAACCAACACCTTGGTGTCGCATTCATTCCGCACCAAACAAAAGACATTTCAAGTCGATGAAAAAATATTTAAACAGATCCTCGACATGCTTTCACAGAAGCAAATAAAACCCCGGTCTCATCTTTAGAACAACACGAAGGCATTATATCGAGCGTGTGATGAGCACGGACGAAAGAGAGGTCATAGACCCGTTCTACACTCCAGCTCGTGTCCAGACTCAAAAGAGAATAGCAAGTGACGCTCAAACACAACAAAAGGGACAGGTAATTTAAACCGAGCGTGATCGTGGACCAGGGGAAACGAGACCCTGCTGTCGTTTCGGCTCCGTTTTAAATAAAGCCAAGCAACGGAGTTCCCAGAGTCGAGTGTTTGACCGTGGATGTCCGTACCCATGGCCGAACGCTACCTTTTTTTCATCAGTCCCCGTCAAGCACCCCCCCCTTCTCTCTGCCAAATCAGCCGCGCTCCTCTCAGCCGAATCTTTTTCTGTTAGGCCTCTCTCTCTCTCTCTCTCTCTCTCTCTCTCTCTCACGCGACAGCTCACCTATTCTAGAAGGCTTGGGCACGCTCACTTCACTTGCTCGTCGCTTCTCTCAGCCGAGTCATTTTGAATTATTTTCTTTTATTTTCTTTTCGTGGCTATTCTAGGCCGGCGGCCACGCATAGTATGTAAACTTTTTCAAAGTTGGAAAGCAGTCGTGTAACGGTGCGAAAAGCTAGAGGGCTTTTGAGAAATTATCCACAAAATTAAGAGCAAAAGAAGGGGAATTAAAAGGAAAATCCAAAAAGAACCCAAGAAAAAAACCCCTTCCCCACGCTTTCTCATACATTAATCAATCCCAATTTGGGGAAGAATTCGAAAAAAGCTCACTCCCGTCAATTTTCCCCAAGTCGGTCCTCCTTCATCCTCTTCCAAGAAGGAAGAAAGGAAATGATGAACGTGCTCATGCCGAGGAACTTGGTGCCTACCGAGCTGTTGGACGCGCTCCACGACGCGCTCAAGCTGAACGGAGCTGTTTCTTCCAGGGGGTGGGCCCCGCGATTTTCACGCCGTTTCTTCTCCCGATCCCGTGAGTACGTTGGGATTGGGCGGTGCTACGGCTTTTGGGTTCGTTTTTGAGAATCGGGTTCGAGGTTGATTTACGTCTCGAGAGCTATGGGCTCGTCATTTTGCAGGGGAAGTTCGAGGATCTTCAGGCGAAAGGGTGGAAGCTAGGCTGCTCAATGCTAAACCAGGACTTGTAGTTGAGAAACGAAAGCGGAAGCGTTGGGGTCAACGTGCTGGTCAAGCAAGTCGAGAGGAGTTCTTCCGCCTGGTAAAAGAAATGTCGATTTCGATCGGGGATATTTCGGTTTCTTGCAGGTCCGTAGTGTGCGGTTTCGTGTGCGAAAGAAGGGAGACCTCTACCTCGAAAAGGGTATACTTGTTTGTCTTGCGATGGATGGTGTCGAAGTCCTTGCATCTGGATTTGAGATGGATGAGGAGGTATGCCTGTTCCTAGATAAGCCAGGCCTTGCATGATTTTTTAGCTTGTAATCTTTGTTGTTACTGTCTCTCCAATTCAGTGTGGCGCGTCACTTATCCTTATCCATGTATTCTTCTATTTCTACAGACCAAAACTTCAGCAAATGTTAGCTTCGTAATCGCAAAGATGTTTTGGCTGCAAAATACAAGGTTTAAATCTTGGAATTAATACTTTGAATTTAGTTCAAGAGTTGCGAATTTGTTGTAACTTGTTAAGGTTAAATCACTTTAAATGAGATTCATTATGCTTTTTCATTAAGTATGGGAAGCATTGTGGGCAGCACTCTGCTTGAGTTGGCTGAATTGAGGAAGGGTTTCGTCCATACTTTTTTGAGCATTCTCTGTGCAAATTCTTTTGTGATCCCATCTTGAGAGATAAAATGCATTTATCAATTAGTATTGTCCTCGTGCAGTGGGTTTTAATTGTTTTGAAGATACCTATTGTCACCATTAATTAGTTATACCAGTGCCGTAATGAGCACCGTGTTGTTCCTCTGGAGTCTTACAGAGTTCTTCCATTTTCTAGATCGACAATATGTGTCACAGGAATTCCTACAGGTACTGATGATTTGACAAAGCTGCTGCTATTGATTGTCCTCCAATTCTTCAATTTTTATGTCATTCATTATCTTAGATGCACGGAAGGAGATTTAGAAGCATATCACACAAAATGGTGGGAAATATTCTGCAGAATTGACCAGGAAGTGCACTCGTTTAATTGCAGAAATATCATTTTCTTCTTCAAGATTAAGGTCCAGTGATTTGCTTGTGTACTTTCCCTTTGAAATTTGATCACCGTGTAAAAATGCACATATCTTTATCTTGTCTTCACTTATGAAAAGACTTTTAAGAGATTGAAAAGAAAATCTGTATAATTTCAAGGTTTAGTGACAATTATAATTTGAAATGGGAAATAGCTATACTTGATTTAATCCTGGTTTCTGGTAATATACTTGGTTGGGAATTTGATTACTCAAATGAGAAACAGTGAAACTTCCTGGCACGAGAATATCATTGACTTCGACTTCTAAACGATGCTCTAGACCTCGCCAAGATCTCTGCATCCTCTGTTCCTTGCTTAACTCCATCTACAGCAAGAAACAAAGCACGTTAATAGCACCATATGAGCCATTTACCAGAAAACTTTCATATGCTAGGAATACGCGGGCGTGACTAATAAAATTGATAAAAGGACAATGCGGGTCATACCAGGACCACGTATATCAGGACTGTTCGAGAGCAGCTTCTTCTTGGACTTGTTATTCCAGTTGAAAAACTGTAGAAAGCCTTCCTTTGACCGTCTTTTCTCCACCTCCATCTCTCAATTTCAGGTATCTAAAAAGAACAGAAACAAAATTACATACATAAAGAGGAGATAGGAAGACCCAGAACAACCACATCCAGAGTAAATTTGCAACTTCGACAAGTGTATTAGACTATTTCTCGGATAAAACTGTGACATCCTGAAATTCGACCCCGTTTCGATAAAGTAAAATGGGCATTTCGTCGACGTGCCTATAACCCTTTTTCTCTGAGCTGATCACTCACGAGTTAACTAACCTATTGGGTGAAGCCGTTAAGGGATGTATCAGCTGTAAAATCCATAAAAGCTACCTAATTGGTTGGATTGAGCTAAAATCACGTCTGATCGATTTTTAACCACGAAATTGAACTCGATTTCGGGAATCGAATTTTAAGCGCGTCATAATTCTTATTTTTAGGATCCTGTCTCAAGCGTTTGTCAATTTATTGACGAGTCCGAAATTTCAATAAAGAAATTATCGGAAGAAAATTGAAGCCCAAAAGAAAATAGAAAGGAAAAGGAAAAGAGAAAAGGAAAATTGAATTATTTAATTATGTATTTTCTTTTCCTTTTTACTCTCTCTCCCTCTCTTTTCTTTTCTTTCTTTTTCTTTCTTTTTCTTTCTTTTCTCTCTCTCTCTCTCCTCTCCCCTTTCCCCCCTTCGTGCGATTCCTCCCCCCACCGCCTATTCTCTCTCTCTCTTCCCCTTTGACCGGTCAATGCATATCCTCTCCTCTCTCTTCTCTCTCTTCTCTCTCCTCTCTCTTCTTCCTTCCCGCACACGACCGAACCAGCTTCTTCTTCTCCTTCTTTCGTCGCGAGCGAACCAGCAAACCGAAGCGAAGCAGCGGCTTGTCATCACCACCGTCCCGCCGCCGCACCGCGCTGCGCGACGGCCGCCCGCTTGACGCGCCGCGCGCCCAGGCGTGCTTCCCCGAGTGAATCCGCTTGGCCCAGCCCTATTTCGCCCCTGTTCCGCCCCGGCCAGCCCCGTCCGGCCACCTCATCAGCCCTTTGCACTCCCCGGCCTGGACCTTCCGCGTCCCCCTCACCCTTCGCCGGCTTCCCCTCACCACCCTAGTCGCCGGAGCAGCCTCGGCCAGCCCCGTCCAGCAGACCCACGAAGTGGGTATCCAGCACTTTCGAGCTCGTTTTGGGCCGTTTCCGGGCCCCGAACCCAAGCCGTGCTTTGGGAAGTTTCGTTCTCGCGTCGCCACCGTCGAATTGATCCGATTTGCGCGCGATTTGGTGAGTAATCTCACTAATCCAGGATTAGTTGGCTAATTATGCTTACGGTCGGTTTAGATTTAATTAATTATGTTTAAGTTGTTAGATTAGAATAAATTAGCAATTATTAGCCAATTGTGATGCGAATTAGATAAATTGAATGTGCAATTAGCAAGTAGACGTGGTCTACTAATTATTGGAAGTGGCTCGGGATTTTTCCCGACCCTTAGTGGGCTCCAATTAGGCTTTTCGGGCCTAAGTGGAATTTTTAGTATTTAAATATTAATTTTCGGAATTAAATTAAATAGTTATTTATTTTCCGAAAATTCAACTGAGATGGTCCGAAACCGGAAAATTATGTTGATGACCGTGGTGAAGTCCGTTTATTTAATTGGGCTATATTTTGTGCTAAATTGAATTTTTAGTAATTATTAATTAATTTTCGAAATTAATTAATTATTTATTTATTTTTCGGAAATTAAGATTTTGATGGCCGACGATCGAAATATCGTGCTGATCGTCGTGGCACAGTCCGTTTATTTATTTGAGGTCCACGTTGTATGGAATTGAATAAATTGTGATATTTTAGGGATTTACCCTAAATTGATTAGAACCGATTGAGATTGAATTGTTGATTGGTAAATGGCCAAGTATGTTATTCAGTATTTATAATGCTTTGTTGAGTTGATTTAATTATTTGATTGAGAAATCGTTGGCATTGGTTGTCGATATTGAAAGTAAATTGCCCGAGGCGGACGTGGTCGAGCGCCAACACAAAGGCTAGCGTGGGTGGAGTGAATCCACCTGTTGTAGATGTCGGGGTAGCAGCCCCTAATGATCCCGGGGTGGATGGGGTCTTGCGTGTTCTGGAAGCGATGGGTAATAGAATGGATCAACAAGTCGCATCGTTGAAGCATTTGCTCAAAGCTGCTGTTGTCGTTATTTATCACCGCCATCGGAGTTGCCCCTACAGTCGCGCCTGCAGTCGCACCTGCTGTTGCTCCAGCTACTGTGAATGTTGAGAATCCACCGGAGATAATGGTCGCTGCAAGACCATTCCATAAGTTGGTGGAGCATTTCCTAAAGTTAAATTCGCCGTTGTTTACCGGGTCTAGAGATCCTGAAGCTGCTTCTTCATGGATTCAGAAGCTTGAGAAAGCGTTTGCACTGCTGATGTGCAACGAGGCTGAGAAGGTAATGTTAGCAACTTACCAGCTGGAGAGAGTTGCTGACACTTGGTGGATGACAACTTGAGAAATGATCTTTCCGGAAGGTGCTGTTTAGGATTGGAACACTTTCCGTGAAGCCTTCAATGATAAGTTTTTCTCTGAGACTACTAAAGAGGTGAAGATGGCTGAATTTCAACGTCTTTGCCAGGGTTCTCTATCTGTTGATGAGTATGAGGCGAAGTTCGCCGAACTTTCGTGATATGCCCCCGAGTTAATTGAGAATCCTGTGAACCGAGCGAGGAGGTTCAGAGATGGATTCAAGCAAGATTTGAGAAGTTCCTTAGTCCTTCTGGATCTGAAGACTTATAATGACATATATCGGAGAGCTCAAAAGATTGAGAAAGATCAGAATGATAAAGCTGCCTTATCTGGATCGAGGTTTAACTCTCATAGAGACAACATCCGCCAAGGAAAGAGGCCGATGTTTGCAATTATATTCCAAAGCCCGCCCAGCAAGAAGAGTGGATTTAATAGGTCAGGACCTATTAGGAATTATGCATGTCGCTTATGTGGAAGAAGACATGGGACAGCACCGTGCCCAGCTAGGACGGGTGCATGTTTTGAATGTGGCCAACAGGGCCACAAGGCCAGATTTTGTCCTAAGAAGCAAAGAGGACAACCTCGCCGCCGCCGCCACCGATGAGACGAGATAGGAGGGTATGCCCCTCGAATGCACTGCAAAGAGGACAGCGAGAGACCTCCGGCTCGGGGGCACTGCGTACACAATTACCCAAGGTCAGGCAGAAGCTGCGCCTGGCGTGATTACAGGTACGGTCTCGCTCAACGACAAACTTGCTTATGCTTTGTTTGATTCGGGAGCAACCCATTCCTTCATTGCCGAGCAATATGTTAGGATGCTAAGATTGAATCCTATATTGTTGGAATCGGCAATTTGCATATCTACACCCTTGAAAGATAAAGTTATTACTGCTTTGGGATGTTCAGGGTGCAAGTTAGAGATTGGTGAGCGAGTGGGGAAAATTGACTTGTTAGTCCTAGCCATGTATGATTTTGATTTGATAATTGGCATGGATTGGTTCACCAATCAACGAGCTAAAATGGACTGCTATCGCAAGGCGATTCAGTTTGACCCATTAGGGGGTAAGAGCTTCGAGTTTGTCGGGAATCGAGGAAGACTTTCGATTTCCTTAATCTTGTCGCCGGAAGTAGCTCGTTTGTTAGATGAGGGTTGCCGATGGTACTTAGCGACTGTCGTGGATACGACAGTTGAATAGTTGAAAATGGAAGATATTGCAGTGGTACGGGAGTTTCCGAGATGTCTTTCCAAAGGAATTGCCGGGGTTACCGCCAGAAAGGGAGATCGAATTTGTAATTGAGCTAGCACCAGGGACAGAACCGATCTCAAAGGCACCGTATCGAATGGCGTTATCTAAGTTGAAGGAACTGAAGGTGCAGATGCAAGAATTACTGGATAAGGGATTTATTCGTCCTAGTGCATCGCCTTGGGGAGCACCAGTTCTGTTTGTTAAGAAGAAAGATGGTTTGTTGCGTCTGTGCATCGACTATCGGCAGCTCAATCGGGTAACGATCAAGAACAAGTATCCATTGTCGAGGATAGATGACTTGTTTGATCAACTATAAGGAGCGTCAATATTCTCAAAGATCGATTTGAGGATAAGATATCATCAGCTGAGGATTCGAAAAGAGGATATTCCTAAGTCAGCATTTCTGACTCGGTATGGTCATTACGAGTTTACAGTAATGCCGTTTGGATTGACGAATGCTCCAGCTGCCTTTATGGATTTGATGAACAGAGTGTTCAAAGAATATCTAGATCAGTTTGTGATCGTGTTTATAGATGATATCCTAGTCTATTTGAGAAGTAATGAAGAGCATGAGAATCATCTAAGATTAGTGCTTCAGACCTTAAGAACACATCAGCTATATGCTAAGTTTAGCAAATGCGAGTTTTGGCTGACTCGTGTTGCGTTCTTAGGTCATGTGATTTCCGGAGAAGGAATCTCCGTCGACCCGAGCAAGATAGAAGCCGTGATCAAGTGGCCGAGACCGACATCAGTGATAGAGATCATAAGTTTTCTGGGGTTAGCAGGTTATTACAGATGGTTTGTGGAAGGATTCTCATCAATAGCGTCGCCTCTGACAAAGCTCACGAAGAAAAATGAGAAATTCATATGGACAGACAAGTGCGAGTGTAGTTTTCAAGAGCTGAAGGAAAAGTTGACTACCGCACCTGTGCTGACGATTCCATCTGGTCCTGGAGGATTCGAGATCTATAGTGATGCGTCATTTAGAGGATTGGGTTGCGTGCTGATGCAACATGGTAGAGTTGTTGCATACGCTTCCCGGCGAAGAGAGGCCTCATGAATTGAATTATCGGACGCATGACTTAGAACTCGCAGTCATCATATTTGCGTTGAAGATTTGGAGGCACTACTTGTGTGGGGAAAAGTTTCAGATCTTCACGGACCATCGAGTCTCAAGTATTTGTTCTCTCGAAGGAGTTGAACATGAGACAACGGCGATGGATGGAATTGCTGAAAGACTACGACGTGATATTCTATATCACCCGGGAAAGGCGAACAAGGTCGCCGATGCATTGAGTCGGAAGTCTTCAGTGGCACGGATCTTGGTTAAGGAGTGGAAATTAATCGAGAGAGCTCGAGATTCGGAATTCAAATTTGAGGTAGGCCACCTCTCAAGTTTTATGGCCACCCTTAGAATTGAGCCGGATGTCCAGGTCAGAATCAAGCAACTTCAACCGACAAATCCAGACGTACAGAAAATTCTTCAAGAGGATACCGATAAAAGAAAGGCTGATTTTCAAGTTTCTGATGATGGGGTACTTAGGCTTCGTGGACGTTTGGTTGTACCTAATGATGTAGAGCTTAGAGAAGAAATTTTATCTGAAGCACATCGTAGCAATTACAGCGTTCATCCTGGAAGCACTAAGATGTATCAGAATTTGCATCAACACTATTGGTGATCAGGTATGAAGGCGGATATCGCCAAGCATGTGGCCAAGTGTTTGACTTGTCAGCAAGTAAAAGCTCAGCATTGCAAGCCGGGAGGATTTCTACAACCTCTCGCGATCCCAGAGTGGAAATGGGAGCATATCACGATGGACTTCGTAACTAGACTACCAATGAGTCAAAGGGGAAATGATTCGATTTGGGTAGTAGTCGACAGGTTGACAAAGTCGGCTCACTTCATTGCAGTTCGAAAGGACCTAAGTCTGGATAGACACGTAGACCTGTATGTGCGTCAGGTGGTTCGTATGCATGGAGTGCCAGTTACGATAACATCCGATAGAGACCCAAGGTTTACTGCTGCTTTTTGGAAGAGCTTGCAGAGTGCTTTAGGTACAAAGTTTCAGTACAGTACGGCATATCATCCTTAGACGGATGGCCAGTCTGAAAGGACGATTCAGACTCTTGAAGACATGCTGAGAGCATGTGTAATAGACTTCAAATGAAGCTAGGAAGATCAGCTTCATCTGGTGGAATTCGCCTACAACAACAGTTATCAGCAAAGCATCAAGATGGCTCCATTTGAAGTGTTGTATGGTAGAGCATGCAGAACTCTAGTGTGTTGGGATGAAGTCGGAGAAATGAAGATAACAGGCCCAGAGTTAGTTCAGCAATCAGTAGATGCCGTGGCAGTGATTAAAGACAGATTGAAGACAGCGCAGAGCAGGCAGAAGAGTTATGCAGATAAGCGCCGAAGGTCTTTGGAATTCCAAGTTGGTGATCACGTTTTTACGAAAGTGTCACCAATGAGGGAACTTCGCGCTTTGGTAAGAAAGGTAACCGAGTCCGAAGTACGTAGGTCCGTTTGAGATTCTTGAAAGAATCGGAAACCTAGCGTATCATCTTGCGTTGCCGCCAAGATTGGCGCAAGTGCATGACGTCTTTCACGTGTCAATGTTAAGAAAGTACGAGCCTGACCCGACCCACGTGCTCAATTTCGAGGAATTGGACGTGGATGACCGTGTGTCACACGTTGAAAGCCCGGTCCGGATTGTCGATCGTAAAGAGCAAGTTCTGCGTACAAAGACCATTCCGTTGGTCAAAGTGGTGCGGCAACACCACGGCGATTGAAGGAGCGACTTGGGAGGCGAAGAATCGATGAGACAGTTGTACCCTCACCTTTTTGAGCAAAGTGTAATGGTTTAAATTTCGAGGACGAAATTTTTATAAGAGGGGAAGAGTTGTAACATCCTGAAATTCGACCCCGTTTCGATAAATTGAAATGTGCATTTCGTTAACGTGCCTATGGCCCTTTTTCTCTGAGCTGATCACTCACGAGTTAACTAACCTATTGGGTGAAGCCGTTAAGGGATATATTAGCTGTAAAATCCCTAAAAGCTACCTAATTGGTTGGATTGAGTTAAAATCACGTCTGATCGATTTTTAACCACAAAATTGAACTCGATTTCGGGAATCGAATTTTAAGTGCGTCATAATTCTTATTTTTAGGATCTGTCTCATCACTCGTCAATTTATTGACGAGTCCGAAATTTCAATAAAGAAATTATCGGAAGAAAATTGAAGCCCAAAAGAAAATAGAAAGGAAAAGGAAAAGAGAAAAGGAAAATTGAATTATTTAATTATGTATTTTCTTTTCCTTTTTCCTCTCTCTCCCTCTCTTTTCTTTTTCTTTCTTTTCTCTCTCTCTCTCCTCTCCCCTTTCCCCCCTTCGTGCGATTCCTCCCCCCACCGCCTATTCTCTCTCTCTTCCCCTTTGACCGGTCAATGCATATCCTCTCCTCTCTCTTCTCTCTCTCTTCTCTCTCCTCTCTCTTCTTCCTTCCCACACACGACAAAACCAGCTTCTTCTTCTCCTTCTTTCTTCGCGAGCGAACCAAGCAACCGGGCGCGCGAAGCGGCAGCTCGTCGTCGCCACCGTCCCGCCGCCGCACCGCCGCCCGCGACGGCCGCCCGCTCGACGCCGCGCGCCCAAGCGTGCTTCCCTAAGCGAATCCGCTCGGCCCAGCCCTGTTTCGCCCCTATTCAGCCCTCGTCCGGCCACCTCCGGCCACCGCCCAGCCCCACTAAACCTTCCCGGCGTCCCCCTCACCCTCCACCGGCTTCCCCTCACTGCCCTAGCCGCGAGCAGCCTCGGCTAGCCTCGTGCAACATACCCACGAAGTGGGTATCCAGCACTTTCGGGCTCGTTTTGGACCGTTTCCAGGCCCCGAACCCGAGCCGTGCTTTGGAAAGTTTCGTTCCTCGCGTCGCATCCGTCGGATTGATCCGATTTGCGCGCGATTTGGTGAGTAATCTCACTAATCCAGGATTAGTTGGCTAATTATGCTTAAGTTTGGTTTAGATTTAATTAATTATGTTTAGGTTGTTAGATTAGAATAAATTAGCAATTATTAGCCAATTGTGATGCGAATTAGATAAATCGAATGTGCAATTAGCAAGTAGACATGGTCTACTAATTATTGGAAGTGGCTCGGGATTTTTCCCGACCCTTAGTGGGCTCCAATTAGGCTTTTCGGGCCTAAGTGGAATTTTTAGTATTTAAATATTAATTTTCGGAATTAAATTAAATAATTATTTATATTCTGAAAATTCAATTGAGATGGTTCGGAACCGGAAAATTATGCTGATGACCGTGGTGAAGTCCGTTTATTTAATTGGGCTATATTTTGTGCTAAATTGAATTTTTAGTAATTATTAATTAATTTTTAAAATTAATTAATTATTTATTTATTTTTCAGAAATTAAGATTTTGATGGCCAACGACCGAAATCTCGTGCTGATTGTCGTGGTGCAATCCGTTTATTTATTTGAGGTCCACATTGTATGGAATTGAATAAATTGTGATATTTTAGGGATTTACCCTAAATTGATTAGAATTGATTGAGATTGAATTGTTGATTGGTAAATGACCAAGTATGTTATTCAGTATTTATAATACTTTGTTGAGTTGATTTAATTATTTGATTGAGAAATCGTTGGCATTGGTTGTCGATATTGAAAGTAAATTGGTAACCACTTGAAAGAGGACACGTGGGCTCGGTGAATTGGAATGTCACCTGGAGAATGCACGTGAGTTCAGTGGTTGAATATGTCACCTTGGCGAAAAGGTTGCACGAGAGAATGCACGTGGTTTGGAGACTCGGTATGTCGTCCTGGAGAATGCACGTGGCTCAGTGACAGAGTTTGGCATCTAAAAGGGCACGTGGCTCGGTGAATTGATGCATCACTTTAGTGAGATAGCACTTAAGAGAATGCACGTGGGCCCAAGTATCTAAAAGGACACGTGGCTCGGTGATCTGATGCGTCACTTTGGTAAGCGAGTACTTTAGAGAATGCACGTGGGTCCAGTATTCGGAATGGCATCTAAAAGGGCACGTGGCTCGGTGATCTGATGCGTCACTTTGGTAAGCGAGTACCTTAGAGAATACACGTGGGCCCGAGCATCGTAAAAAGGACACGTGGCTCGGTGACTTGATGTACCACCTTGGTGAAGAGGTCGCCTTAGAGAATGCACGTGGGTCCGAGGTTTGCGGCACGTGGCTCAAAGACTTGGAAGGTCGTCCTGGAGAATGCACGTGGCCTAGCTTTTAAATATCCCATAATGGGGATTGAATTATATGACATGTAATCGACTAGTTCGATTTGTTTGAAGTGAATGGGTGTTTATTGTGAATTGTACTGACTTGCAGGTGGGATCGAGGCCAAGGTAAGTCCTATGCCCTGTGCGTGTTTAGGCAGTCTTTAGTATAATAGTTTACTAATCGGGCTTAGTGGGGTAGAACTCGCTGAGACGTAGTCTCATCCCAGTTTGGGGAAACCATTTTAGGACCCCGCTGAAGAGCTGAGAAGGAGAAATCCGAGAAGGAGAACTCGGAGGTGAGATCTGAAGAGAAGGATTTTTGGAAAAAGAAGATAGTCCCGAGAGGGGCCTTGAGTACGGTCTGGATGGATTGAGATCCTATCTTCTTTTGAGATCTCCTTTTTGATGTGAATAGTTATGAAGTGATTTGTGGTTTGTATAAAAGTTTGGTTATAAATTTCAATACGCAAAATATGGCCCTGCTTTTCTATCCCATTGTTTTATTGTTTGGGGATTTTAACTGCTTCCGCATGTGCTTAAAAATGAAAAGGTTGGCGATACATTGTCATGGGATATCGCATTATAAAATCGACCAAGTGAGATGGATGTGTGCATGCCTGAGGATCGGGGCGTGACAAAAACTATGCAAGAATGCATGAACAATAGAGACCCCGTTTATATTATCCAAATTCCAATAAACCTCCAACCCTATCCGCAAGCATTTCAGGACTCACTTGTTAAGATATATCGACAAAAGAAATCAACAGATGCTGATGCTGATGCTGCTGAAGAAAGAACAAAAGCAAGTAATTACTGATATAAGCAAAATAGGGGAGAAGTGGCTGATATTAGTCGAAAGAAAAGACTGCAAATGAATGATTGAGATGAAGAGTAATGAAGGTTGTCATCGACAATGGTGAATTTGTGAAAAAAGATTGACACGGATTGTGGATTGCTAGCATATGAAGAAATGGAAAGTTGTTATTCAGTTGGAAAGTCAAAAACAGAAATTAGTTTTGTTGGTTAGTCTTCATCTTCTTAAAATAGAAAAGTGTGCGAAGACTCAAGAGAGAGTTTTTGATATATATGTAACAGAGAGATAGACTGAGAAAGTTAGAAAACTCTCCATTGTTTTGAAGTTCTCTGTAATAGAGTATAGCAATAAGCAGACGAAGAGATAGAAAGTATGAAGTCGAGATGATAGATTTCTTTCTGTTGATTGATGTACAAGTTCTGAAATACATTGTGATTGAAATAAGAAGATTACAAAGTCTTTCTTGATCAATCTTCGAGTTTTTCAATTCATCTTCTTGTTTCTGCAACTTTGGTTCTTCAGTGCAGAATCTCTACATCTCAGGTTCTCTAGTACAGGTTCTCCAATACAGGTTTCTCATCTTCTCATGGTATTAGAGCCGGTGATCAAATCTGCCAGAAGGATCCATTCAGTAGCTACTCTTTAGATCGAGAAAGAAGAAGTTGAAGCTATATCATATTGCGGTATCACGGTAATTGTGTTAGTTTCTCATAACACCATTGCTATATTTTCTTCCATAGTTGAAAGAATACAACAATGGCAGTAAGAGCATCAAAGTATCCCTTCCCTATATATGTGAATATCTCAAACTTTGTCACAATTAAATTTGCTATTTTTTTCAATGTTTTTACTATTTTTTCCTGTTGATGGATCTAGAATTGCACAATTTGCATTTTCTTGATGGGAAGTACCAAATTTTCCTCCCCAAAAGGATGCACAATGGGTAGAGGTTGTGTGTCCATCAATACACCAAGAAGAATACCCTCATGTAGCAATCCAACTTCGCCAAACTTGATTATGAACAGAGATGCATCAAAAGACAGGGAGAAACGTGAAATTAGTCATCTTCACAAATTGGTCAGTCTCTGTATGTCAAATTCAGCTAAACACAAGAAACCTGCAATTTTCAGTGGTTCTCTCGCAAAGCAAACAGAGAGATAAGCTTCTGGCTCCATGCTTGTGAGGATGTCCCACCATATCTCTCGTTGGCACATGAACAAAATAAGAGGTACTTGTTGGTTTAAACAGCCCAAGCTGCAATAAATTTGCCTAAGTAAACTACCTATTTCTCGATAGATCGTGGACCAAGAAGGTAGATCTTAGAGAGAAATTTTGATCTTATCCTTCACAACTAAGTTAAACCTTTGGAATTGCAACGCAAATGACTATTCGGAAGCACGCAAGGATCAACTTCTCCAACAGACACGCGATTTTGGGAGAAAATAAAAGCACGAAGTGACCAAGTTAGGCTCGAAGTCTCTAATCTCTTAGGAGGACTATATGCAAACAATCTCAAAAGATACCGCTGTTTCACTTATCTGAATAATGCAGCAAGTCAGCAAAAAGCCTTGTAACTTTAAACTTCAACATTAACATGGCACCGAATTCTACTAAGTAGAATCCAAAAAAAAAAAAGAAAACGAAACTTCGGACGTACGAGAGTCGCCAAGGGGCGCCTATCGGTGGGGTTTGGGAAGGCGACGGCGGGAGGCGACGGCGTCGGCGGCGTCCACGTTCAGGAGCAAGGGGCGCTTCACGGAGGAAAGAGAGAAAGAGCGAGCAGAGCGACCTTCACTCGCGGAGAGGGAGGCCAAAACGCGAGAGCAGGGGTTTGTCGGCATCGGCGTCGGCGTTGGCGTCGGGCACGTAGGCGGAGGTGGAGGCAGAGAAGTCGGCGTCGGAGTTGGGGGCAATGGAGGCAACCGGCGGAGGGGCATAGGCGTTGCGGTTTGATGGAAGAGAGGCGCGACTTCGAGGATGAAAGAGAGATAAAGCGGACTAGAGGTCACGAGAGGGAGGCGAGAGGCTGTGTCGGCGTCGGCGTTGAAGTCGGCATTGGGGGCGATGGAGGCAACCGGTGGAGGCGAAGGTGGAGGGCCGTCGAAGGGGGGAGATAGAGAGCAGAGCGGACTTTATGTTTTCCTCTGAACCGTCGCAATTTTGTTCTCCGGAACGGAGAACGGGGAGAGAGACAGAGGAGAGAGAGCATCGAAGGTGCAGAGAGGTGGGCCAGGGAGAGAGGAGAGAGAGAAACTCCCGCGCGCTGGTTTGAAACGGAGAAGTGGACGACGTGGACTGACACACGGACATGTGTCACGCAATGAATCATTCAGAGCACCGATTGCATGGCACCTGTTAGGGTACCCAATATTTTCTCATCAAGATTGAGGGTTTTTCTTTCTTCGCGCCTCTCTCACCTCTACAGATCGTCTCTCTCCCCATTCTCCTCTCTCTCCTCTCTGTCTCTCTCCCCTCCGCCTCCGTTGGTTGCTTCCATCGCCCCCCACGCCAATGCCGACACCGACGCTAACGCCGGCGCCGACGCCGCTGTGGCATCCCAAAATTCAATGTCAAGCCATAAGGTGTGTTAAAGTCTTTAATTATGTGATAAAAATTTCCTAAGGTTTATGCTTTAGCCATTAATCTTTTTTTTAGAATAGATGATGTGTGCATATGTTTGTGAGAATTTAAATTTAATAGATTATGATAATAATCTATGCTTGGCCATGCACTTTATAAATTAAATTTCAATAAACAAAATGTCACAAGACTTTGGCCATGTTGAAAATTAAAAATTTAAAAATATTTATAGAAGAAATTCAAAAAAAAGGGGGAAATGTCAATTTTTAGGTTGGGCCTTAGGCCCATTAGCCGAAGCCTTGATGGGCCAAGCTAGTCGGCCCAATTAGGCCCACTAAAGGGGGCTGTCGACCAGCCCAAGGGGAGGCCCAAGAGTGGCTAGATGGCCTAAGCCCGAGCCCAAAAGCCCAAGCCCATTATGCATGCAATGAGACAAGTGGCACAAAGAAGAAGGGCATGCATTGGCTAGTTAGGAGGCAAAGCAATCATTACAAATGATGAGCTTTAGGGGGGATAAAAGGGAAGAGAGAGAGAGAGGGGTGGCCGGTTTTTCCCCATTCGGCCGAGAGAGAGAAAGAGGGAGAGTGGCCGAGAGAGAGAGGAGGAGGAACCGCCGTCCATCTGCCGTGTGCCGCTGTGCTCGCCACCTTACGCCGTCGACCGACCGGTCTAGAGGCAAGTGAGAGTCCTCTAGCTGTTCTTGCATGTGTGTATGTTACTTGCATGTTGAATTTTGGGTGTTTAGGTGAGAAAAACCGAAGTATGGATGGTTTGTGTTTGAATGTTTTGGCTGTTTTCGCTCGAACAGTGTGAGTCAGGATGTTGTGTGAGCTTGCATGCATGTTTAGATTCCGATTTTGGCTTTGATTTCTTCATGAAAGTTGTAGCTAACATCTTGAACTATAACATAATAAAATTTCATGGAAAATGATGGAGATTTGAGGGGTTAAAGTCTCATCCTACGGAGACCTCAGATCTAGAAAGATTTTACTGACCTTTTGTTGGATTTGTGGTTACATGTTAGTTTGTGTTAAGAATATCTCTTCAATTTCTTCATGAAAGTTGTAGGGGACATATTAAACTATAATATAATCAAATTTGAAGTGAAATGAACAAGTATAGCCTAGTAAATCGACTAGATCTTGAAGACGGTAATTCTGGAGATGTATTTTGGGACACCCGAGACTTCATGGACCTAAATGACGATCATAATCTGGTTATTTGACTTAGACCTCTTCACGAACCTTGTAGAGGACATCTTGATGTATAACATATCCAAATTTCAGAGGAAATGAAAGAGAATAGGTAGGTTAAAAATCAATATTTCGGAGAAGCTTGCACTGGACGATGCAGTAATGGATCCAGAAGCTTCGTGAGACTGTATAAAATAATCTAAAAAGAATCTAGTTTGGAAGTCTTCATGAAAGTTGTACGAAAATGTCTTGGCTATCACTTGGTAAACTTTCGTAATTTTTGGAGGCCGTATGGATATTTTAATCGAATTTCTTCGAAAACCGTGCATTCTGGTTTCATCCGAAAATCATATGATGTTTTGTGAATATTGTGAGATTGTGTAAAATTCTGTTTGGCCATGTATTTTGCATGTAATTATCACCCTATTGGATTGTTTGATAATTAGTTTAATTTTTATAATTTTGGGAATTTATAGATATTAAATTTAATATTTATGAAAGTGGCAAAAGTTGAAATTTAAAAAAATAAAGAAATAAATAAAATGGATTATATTATTGGCCATAAATTCCATTAAATTTATTAATAAATAATTATACATTGTTGCATGTATGATAAGGTCTTGGTGTGTGCATGACATTGAATTGAGATGCATGTGTGAATTCTATGCCAAGTATGGCTTGTTTGATGTCACGTCATATGCCATGCTAAATTAAGACTGAAATTGGTAAACATGGATAATGATAAGTGAGGAGGCGGTTGTGGTGAAGGATGATGCCCGGAATGTATAGAGATGTATTGCCGGATGGCCCTGGGAGATTCAGGATGCTCGGAATGTGGGGGGCCAGAAGCCTTGTCGGAGGTTTTTGCCCGAAGGGAATGCCTCACGATGCCAGGATTGGGGTGTGGGATGCCCGGCCAGGGAGTGTAAATGCCGGAAGCCCTGTCGGAGGTTTTTGCTCGAAGGGAATGCCTCGTGATGCCAATTAGGATGTGAGATGCCCGGAATGTGGGGGGTCGGATGCCCGGTGGCCTAGAATGGCTGAATGCCAGAGGTTTTTCTCGCATGGGATGCGAGTGTATAATGTGAGATGAAATTGATGATCCGAGGAAGGATGATGTGGTGATCAAATTAAAAATTAAAAGTGGAAATTGAACCATGATGATGATGACATGTGTGATGGGGTGATGTCATAATGATGATGACATGTACGACATGATGGTGAAACACATGTATGTGTTATAATTTGTGATGATGATGCATGATAGTATGCACATGGCTTCAAGATAAGTAACGTCTGCAATGCATGTATGACTTGTATGATGCATTGAGTGGTTGTTGGATTCATTATCTGCTGAGTGATTGTACTCACCCCTTTTGGGAACCAACATTTCAAATTAGCAGTATGCCACTTTCTGCCATCGCACGGGGTGCATTTTACGGGTTACCGTCCGACGTCGAGGTAGAGTGTGAGGAGTACAGCTGTCCTTCTGTGCCTGAACTGACATACATACGTGTGCGCTATTTTGTCTCGTACGACATAAGCCTGGCTGGGGGCCCGATTGT
The DNA here is from genome assembly GCA_017140325.1 of Eucalyptus leucophloia subsp. euroa. Lineage (NCBI taxonomy): Eukaryota > Viridiplantae > Streptophyta > Magnoliopsida > Myrtales > Myrtaceae > Eucalyptus > Eucalyptus leucophloia. The sequence goes on along the minus strand of CM029469.1, from coordinate 18,369,078 downwards.
CCAGGAGTTTGTCTCCGTCTACGTTCGCCACGATGGGGTGATGAGAGGGATGCTGCCACCACCGCCGCCTGATGCACCGGACTGGGTGTGAGGCCCGTGCGTGACGAGTAGGAGCTGGATCTTTTTGGGATAGTTAGCCGACACTTATGATGGGGGTTGTGCACATGTGATGTAGAGGGTCGAGGGTTCTTTTTGAGGTTTTAGGCTAGACATGGCTAACTCCTAGCTTTTCCTTTTTGATGTACCGACCCAAAAGAAGTCCCATCTTGAAAATATATGTAAATAAAGTGTCGTGGCTTATCGATAAAAATTATGGTGATTAGTGGTGTGTATTGGTATCATGGTTGGTAGGGGGAGAGATGGTGATGTTTTATTTTGCTTTCGCTAGTGAGTCGCGTTGGGACCGCTTTTTTTTTTTAAAAAAAATGCCTGTGAATAACGATGCTTCTTCTAAGTGTAGAACAAAAGGGTAATAAGATGTAACATCGGTGCTTGTGGCGACCTTCGAAGGGTTTGGGGTGCTACAGCCGCCGACGCTCCTCCGCCTCCCTGCGCGACATACGCCGCTCTCTCTCTCCCCCTCCGCGAAGTCGTGCCTCTCTTCTAGCGAAACGCAATGCCGACGGCCCTCCACCTCCGCCTCTACCGGTTGCCTCCGTCGTCTACGACTCCGACGCCGATGCAGTCTCTGCCTCCTCTCCTAAACCCTATTCTGACGCCGATGCCCCTCTGCCTCCCTCTCGTGACCTCTAGTCCTCTCTCTCTCTTTCATCCTCAAAGTCGCGCCTCTCTTCCAACAAACCCTGACGCCGAACATTTATCAAACAAAATGCAACGTAGCGATCTCATTATTCATGAAAACCAAGTTAACGACCAACACCTTCAGATTCGAACAAAAATAGCAGCTATTTCTTACATATTTCAGATTCGAACAAAATAAGCAGCTATTTCTTTGTTCGGCCATGGGGTACGGACACAAGCTTTATATATATATTTCTTTTTCTTTTTTTACATATTTAGAACAACACTAAGGCATTATATTGAGCGTGTGATGAGCACGGACTAAAGAGAGGTCATAGACCCGTTCTAAATTCTAGCTCGTGTCCAGACTCAGAAGAGAATAGCAAGTGACGCTCAAACACGACAAAAGGGACAGCTAATTTAAGCCGAGCGTGATCGTGAACTAGGGAAAACGAGACCCTGCCATCGTTTCGGCTCCGTTTTAAGTAAAGCTAAGCAACGGAGTTCCCAGAGACAAGCGTTTGACCGCGGATGTCCGTACCCCATGGCCGAATGCTACCCTTTTTTTCATCAGTCCCCGTCGAGCACCCCCCTTCTCTCTGCCAAATCGGCCGCGCTCTTCTCAGCCGAATCTTTTTCTGTTAGGTCTCTCTCTACTCTCACTTCACTTGCTCGTCGCTCCTCTCAGCCGAATCATTTTGAATTATTTTCTTTTATATCGTGGCCCTTCCAGGCCAGTGGCCACGCATGGTATGTAAACTTTTTCAAAGTTGGAGAGCAGTCATGTAACGGTGCGAAAGTTAGAGGGCTTTTGAGAAATTATCCACAAAATTAAGAGCAAAAAAAGGGGAATTAAAAGGAAAATCCAAGAAGAACCCAAGAAAAAACCCCTTCCCCGCGCTTTCTCATACCCTATCGATCCCAATTTGGGGAAGAATTCGGAAAAAGTTCACTCCCGTCAATTTTCCCCAAGTAGCTCCTCCTTCATCCTCGTCCAAGAAGGAAGGAAGGAAATGATGAATGTGTTCATGCCGAGGAACTTGGTGCCTCCCGAGCTGTTGGACGCGCTCCCCGATGCGCTAAAGCTGAACGGAGCTATTTCTTCCGGGTGTGGGCCCCGCGATTTTCACGCCGTTTCTTCCCCCGATCCCGTGAGTACGTTGGGATTGGGCGGCGCTACGGCTTTTGGGTTCATTTTTTAGAATCGGGTTTGAGGTTGTTTTACATCTCGAGAGCTATGGGCTCGTCGTTTTGGAGGGGAAGTTCGAGGATCTTCAGGCGAAAGGGTGGAAGCTAGTCGGTGAAGATCTTGTCCTCGTCCTAGTTTTATCTTTTGGTTTTTTACTCGAGGCTGCTAAATGCTAAACTAGGACTTGTAGTTGAGAAACGAAGGCGGAAGCATTGGGGTCAACGTGCTGATCAAGCAAGTCGAGAGGAGTTCTTCCGCCTGGGAAAAAAATGTCGATTTCGATGGGGGATATTTCGGTTTCTTGCAGGTCCGCAGTGTGTGGTTTCGTGTGCGAAAGAAGGGAGACCTCTACCTCAAAAAGGGTATACTTGTTTGTCTTGCGATGGATGGTGTCGAAGTCCTTGCATCTATATTTGAGATGGATGAGAAGGCATGCCTGTTCCTAGATAAGCCTGGTGTTGTATAATTTTTTAGGGTGTAATCTTTGTCATTACTCGTCTCTCGAATTCAGTGTGGCACGACACTTATCCATGTATCCTTCTATGTGACCCCTTGATTCTTTTGCCTTCAGACATGCTTTTGTCTGAACAAATATGGTGGCAGCCTGTCATCTCTCTTATTGTTTCACCATTTACGTGAATCCGCTGGCTGAGATTGAGAAATTGGTTACTTCAACGGGGGAGTTCTACAGACAAAACTTCAACAATGTTAGCTTCGTAATTGCAAAGAATATTTTGGCTGCAAAATGCAAGGTTTAAGTTTTGGAGTTAATAATTTGAATTTAGTTTAAGAGTTGCGAATTTGTTGTATCTTGTTAAGGTTAAATCACCTTAGATGAGATTCATTATACTTTTTCACTAAGTATGGGAAGTATCGTGGGTAGTACTCTCATTGAGTTGGCTGAACTAAAGAAGAGTTTCCTCCATCTTTTTTTGAATATTCCCTGTGCAAAGTCTTTTATGAATTTCGAAAGATAAATTGTATTTATCAATTAATGTTGTCATCATGCAATAGGCTTTAAATGTTATGAAGAAACCTGTTGTCGCCATTAATTTGTTATACCAATGTTGTGTTGTGCACCGTGTTTTACCTCAGGAGTCTTACGGAGTTCTTCCATTTTCTGGATCGACAATGTATGTGTCACAGGAATTCCTGCACATGCTGATTATTTGATATAGCTGCTGCTGTTGGTTGTCCTCCAGTTCTTCAATTTTGATGTCCTTCATTATCTTAGATGCACAGAAGGAGATTCAGAAGCATAACACAAACTGGTGGGAAATATTCTGCAGAATTGACCAGGAAGTGCACTCATTTAATTGCAGAAATAACTTTTTCTTCTTCAAGATTAAAGTCCAGGGATTTGCTTGCATATTTTTCCTTTCATATCTGATCGTTGTGTGAAAATGCACATATCTTTATCTTGTCTTCGCATATGAAAACACTTTTAAGAGTTTGAAAAGAAAATCTGTATCATTTCAAGGTTTAGTGACGATTATAGTTTGAAATAGGAAATAGCTATAATTGATTTAATCCTGGCTTTTGGTATTATCCTTTTACTTGGGAATTTGATTACTCAGATGAGAAACAGTGAAACTTCCCGGCATGAGAATATCATTGACTTTGACTTCTAAATCAGTCCTAAAGAATTGTGTTCTGTGGTTCAAGGAAACAAGGTGTTAAACAACCTACAATTTGAACTGCCACTTGTCAAAAGATCCTCAGCCAGTTCTCGCTTTTCCAGTGTGAGTTAGGACTGCCTGTTGGTTGCTCAAAACACATTGCTCAGCAATGTTATTACCATTGAATCTTTCTATTGGCCTCATATATGATGCTCTGCAGCACTGTGAATCCCACTACGATGCCCTTGACTGGCTGTAAGCTCCAAAAGATAAATACAAGGCTGCTAAAAGATGGGGTCACATTCATATTTTGAATCGCAAATGGTTTGATCAATTAACTTTCGGGAAAGGTGATATTTCAGTTACTAAAATACCTTGTTGCTGTCAATTGTAGGAACATTTATGTTCTTTTTAAGCCATCTTGTTGTCTGCCTCTAATTTTGAGTTCTTTTGCCGACTAGCATCTCTTAATGAGGAGTCCTATCCTGTTCAGGGTAGTTCCATGTCTTCAGTGAAATCTGCAAGTAGTCAGTAAAATCAGTAGAGTTATTAGAAGTTCACAGTCTCTCCCCTCTTCAATGGTTGGAGATCAGGACTTCCATTCCATTTCAGCTACTGACCATGCCAATCCAGATTTAGAAACTACTCTCTCACAGAATGTGTCTTCAATGTTTGTGGATCCCCATTTCCTTGCAAAAGAGGATAATAGTGAAGTGGCAGCTGTGCAATCCAATGGTGAAGTGAATCATGATGGTTGGGTTGCTGAAGACTGAAAATGAAGACAATGACCTGTATTTGTCAGAATGTAGGTTAACATCATCAAATGCTTGATTTCCCCAAGAGTGTTCCTAAAAGAAGTGATCTGCAACTACCATTCAAAGTTGGCTTGAAGATACAAAACTTGGTGATCTGATTTTGAAGGCAGTGGTGCCTTAAATAGTTCTGCTTGACACATATGATGACTGACTAAAGAGTATATCATCGTACACTGCTTTCTCACGTTTCATTATGATTCTCCGTGCTCTTCATGTGAACAATGGGAATGCTGAAATGTTAGTATTGCCTAATAGGACAGTAGCTGCTGATTCACATGACATTTGGTTGTCTTTCACATATGATTAGTGGCTGAAGGCTACGATCCTTTAAATGGCTTTGTCAGCTTGCAACTCTCCAATTTGAGGATACCATGCACTTCATGACATGGGTGGCCAATTTTGCCTAATGAAATCCTTCTGTTTACATGTTAAAAGATGACGTATGACGTATGATTATAGTTAATTTGTGTTAAAGACAATCTTTCAGCTCTTCCTGCTAATGGCATGCACATAGTTTCCAAGAGGGAAAATTGTCCAAAAAGTCCTAAACCTATTGCACTTTTGCCAATTTAGTTCTAAATCTTTTAACTTTGCCAATTCAGTCCTAAACCTTTTCACTTCTTGCCGATTCGGTCCATCCGGCTAATTTTGGCCAAAAAATGCTGACGTGGACGCCGGCGGTGCCACGTAAAAGCGCCGGTGGTGCCAATTCTGTTTTTTCCTCTCTCTTTTTTCCTTTTCTTTCTTTTATTTTTAACTTTTTTCTTCCCTTTTCCGGTGGCTGACCACCGACCACAGGCGATGGCCGGGCATCGGCCACAACCAGCTGGTTGGCCTTGCTTGCCACAAGGTAGGCTCGACCGGGCAAGGAGGTGCCTCACGAGGGTCGCCTGGGTGAGGCCAACCCTTGCCCAGGCCAGGGCGGCCTCGCTAAGCGTCGACCGGGCAACGGTGATGCCAAGCGAGGTTGCCCGGCCTAGGTGAGGGCCGGCCTCACCAGATTTGGCAAGGGGAGCTTTCGCTAGGGCTCGCCTCACCTAGGTGAGCGTCGGCCTTGCCCAGCCATCGCCCGACCGACACCCAGCAAGGCTACCCTGGCTTGGGCGAGGGTCGGCCTCACCGAGCCGTGCCTGGGCGAGGTCTCCCCTTGCCGGGGCTCCTCCTCGCACGACCTCGCCCCCCTGGCGGGGGAGGCCAGCCAGCTAGGCTGTGGCTGGTGGCTAGCCGTCGCCTATGGCTAGTGGCCGGCCACTAGAAAAGGGAAGAAAAAAGTTAAAAGAAAAGAAAGGAAAAAAGAGAGGAAAAAACAGAAAAATAATAATAATTCAAAAAAATATTAAAAATTATCCACGTCAACGCCAGCGGTCTTACGTGGCATTGCTAGCGTCCACGTTAGTATTTTTCGGCCAAAATTGGCCGGATGGACTGAATCGGCAAGAAGTAAAAATGTTTAGGACTGAGTTGGCAAAATTAAAAGGTTTATGACTAAATTGGCAGAAGTGCAATAGGTTTAGGACTTTTTGGACAATTGTCCCGTTTCCAGGATGGTATATGCTTGTAAGTAATAAACGGTTTCATATAGTTCTGGATCTCTTTCCTGCATTTGCTGTTGACCTTGCAATCTTTTGGCTGGTGAAGGTAAAGGATCTTTTTTCTCTTCATGTGCTGATGCTTTGCTTTTGTTTATTGTGCAGCAGAACCCATGATTTTTAACCTCGTTTTGAAGTCTTATATTTGGTGGCACGGGTGTCATTGAATTTATTCCTTTTTCTTCTTTTGTGTTTTGGGCCACTTATGTCTTATCTCAGTCAACAGATGAAAGAGGGAAGGGTCAAAGAGCCAATAGTACTCCATTTATCCTAGTATTGCTCCGGAAGACACTTGATAGAGTACCAACATACCTTTGATATATGTAGTTTCTATCCAATAAAAGCCGATGAAATCATATTTTTCCAGATCAGTCTAACAGTCCGTTATGTGTTAAGCTGGAAAATGACAAGTTTCCTCCTTAGCAGAACCCTAGTCAAAGATCTTGCTAATTTTTCATGTTATGCTTTTTAACAGCACTCTCGTAATATTGTTCACCTGGATCAATAAAAATAACTAGACTAATGTGGACTCGATAAACTCACGATGAGCGGAGCAAGCATGAGAACGCATGGGATGAGTAAAGGTGAAAATATTACAAACTTTATTATAATAGTGATGCATATTCCAAGCAACCGATAGCTTTGACAAATCAATTTCTATCCTCTTCAAACCCTTCACAAGGGTAGTAATCGAATGCATCGCTTATTCTTGTGTTCACATTCATGCATCATGACCTATGTTAGAACACTCTTTTTCATTTCAAGGGAAGCAAAGAAGGTATAGTTACAGAGCAATGACTATTGCAAAGTATTGATAAATAAGAGTTATTTAGAGTCAATAGACAAAATGAAAAGTTCAGTGTATGTCGAATTTACAACAACATCAAGATTTCTTACAATATCTATTGAAAACTATGAAAACCCCACATCGAGTCTCACTAGAAAACACAAGTTGCTGCACTACCATTCAAAAACTTCAAATTATGATTAGTATTGTCCGTTGTGCCACTTATAAATTAATTCTATACAATATTTCATGGTAAAGACTGGTCTCTTATCCCGCCGTAAACATAACCCAAGTGATTGTAACTACAATCTCCCGTAGAGATAGGTAAACGCGATTACCTCACATTCATACACCTTCGAGGAAATTCAGGGGAAGAACTAGAAGCACTCCAATGTTGAACGTTGACCGGAGTCTTCTAATTATTTATTTAGATTTTTGAGTAGGTTTTGTCCGCGTTTGCCTTATCCCTTTCTTTGGTTAAAAGAGAAGCTGGAAATTGCTGAAGCAAGCAAGATGTTGGAAGACTTGCTTTCCCTCGCCTCACGCTACGAAGTATGATTAGCCAACAATCATGACTAGGAAGTTGTGTGCTTTCCACATAATAACCAATTGAGGTTGATTTAAATATGAGTATTCATCACCTCCTTCGTTACCTTCTTATAAATATAATTTAAGCGAGCCACAAATTAAAAATATGGAATGAAATGTATCAAGCTGCTCTGATTACATCATAATTATATTTTTAAAAAATTTATTGCGAATTTTGCAATTCAATCCATTATTAAGTCGTAGTATGGGTTAAAATAAAAAACCATTCGTTAGAACCGCTTGCAATTTTTTTTTACGCAAATCTTCTTCGGTTCCACACTCAATCACCAAATCCAATGACCTAACAAAACAGCGGAAGTCTAATTTTCACATGTACAAAAGCCAAAGATATTTGCAATCCATTTTACTTGCTATAAACCAATGTAAAAAGTCTGCTTTGAATTTCCTTCTCCTAGTTCTAAACATTGGAGCTGTTTGACATTAAGGGTGTGTTTGTCTTGCAAAAAATGATTTAGGCAAATAATTCCATAAAAATCGCTAACAATAATGAACAAATGAGAGATGCTTTTATTATTCACGAAAATGTTTGGGTCTAAAGTTTTATCGATAATGAATATATTTTCATTGATTAATTATATCAAGTGATATAAGCGATCATTTTTATGATACAAGCACCTCGCCATTTGCATGAAAAGTACATTTGAGAGTGATGTGTTTTTCGGATACCATGCTCTTCATGACTGGGGTGGCAAATTTTGCTGAATGAAATCATTGTTTTTACATGTTAAAAAGATGACTTATGACTATAGTTATTTTGTATTGAAGACAATCTTTGAGCTCTTCCTATTAAATGGCACACATATTGTTTCCAGGATGGTATATGCTTGTAAATAATAAATGGTTTCGTGTGGTTTTCTTCTGGATTTCTTTCCTTTCCTGCATTTGCTGTTGATCTTGCAATCTTTTGGCTGGTGGACGTAAACAATATTCTTTGTTCTCTTCATGCGTTGATCCTTTGCTTTTGTTTATTGCGCAGCAAGACCCAAGTTTTTTTTAACCTCGTTTGGAAGTCTTAAATTTTGTGATACTAAGATGATGGGTGTCAATGAATTTATTCCTTTATGTTATTTTCCATTTTGGATCACTGAGGTCTCATCTCAGTTAACTAATGAAAGAGGGAAGAGTCAAATATCCATTGGTATTCCATTTATCCTACTATTGTTGTGGAAGATACTTACAGAGTACCAAGATACATATAATTCCTGTGGTTTATGACCAATAAAAGCTGGTAAAATTGGATTTTTCATATCAGTTTAACGGTCGATCATCTGTTAAGCCAGAAAACAAGTATGTTCCTCAGCAAAAGGCAAAGTTCTTACTAGTTTTACATGTTACTCCTTTTAATAGCATTCTCATAATACAGAGCAATTATTTTGTAAATCTAATATATGTGCTGAATTGTATCTGGACCAAAGAACAATGTTGGATCGAATGTAAATCTAAAAAAAGAAAAGTCACGATCAGCATAAGAAAAGCAAGCGGGGGTGAGGTAAATGGATTTTATAAATTTAAATAAAGATGAAAATTTGACAAATTTTATCAGGTAGCTACACTTGGCTATGATGATGTATATTTTAAGTATCCGATAGCTTTCACATGTCAATTTCAACTCTCCTCAAACACTTGATGACAAACTAGCATGAGGATTATATGTATCGTATATTCTTGAGTTCTCATGGATCGTGACTTGTATTGGCTCGCTCTTGTCAATTTAAAGGAAAAAAATAGTATAATTATAGAACAATAACATTACCACATATACTGTCAGATCAATATGAGTCATTTAGAGTCAATAGCCAAATTGAAGAGCTTGATGTATAACGTATATACATAGCATTATCAGACATCAAGATTTTATTAAAACTCCTAAAAAAATTATGCAAACCCATGCAAAGCCCCATCGTAAAACACAAATTTTAGTACATTATTATATTATGATTGATTGTTCAGCTGCATCATTTATAAATTAAGCTTACATAATATTTTATGATAAATGATGGTCTCTCGTCTCACAATGCAACTAAGCAAGCAACATAGTAGAAGACTTTGACTTGCTTTTACTCGTGAGAATCTTTTTCCATCCTTTTCTTTTGAGCAGGTCTTGTTGGCTTTTACCTTATCTCTTTCTTCACAACTAAGCAAGCAAGATGGTGGAAGACTTTGACTTGCTTGATGGTGGAAGATTTTGACTTGCTTTTCCTTGTTAGTCTTTTTTTTATCCCTCTCTTTTGAATAAGTCCCGTCGACTTTTGCCTTGTCACTTTTTTTGCAACTAAGCAAGCAGAATGGTGGAAGACTTTGACTTGCTTTCTCTCACCATAGAATTTTCTAAAAGGTTAATAACTCAGTTTCATAGAAAAATTAATATAAAATTTTTGGAAAAGTCTTTTTTTCATTATAAAGATTTCTTTTGCAAAATGTAGATATTGGCATGAGCATGCTGTGTAAGGAGAAATGTCATCAACCCAATTTGGTGTCACGCTTGGCTACTGCAACATATTTGTTCTTTAGTTGAGTCCTCAATGATGGCCCACCGCAGAGTTGGGCTCGACATCAGATCTAGTCAAGCTCCGTCGCAATGTCTAGCTGGATGCATGCCAGAATTACTAAAATGTGACGCTAGATCTAGTCACGCATTATTGTAGCTTTGAGCAAGAAACCTCTATTTACGAGTTGGGCCATGACGAGAGAGAGAGACGTGGATAATGTGACATCCAGATTTTCGGGTTCTAATTTCGACCGGATAAGTAGGGCCATTTTTATCGAAAATTTCAGAGGACTGTTCTTGAATTCGAAATTGGGATGCAAGTTAGATTATATGACGGGAAAAGTCATGAAATGGACAAGGATGCCTTGATGGATTTATTTAGACTTTAATTGAAATTTTGTTTGTTGAGAAGTGAACAAATTTGAGTAAAATTGAAGGGGGAAAAATAGCAAATTCGTATGCCACCTCTACCCCCACACTTTGGCCTACCTAAATGCTTCTAGAAGGGGGCATAATTGTCTAAAATGAGGGGTGGATGGCAGCTGGTGGTGGCTCACGTGTAGATGACCTAAGAGAGATAGAGAGTGAGAGAGAAAAAGAGAAACCGGTTTTCTCTTCTTCCCTTCTTTCTCCCGTCGCTGTCTCTCTCTTCCCCCATCTTCTTCTTCGGTTGAGCGATGCCATGGAAGCCGAAGACTAGAGGAAGCAGCAACCATCGTCGCTTGGACCAGGGCTGCCACCGCCGTCGTGCTAGAGTCGCCGCCGCTGCTCGGCAACCACCCGCGCACCCTTCGCCCTTCTTTCTTCCCCATCTCCTTTCGCTTTGTTCGAAGCCTACAAGTTGAAGATTAGAACGGAAGCAGCTCGCCTAGGTTTGGAGCAGCAGCCGACGTCGCCGGGAGCCGCCACACACCACCTCGCCGCCATTCATCTCCCTCTCGCCCGCTCGAACGTCGTTCGCCTCGTCCAGTCAAGCTACCGCCTCTATCCAGCCCCTGTTTTGCCTTTACTCGGTCCCATTCGGCCACCTCAGGCTGTCGCCCGACCACCTCTGACCACCATCAGCCTCGCCGGAGCTTTGCCTTGCCCTCCGCCACCCTTGGCCGTCTCAATTGACGCCGGAACCGACCCTTCCAGCAGCGAACAGAGAAGACAGAAAATGGGTATGACAGTGGGGTTTTGGCCCGTTTTGGCCGTCTTTTCGAGCCCAGATGCTCGGCCCGCTTTGAGGAAAGTCGATCCTCGCGTTGAGCCGGTCGTTTTGAGTGAGTTTTACTCACTAATGCCTTCTTAGTGTGCTAATTATAATTAAAGGTTGATTAGTGTTAATTAAGTGTAATTAGGTGGTTAGATTAGAATTGATTAGTGATTTTCAGTTAATTGCTTTGCATATTAGTTGTGTGATTAGTGTAAGTAGATAGAGAATTGCCTATAGTATTTATTGGAAGCTTCTTGGGATTTTTCCCATCCCTTATCGGGTATTAATTAAGCAAATCAGGCCTAGGTGGAATTTTTAGGAATTAAATATTAATTTTTGAAATTAATTATTTAATTATTTATTTCCGAAAATTCAACTGGGATGGCTAGTGATTGGGATTTTATGTTGATGATCGTGGCGCAATCCATTTATTTAATTGAGCTTCATATTGTGCTAAATTGGAATTATTATGTTTATTTATTAATTTTCGAAATTAATTATTTAATTATTTATTTTCCGAAAATTCAACCGGATGGCCGGTGACCGGAATTTCGTGCTGATTGTCGTGGAGTGGTCCATTTATTTAATTGAGCTTTAATTCGTGTCGAATTGATTTAATGGTACATTTTTAAGTTATATTCTTAAATGAGGAAATTTTGGCTATGTGATTGAGAATTAGTCGGGTATTGGTTGTCAGTATCGAAAGTGAGTTAGTAAATCACCTGAAGAATGCATGTGGCCCGGTGAATTAGAATGTCACCTGGGAAAGACACGTGGCTCGGTGATTAGATATGTCATCTTGGCAAAAAGGTAGCCTTAGAGAATGCACGTGGCTCGGAGACTCGGTATGTCTTCCTGGAGAATGCACGTGGCTCGATGATAGAATATGGCATCGTAAAAAGGGTCGGGTGGGACCGTAAAGCCACTAGATCTTGAAAGGGTCGGGTGGGACCGTAAAGCCACTAGATCTTGAGAGGGTTAGGTGGGACCATAAAGCCACTAGATCTTGAAAGGGTCAGGTGGAACCGTAAAGCCACTAAATCTTGGAAAGGTCGGGTGGGACCATAAAGCCACTAAATCTTGAAAGGGTCGGGTGGGACCGTAAAGCCATTAAATCTTGGAAAGGTCGGGTGGGACCATAGAACCACTAAATCTTGGAAAGGTCGGGTGGGACCGTAAAGCCACTAAATCTAAGAAAGTTGCTTGGTGGGGCCATGATCACCACTTATAGATAAGTCTTGTCCTAAAGACCATGATTTATATTTGGAAATTGAGTTGGAATAATTGAAATGACCATGAGTTGTCTTGTTGGTTCGTAATCGATTAGGTCGATTGATCGTCGCCTTGATTTGATGTTGTGGATTGAATGATTGAATGGAGATGACCGTGAGTGGTCTTCTTGGTGTGTAATCGACTAGGTCGATTAGATCGATGCTTTGATCTATGATGTGATTGTTTTGGTGCCTATTTGATTTGTGCTAATATGCAGGTGAAATCTGAGGCCGAGGTAAGTCCTCTAACTCATATTGTGCATAGGCAACCCTAAGGTGTATTAGTTTACTAATCGGGTCTTAGGATGTAGAACTTATTGAGACGTTGTCTCAGTGGTTATTGAATAACTATTTCAGAACCTGGATGAGGAACCTAAGGAGCATGAATATGATGAGGAGATCCCTGTTGAGGAACCTGAAGAGAAGTATGTGGAGAAGGACCCCGAGGATAACCCCGAGTACAACCCGGATGAGGACTAAGATCCCATCCTGTCTTGTTAGACCTTGTGTACATGTGAATAGATGTTAGACCAGAGTTGTGTATATATAGTATTGTAGAATAGTATGAGATGCATGTAAAAAGGTGTGGTTTTGAATTTTCAACATGAAAAATATATGGCCTACTTTTCTATCCTATTACTTTATTGTCTAGGAATTATAATTGTTTCCGCATATGCATATATATAAATGAAAGGATCGGCGATACATAGTCCTGGGATATCGCATTTTAAAATCAACCAAAAGTAAGGAATGTGTGCGTGCCTGAGGATCGGGGCGTGACAAACAAAGATGGGGGCTAACTTGCGGAGGAAGTTGTTGGTGTTGGTCAAGGGAGTGATCGTAGGATGGTGACATTAATTGGCAATGGTGAGGGAGGGGTGGTGGCAGAGAGAGAGAGAGAGAGAAATGATGTGGTAGAATAAAAGGTATTTCATGTGAGTCGTGTCTTGAATGCGTGACAAGCCAATGGAAAGTGAGTAGTTTTGACATTTAAGCAACATTGGCTAATAACCAACAAAATCCACCATCCAAAGCCACCTAAACACATCAAACTAATCGACCAAAAAAAAAAAAACACATCAAATTAGAACAATACCAAACATTTCGCTCATCCGCAAGACTATTTCGCCAAACTAGCTCCGATCTATTTAAACAAAAGTAAACTATTGCATAGCCATTATTGTAGCGGACGAGAAATACCTACATAATATTTGCAACGCTAACTAACACAAAAAAAAAAATGCATCACAAAATAATGATTAGGGTACATAGAGCGAAATGAGCCGATCCAAGCACTTGTTCGCGGATTGCTTGTTGAAGCCAAACTCGAGCACCAAACTCAGCAACTGAGCTTTCTCTACCTCAAGGCTTGATCCTCCACAGAAGTCAACCTGTTCCAACGATTCGATCGATCGATGGATGATGCACAAGTCAAAATTGAATTGATTGCTAGTCTCTCTCAAGAGTGCGCACTTCAAGTGCTCTTTTCAAAAAATCTTCCCAGCTATGGTAGGATTGATGTTTTCCCTTTCTATTTTTATACAAGTTAAAAAAATTCAAAATTAAAAAAAAAATTATGTCAATGTCGGCCGTTACTTATAGGATGCTCAATGTCTACATCAACAATTTTCTACCACAATTGGCCGGATGAACTACATTAATATATTATCAAAAGGATCAAATTGGTCAAATTAACTGAATTGGCACAAGTATGATTGGTTTATAACTTTTTTGGAAATTTTCTCATGCTTTCTTCATTCCCTTATACTTCATCATAATTTTGATCCCTGAATACATAAGATAAAAAATTTTATGTGCAAATTAAGCACACGATATTAGTCTAATTCCTTACATCCTTAAGTGTATGGAGGAGGTTTGGCCGAATTGACCCTAATTGATGTCATCGGCTAGACATTGAGCAATTGTATTTTATTTTTTGGTCAGAGAGGTTGAGCTAATTGATAGTGAAAAAGATCATTTTTTGAAAAACTAAAAATGATGGGACCCATAAAAGTTTTACGTGAGTCCAACAAGATTTAGCGGTATGTAATAAATAAGGAACAATGACGTGGCACTCGATCATTGGTCAAAGCAATAAGGAAGTGAAGAAAAAAGTAATTCAGTTGTCGCACCACATAAGTAGGCTCCATGTGCTGGGATGTACCACACTCAAGCATGAGGCCCACTATAAGGAGCCACGTGAAAGTAAATGGAAAAATCATTATTTTTCTCTTTTTCAAATAACATAAATTGCATATAGACATGGTTCAGACTCATTATAATATATGTTGAGTTAAATCTTGTGACTTTGAATTCATAATAAAATATTCTTTAAATTTTAGTTAACTCATATATAATCTACGTCACTGATATGAATTAAAAAGTAAATTTTTAACCGTTTCAATGTCTTTAGTGGTGAGAGGCTTTCATTTCATTGGGAAGAGAAAGCAAAATGTTATCCATATTCATTTTGATTTGCTCGACCATGTAATCCTATTACAAAGAGAAGTAACAAAATGTGAGGGTTAGTCAGATAAAAAAGAAAATTTCCTCATCAAAGACGCACAAGTCCACATTAGGATTGTGTGCATCCCAAGCAAATCTGGTTCATCTTTTAAGGAAAGAGAGGAAGAAATTTCCAATATGAACACTTTGCAAAAGTTATCAAGTAAAAGAGATAATTCTGTTTGACAAAAAATAAGGGAGATAATTCCATGGCTCTTAAGGAATAGCATCATGTAAAAGAGTCAATTTCCACTTTGATTTTCTTGGCCACGGCATCCAATAACAAAGAGAACTAGCAAGTAAAACCTATAGGAGTCGTCTTGCCAATTTTGAGGAAGGGATTGTTTCGGTGGTCTTGGTCAAAAAGGTTGGAATCAAAAGAAGTACAATTGCGCGTCTCCTTTGGGGGCAAGAGAAGTAGAGCTTTATTTAAAGTGCCAAGAAAGAACTAGCAAGTAAAGTCTATAGGAGTCGTCTTGCCAATTTCGAGGAAGGGATTGTTTTGGTGGTCTTGGTCAAAAAGGTTAGAATCAAAAGAAGTACAATTGCGCGTCTCCTAACAATTGCGCGTCTCCTTTGGGGCAAGAGAAGAGCTTTATTTAAAGTGCCAAGAAAGAACTAGCAAGTCAAGTCTATAGGAGTCGTCTTGCCAATTTCGAGGAAGGGATTGTTTCGGTGGTCTTGGTCAAAAAGGTTAGAATTAAAAGAAGTACAATTGCGTCTCCTTTGGGGCAAGAGAAGAAGTAGAGCTTTATTTAAAGTGCCAAGGACTTGTGCTTGAAGAGGAGAGATGCCAATTACCATAAATACCTAAGACCCTCGTTTTTGTTTTGAGGTGTTTTTAGTTTGAAAGCTCTAGGTTGAGTTGTGAAGGTGATCCTAGATTGTACTTCCTTTCGGGACTAGGACACAACTTGATCCACTTCAATACAATTTCTTCTCAAACAATAAAATCCATCATAGTAATTTCATCTCTACATCGCTCCTCGAGGTAAGCGCGATCTTCATTCTCCAGTCTGTTACAATTGATTGGACAAAAAATTATTTGATTATTACTCATGGCATAATACCTATCATCCTTTAAGGCAAACACAATATTACTTGTGAAATTCCCTCCTTTTTCAGAATCATCATTGCATGTATTGCTAATTTTTCTTACTACAATCTACTTATTTAAACTAATCAGTTATTTTCACCTAAAAAACTAATCGGTTATGAATGGTTGGACCGTTGAATTTGATGGAATTGCATGCTGGCCCTTATCTTGATGTTGTTTTCAAAATATTGAATGATTGACTGAACTCTCTTAGAACAAAAAGCTTGCTTGATAAAAATTGTGAAAATACCCTTCTACACTTTATTTTGGGTCCATCAGTCCTATACGTACCCAATTATCCAAAATTACTTAAAGCCGGAAACATCCAAAATACTTAGTTTTTGTGTAAATGATTCCTTTTTTTTTTCATGAAAACAGGTAAAAACTAGATTTTTCTAACTAATGATCTTGCTAGTATTCAATAATTGCACAAAACCTTTCACAGGCTACAGATCAAAATTGTCAACAACAAAAAAATTTCTGAACAAGTCAGATTAATTGGAGAATTTTTGGACTTCCATAAAACCATTTTCCATTGCATTGGCAATATTCGTAACTTTTGGAAAAATGACAGAAAATTCAAATGTTTTCTGCAAATTATGGAAAATTCACAATTGTACTATTTTTTTTTTTTTTTTTGTGCGGGTTACAATGAAAAACTTGAAAGTGAGCAAAGCTGCTAGTTTCAATGCACTTGCACATATTTAATATGTGGACAACTTTTGGGTAGACTTTATCTCTACAGATTGAATTAGAGAAACTCGTCGTGGTTTTCATGTGATTCTATTGCTTACATTAAAGACATGACTTTTACTTATACATAGCATAGAAAATTACTAAATGGATTTGACAACATGATTTATGAATGTTTAGGGTGGGAGAAGAATGTAGCATTTACAGTTGTAAGAACGCCCTTGATGATAATAATATAATGGAAAGGAAAATTCACAAGCTGGTTAAAGCCACATTTATTTGCTTAACAAAATGGTTTTTAGGTGGATATGAACACAAGTGGTCATTCCGTACTCTCTGGTCCAAAATTGTGTGGCTTGACTTGGCTTGCCATCTGAAAACAATTTAATTGCTACCAGTCAATCAATAATAATTCGAGACTATCGTCAATTACTGATTGGTCCCCCTCCCCTCTCTCTCTCTCTCTCTCTCTCTCTCTCTCTCTCTCAGTTCTCACTTTATCTTTCGCATTCGGCCTTTCTCTTGTAGAACAATTCGAGACTACTAGTCCTCACTCGCTTTCTCACTTCGTTTACTTTCGAAAGTCCTGGCCCAGGCTTGTTTAGGGTCTTCTCTCTCCGATCTGGTGCCTCTCTTCGCATCTCAGCTCGCGGGAGGTAATCGTTTTTTCATGTCTTATTAGTGCAGCATTTCTATTGATTCATTGCTTTATTTTTGGAATAATAGGCTGAACTAGTGTGTTTTGGGCCCTTTTCGTCTATTGCAGACGTGGGGAGGATGCTAAATAGCAAAGGAGGGTCTTTTATTCTCTCTTTTGGAGTCGATGTTACCTATTAACGAGGTACGTTCCCGGCTCAGATTTGACTTCGATGAAGAAAGAAGGCCTTTGTTTTTTACTTTAGATTTGGCTGATCCTATGATGGCCTTATTGCCTGATTGTTTGTTGCATCGTAATTCAGTATTAATCTTTTGTTGAACTAGAATGAGTAGGTCTGCAAGTGCATCAAACTCTAATGCGCGCTAAATTTCCATATTTTGCTTGAATCTAGACATAATTTTTTTTTATGTGTTATGAGGTTTCTCTGTGTTTAAAGGTCCTCGATCAGTTTATAGAAAAACAAATCAGAAAAATAAAAGTAGGCTGGTTCAGGATCAGCTAGTTTGGTTCTTGGATACAAAAATGGAGAACCGATTATTATTAAATAATATCCTATTTCTTAGTTTAGAACCTAGTCATTCTCAAACCAATCATCCTAAGAGTAAGTCTTCACTTAAGGAGATTTCATTCGACAATTTTACCTCCCAATAGAACATTTCAAATGAGTAATATTCTGTTTTCCTTAAATTGTTGGACCATTAATCCTAAAAAGTATATTCCCTTTCACCTCTAATTTATTTTCTCCCTTCTTTAAAAAGAAAAAGAAAAAGAAAAGGAAAGAAAAAACTCATTTTCTCCCTTCAAAGCTTTAAAATTTGACTGAGTCTTTGCTGAAAAAGAAAAGTAAATAAGGAATGAAAAAAAGTGCGGCGAAAGTTTAAGCATTTTAACTATATTCCTACTTTTTACCTGCTCTCAACTCATAATCGTTTCGATCATCACAATATAAAACATACCAACATCCATAGTATGGGAAAAGTGCCAAAAAAGTCCTAAACATTTTGCCTTTGTGCCGATTTAGTCCTAAACCTTTTTTTGGTGCCGATTCAGTCCTAAACCTTTTTAAGTTGTGTCAATTCAGTCCTTTTGGTCGGATTTTGCTGATTGGACACCAGCCGGCTGACGTAGCCTAATCAGCGCTAACGTGGACAATTTTTAATAATATTTTAATTTTTTTAATTTTTAATTTTTTCTTTTAATTTTTAATTTTGTCTTTTTTCCTCCGGCCAGAGGCCACCGCCGGCGAGGGCGAGGCCGACCTCACCGGATCTGGCGAGGTCAAGCCTCGCCGGCCCTTGCCGGCCATGGACGAGGTCGGGCGAGGTTCACCCTCGTCGGACCGGCGAGGCAAGCCTCGCCCATGGCCGGTGAGGGCCGGCGAGGCTAGACCTCGCCGAGATCCGGCGAGGGCAAGCCTCGCCCATGGCCGCCTCGCCGGATCCGGCGAGGGCGAGGCTCGCCCATGGCCTGATCGGCGAGGTCAAGCGAGGCTTGCCCTCATCGGATCGGGCGAGGCGAGCCTCGCCCATGGCTGGCGAGGTCCGGCGAGGCTTGCCTTGCTAGATCCAGCCATGGGCGAGCCTCGCCGTTGCCGGCGGTGGCCTCGGCCGGTCGTCGGACCTCGGCGACCGGCGGAGGAAAAGACAAAAATAAAAAATATTAAAATATTATTAAAAATTGTCCACGTCAGCGCCGATTAGGCCACGTCAGCCGACCGGCATCCAGTCAGCAAAATCCGGCCAAAATTGGCCGGAAATGACTGAATTGGCACAACTTAAAAAGGTTTAGGACTGAATCGGCACCAAAAAAAGGTTTAGGACTAAATTGGCACAAAGGCAAAAGGTTTAGAACTTTTTTGGCACTTTTCCCTCCATAGTATGATACTTCTTAAGATCTTTTACATGATACCCAATAGTAAGGAAAAAAAAAAAACCTAATTCGATCGAATGACACACATGAAAACAATCAAGTAAATCGAGCCATAAACACGTATTAGGAGATTCACCTAGCTTTATATCACTCATTTCTTACACCTCTTTCATCACAAACAATAAATTCATTCTTCAAAATGTTATTAATCAATTTAACCTGACTTATAACAAATTTAGTCAATAATCCTATTCTGCTTCCAATTCAGTTCGCTTCTTGGCAGTGCTTCTTGCGTCTCTATGCTTGTATTCAATAATCTCAATAAGAAGAAAAAAGAGTATGCAAAAAGAGAGCACCGAGGGAAAATCTGTTCCTCCGTTTGGTGCCGTCTAACAAATTATAGCTCTATTTTACAGACAAGATATCAATCAACATTTTAGATTTCAAAATTTGAAATGAAAGACTAAGGGAGCATCCACTCTTCCGTTTGGTGCCATCTAACAATTTATAGCTCTATTTAATAACATAAAGGCTCGGTGATAGCATACTAATTCAAAATAAATTCTCCATGGAATTGTAGCATTGGTGCCATAATAACATACTAGTTCAAAATAAATTCATTTTACACAAAATAAAAATTGGAGCATGTGGTACCGGCTTGGAATAGATAAAAGATAAATAACCATGAGCATTTATTTATCTCTACCTCACATTTCCAACTTCATTAAGAATATGACAATTTTAAACAAAATTAAAATATAAAATCACATCCACAATTACTAGCTTGGTCCTTTCTCGACGTCTTTCATACATTTCTAATTCTGTTTCAACTCACTTATTACCTTTTAAATGAATTATCAAATTCTGATTTTCAATAACCAAATAAAAAATGAACCTATGCTTATATTTTTATTTGGATGCAATATACTTGTGCACAGATTCTAGTTCTTTATAGCCCAATTGAAAAATTAAGGTACATGCTACTCGTGAGTAGATCAAGCCAACAAGTTTGACTTGAATAGTGTGAGGTCCAAAAGAAGACAAGGCGAGGTCTAAAAACATCTGCAACTGCTCGTAGTCAATCAATTACCAATTAATTAAAGATTTCATGTTGGTTTTTTCTTGCGTGGTAACATATTCATGTTCATTCTTGTTCGTAGAGATTAGTTCATCGATCCTTTTATGTAGTGGAAAGGCATCTTTTGTTTCAACTTTTGCCCTCAGATTGCCTTGCATCTTTCATTCCCTTTTTAACTTTTAATTTGTGTTCATGAAGGTTTCTATGTGTCTTGAATTCGTAATTCAAAAGCCTTTTGGACATTTCCTCTAAATATCGTTGCTTCCTTCTAAAAGTAAGCCTAGACACTTCATTCCCTTCTTTTCTATGCTTTTCATAAATTATCTTTTAATTTTTTGAATATTTCGGATACTTATTTTTTCGTTGGTTTACTGACTTTTCAAGAGCTGAATGATATGCCGAAAAAATTGTAATAAATAAAAAAAGGACCTTGAAAAGAACTCAATGACAGTGTACAAGTATTTCATATATCATTAGCAACTTGATACTAATCCATCATGCTCATTTGGTGTCATTTAACAAATTATAGCTCTATTTTGTAGACAATATATTAATCAATAATTTAAATAAAATTAAATTGGTGTTCATCCGGTAACATCATATCACATATTCCAACTTCATTAAGAATATGGCAATTTTAAATAAGATTAAAATATGAAATCACCAAATTTGAACCAAAACATAAAATTAAAGTGAAGCAACCGACCCAAAGGAGAAGGGAAGCAAAGGAGAGAAGCAAACAAGGAAAGGGGGGGGGGGGAATAGAGAAGAAGAAAAAAGAGGTCTAAGAGGGAGAAGTTAAGCAAGAGGGAGAGTACCTTGTCCCGAGCCATTGGAAGAGAGAGGAACGTATCAACTTGTCAGGGAAGCTGAGTTTTCTTGGAGAACAAAGGCCGAGAGACTTGTTCACTTTTAGCAATTTTTTTTTTTTGTTTGAAAAAAAATCAAGTATAAGTTTCGTCAAGCGGTCCTTAAAGACCGCAAAAATTCAGAGACTTTGGACGTTCTTCTTTCTTCTCCATTGTTTTGTGAGCGGTCATGGTTTTTAAGATATAACTGGCGATTTTTTTCGTGTCATGTTGAGTTAGGATATAACATGAATATGACAAAAGCCGAACAAGATGTGTTTAGTAAAGACGTTGAACTGCCACGGTACGAACATGACTAGTTTAATAAAGCGGGTTAGACGACACGACACAACAAATTCGACTATTAAACGTGTCATCATATAAAATGTCAACACAACACCATGTAATATGCTAATTTGTATACATGCAAAAAGATGCAACATATTGCATTACATCTAAAGCAAAAAGCAAAATTGCTTCCTGTGATATTCTAATTACAAGTGAGACACAACTTTTGTATTAATATTAATCTTATTCCAGAGCCATATAATTTTATCCCACAAAAAACCTAAATTTCTAGCATACTAAAGCCATAAATTTCAAAATCTAAAAATTAAGAACAAAAAAACATGCAGACCATGAAAGAAGAGAGGGAAAGTTAAAATTCCTCAAAATATGTTTGTACACATGTTGGGTGGAAATGATGTAAATGGAACTTAATTTCATTGATAGACTTAATTATCCTTCATTCTATTCATCCTTGAAAAGGAAGCAAGGCCAATTTTGGAAGAAAAGTGCAATTTTTACATTTCGCTAATTGCTATGCACTTTTAGAAAGAAAAAAAAATGTGGGCCCAAAAGGAAGTATTTACCTTTCATTTAGAATCATTTTCATCGACTTCCTTCATAATTTAAACAACTGAGCAATTGACAATTTTTCCACGATTAATATTTTAGCTTTAGTTAATTTTACGTATGAGTGATGCCGAAAACTTGAACCCTGCAAAATTAAAAAGGCAATTAGGAAAGTGCACACATCTAGAGGATGAGGTTTATTGGGCAACAATTACATGACACTACATTAGTTTGGCCAATGGAAATGGGATTGGACATAGAAGGGGTTGTGATGATGAGGTTGGGGACATAGTCAGGGTTGTTTATTATTAGGCCAAAAATAATAAGAGTAAGGTCAAATATAATGATAACAATTAGGCATCGTGTGAGCTTATAGTCAGAGGAAGATGCTTCCATAGTGTTTCCTACTAGTTTCAATATCTTAGGTGTGAACCGAAAAAATCAGTCTTTAAATATTTTAGACGTGCATGAAGTTATGTAGTTGTTCAAATGTGCTTTAAGAAAGTCGATTATTTACACTTCAATCTGTTTAAATATGAGTTTTAATATCAATATGTGTTTCAAGTTTCAATTGTGTTTCTAAACAAGTAAATGATGTGGGCTTTTCGAAGGCCTCTTTAGGGCCACCTAATCTTCCACAGTGAAATGACGTCAGCTTACTTAACTGAGGGCCGTGTCATCAAAATCTCTTTCTCAAGAATACGAACCTCCTTCAGCATTGCCTCGGGAAGAAATTAACATCCACGTTATTTGGAGTGGACCAAGCCAGCAAGCATTTGCAGAAAAGCATCCTAAAAGTGTCTTTTGTTGTTCATCAATCCTTTTAAGCAGTGGAAAAAGCATCTTTCATTTCAACTTCCCCTCTCAGATCACCATGGACAGAGGGCAAAGTCAGAGAAAGCGAAAGAGAGTAAAGGAAGAGAGCACCGAGGGAGCATCCACTTCTTCGTTCATCTCTCCGGTACCCACAACACAAGGTGGTGATCAATATGACGTATTTTTGAGCTTTAGAGGCTCAGATACTCGAAAGAAATTCACCGATCACCTCTACCATAGACTGGTCAACGCAGGGACTGTACCTTTTTCCGTGTTCAAGGATGATAACAGCATCCCAATTGGTGAGGAATTTGGTTCACAGATTCTCAGTGCCATCTCACGATCTAAGATTTCGATCCCCATCATCTCCAAAAATTATGCTACAAGCAAATGGTGCCTCCGTGAGCTTATTCATATGATAGATTGTAAGAATAGCATGTCACACATAGTGTTGCCAATTTTTACAAAGTTGCCATCGGATGTGCGGCATCTAAAAGGAGTTTTGGAAATGCCTTCCATTTCAAGTCAGAAGCATTTTGATGAGAAGGATATCCTGGAAGGGCAGCAAGCACTTAATGAAGTCAGTAACTTAAATGGATGGGAATCTGAAAAATTTGCTGACGGGTACTTCACTAAACTTTTCTTTTTTCGGTTAGTAAGTTTTCGTCTTCATGCAAAATCGATGAAATGCAGATAAATTACTTTCACTGCAAGCTTAGAAAAGATCCCCAAAATGTCCCAATAAACAACCATAATGCCTCGAAGACAACAAACACTAGTACTCCCCAAGATGTCCCTGAAAACTAAACCAACGACAACTAAAACCAAAGCATCCCATAGTGCCCAAGAATTTACATTTTCCTCTAGTATAGAGCGAAAAAAAACAAAGAAACAACAATTCCTCCAGCCAATAGTATCAATCACTAAACAATAGGCGTACAAAGGACTCCAATGCACGGTCTTCCAAAGCTTGATCACCACCGAATAAAATTGACCTCCTATAGCCAACAAGGATTAGCTAAGTTGACAAGGATTGAATGCTTCGCAAAGACTATGTCTAGATTCATAATCTCTCGTTGTTTTTTGTTGTTTGACAGGCATGAAGGAGAATTAATTGAGCGTGTGGTTGAAACTATTATAAGGAAGTTACAGGAAGATTTTCAGCTGGATGTGCCTCAACAACTAGTTGGACTTGATGGTCCTATGAAGGAAATTATGAATTGGATAGACAGTCCTTCCATCAATGCTCGAATGATTGGAATTTATGGCATGGGTGGGATAGGCAAGACAACTCTTGCCAAGTGCATCTACAATCAACTCTTGAATAAATTTGGACATGTCAGCTTCCTTCCAGATGTTCGAGAAACTACTAGACAAAATGGTATTACATATCTACAAAAGTCAACTAATATCGGATATACTACAAAGCAAAAATGAAGTGTCTAGAATTGATGATGGAATTAATATAATAAAAAATAGATTCAAAGGAAAAAAGGTTCTCATTGTTTTGGATGATATAGATGACAAGAAACAACTACATGCGTTGGCTGGGGAACGCAATTGGTTTATGGCTGGAAGTATAATCATTGTTACCACTAGAAATCAAGCCATTATCGATCAATCTGAATTCGAGGTAGACTACAAGTATAAATTGAATGAACTGGATGAGGTGCGTGCTTTGCTTTTGTTTAATAGACATGCATTTCGTAAGGACCATTCTCCAAGGGACTTTGAGGTTATATCTCGTGATATCGTATCCACCATGGGTGGGCTTCCCTTGGCTCTTCGGGTTGTAGGCTCTTACTTGTACAAAAAAATGAATCGAAAAGTATGGGAAGATGTGCATAAGCAATTAAAAAACCAACCACATAAAGATGTCCAAAAGACATTGCAAATAAGTTATGATGCATTAGAAGAAGGACATAAACAGATTTTTCTCGATATTGTTTGTTTCTTTATTGGAGAAACGAGCAAATACGCCACTTACATGTGGGAGGACTGTGGGTTTTATCCAAGTCAAGGAATTGAAGAGTTGAAGTTGAGATGCTTAATTAAAATTGGAGATCATGGTGAGTTCATGGTGCATGATCAACTGAGAGATCTTGGAAGGAGCATTTTTTGCGAAGGACAACCGCTTGAGAAACGTAGTGGACCATGGGACGACGACTACGAGGGAATCCTAAAAGTACTAAGAATCTATGGAAGGGTAAAATATGGCACTCCCTTCATTTTCTTTCCCTCTTATTTTAATATTATTAATCTGATCTATTATAATATTTCATTGAGCATGAAAAGATGCTCTTACTTTCTAGAAAAAAAAATCTATTTAAACATCCATTTATGTACATCGTAGATTAATTGTATTACTAAATAAATCATGAGTATGGCAAGGATGACAAAGTTATATCATTGATTCAATTTCATTGATATAAATTACATATGTAAAAATTTGTTTGACAATCAATTTAAGATCCTTTAACTACAATTTTAGACTATAAATCTCATTTACTTAAAGCATGCAATTGTCATATCTAGTTGAAAATATTGATAATTAGAAGGACTATAATTATGAATGAAGATGAAGTATAAACATCATAGATCAAATAAATGAAGATTTCCTGGTTAAAAAAATAAATAGAGATAGTATAATAACCGATAATTAATTCAAAGCAATAAGATTGAAAACAAAAATTCAGACTTATCACATATGTTTGCTTTCTAGTATGGCCGAATGTATTGTGGTACTTTTGTGATTTAGGAATCCAATGTTTGATATTTTTTTTCTCCATTTTGATTTTGAAGACATCCCTCTACTAGTTATTTCTATCTCTTTTCATTCTTATTTCCTCTTAATAGATAGCAAAAATCTCCTTAAAAATATATACAGGAAAATCTTACTGTTTTTTTAAGGTTTTATCATTGACCTTGCTCATTTCATGGATTAGGTTAGGTGTATAATAAAGAGTGGATTTCCTTATAACAAACATTTCTATCCACTATAAGTTGTTTTATACTATTAAAATTTTTTGGGACAATGTCTCTTTTGTGCAAGAATTCGCTACACTAACTTGACTATTTTAAAATAAAAAAGAAAACTTGATTAATCAGAGGAAATGTCATGCTTATTATTATATCCATAACCTTGTATTCATCATATATGATTTTCAGCATGAAGCAAATTTTTCAAATATGTTTTATCTTTTACTTAAATTATCAATGTTCATGTCATTTTATTATATATTGTCCATCTGAAAAAGCTTCACAGCTCATGGCTGATCAATGGCGAGGAATTAACCCTAGAAATTGACCAAGAGATGTTGGGCAAATAAAGCAGCTTTATATTCTTGATATAATTTGAAATAGTTCATTCCTATGATTTAATGTCACAGTCTTTTGTTGATCCAATAACTTCTTAACATTAGCAAAAAGAGCACACCATACTTGTGTTTGGAAAAATGAAAAAGAAAAGTCAATTCTGTTTTGAATGGACAAAAATGCTGAAAGAGGATAAATAGTGTTGGAAAAAAAATTAAATGATTGTACAATTCGACAGATTTTGATTTAACTTTGGAAATTGAAATAATAATGGGATTAATTTCCAATTTTCTTGACTATTTCAAATATGATTATGTCTATTTTGTTATATCCTAATTCTTTAGTTCATTTTGGTGAAATATATACGAATTGTGTGAAAACTTTTGAGGAGAGTTTGATGTTTGAAATTCCCTTTTCATACAGTAGATTTTTTTAATGTAATATAACGTGTAGATTGATGTACAAGCGAAAATTATGAAAGATAGTGTGGGATGATGATTACAACAATTTAGCAACTTTTCAGACGAACAAACTTAAGAGAATTTATACCCATTGCATTTCATTGGTTAATATTTAAAGTAGAGATAACGACAAATGTGTCAAACCTTAAAAATGAATTTCTAACCAATTAAACTTTTGGGGGAAAATATAGGTATTATTACAAAAGTCAAATAAAGCCATAAGGGAATTTCTTTCACCGTCTTCAACTAATTAAATGATCTGTATTTATAAGATGGAAAAAGAAACGATGCCATTCTTATGGAAACGGACATGTGATGATTAAACAATGTCACCACGTCACTTTTTAGTTAATCGGTTCATTTTCTAGTTGTTCTGAAAGCGACTTATTTTTTTCAATCCCGGTCAAAACTGCTAACCAATGTCATCACGTCACTTTTTAAACATACTTTACCAAAAAAAAAAAACGTTTCAATTTTCAAAGAAATGAGTAAACACTTCACACAAATAGTTAATGATGTTAAAGATATTTAGATATCTTCTAGAGATATTTAGGATATTTCTTTTGATTTTCTATATCTATTTTGATTATGCATATCAGATTTGATTTCTTTTGATTTCCCTCCATGTAATCCTTTCTATATATCTAAATATATTAAAAATTCCACTTTTTTTCTCTTCCCTATTATTGCATTTAACTAATGAAATGAAAATAGGGTGCTTCCTTAGCTGCTTACAGGTGGCCCATCGACACTCTTTAACAAATTCTTTTGAAAAATTATACATAAGTCATTTGAAAATTTACAAGTAAACATTTGTACGTTGTAAAATGGTTTCATGTATTTCGTCTTAAATGAAAGTCAAAATCCATGCGCTACAAAATTTTGAAAAAAAAAAGAAACAAGAGATAAAACATTGAGGTGCATTTGCCTTAGTTGTTTTAAAGCAGTAACTATTTTTTTTATTTATCTTTGCGTCATTTGTTTAACTTTCAAAAGGTCGTAAAAAAAGAAGAAATTAAATGTGAGTTTACATATCCATACATGTAGGGGAAGGATAAAAAGGTAATCGTGCAAATTCAAGATTTAAAAAAAGCAAAAACTAAAAAGTGAAAAAACTTGCAGGACGAAAACCCCTGGTTCCACGACTTTTTGGGGGCAGCTTCTAGCGGAGATTCCAAGTTTTCTGAAGTGAGATGGCTTGAGTGGGTAAATTGTGAAAACGATGCATCTCTTTCGACGATCAATTTGCATTTGCCAAAATTATCGTGTTGCTGAGAGTTATTATGGGACATGGGAAGAATCACAGAGGAGAGTGAAGAGGATTGGGAAGGATGGAGATCATTTATGGTAAGATTGGGAAAAGAAGACATCATTTCTGCGATTTTAGGGTTTTGTTTTTGTTCAACTAATCAATTCCTTCTTTGATAGCTTATTCTCCTTTTGTATTAGGCGTCAAAGCAGCTTAAAGTTCTCAACCTTCAAAGTTCTTTTCTAATTTAAGATGTACTCCTGAGCTCTCAGCTTTCACACAGTTGAAAATTCTCAGATTGAGCCATTGTGTCAGATTGGAGCATCTCCACCCTTCTATTGACAAACTCAAGAGCCTCGTTTCCTTGGATTTGACTCTTTGTGAATGTCTCAAGGAGCTACCAGAGGAGGTGGGCGGATTAAAAGATTTAGAAGAACTTTTATTATATAAATCTGGTATTACAAAGATTCCTCCGTCTATTGCTTCTTTGAAGAAGTTAAAGAAACTGAGTGCCATGGTGTCAGTCACTGAGAGAAATCCCTAGCTCAATTGGGGATTTACAGAATTTGCAACATCTGGACTTGGTTTCTTCAGCGATCGAAAAGCTTCCCAGTGCTATTGGAAGGTTGAAAAATCTGCGAACTCTATCTCTCTTATGGTGCCATAGTCTGAAAGGGGCAATTCCAAGTGAAATCGGTGACTTGTCTTCCCTCAAGGATCTCAATCTCAAAGGCTCAGCGATATCTCCAAACCTGCCAGAAAGCGTCCGGAATCTTTCTTCTCTCCAAAGCACCTTGACCTAGAGGGTTGTAAGGAGCTCCAGTCGTTGCCAAAGCTTCCTTCTTTAACTACCAAAGTCGATCTTTGTCAAAGTCCCAGAAGCTTCCTTCGGGCTTAACATGTCTGTTGGTTACTTGTCAGAGTCTTGGACTGCCACAGCTCTTTCTAGCCTCATCCACCTAGAAGAACTCCATCTTAAGGTATGCCATTTACTTGAAGACATCCCTGAGCTTTCCTCAATAACATTGAAACTCTGTTTTGAGGGTTGGGATAAGCTGACATTACTTTCGCTCCACGGACTCACGCACTTGGAAGAGCTTTCAATAAAAAAGTGCAGTTCCATTGAAACATTGAGACTTTCGGGACTTACTCATCTGAAACGATTACGCATTGAGCATTGCGATAGCCTAGTTGAAATTAATGGCTGTGATAATTTGGAGTCCTTGGAGGTCATATTTATATATTTTTGCAAGTGTTTGAAGAATTTCAAGGCTTCTGGGTGCGACAATTTGAAATTCAAGGTCGTGACGGTGCGAAGTCCTTAGAAGAGTTGGATTTTACAGGATGCAAATCAATGGAGACTTTGCCAGATTTGACGGGATGTGAGAAATTACAATCTCTAAGAGTTCAAGACTGCAAGAAACTTGCTCAGCTTTGGGGACTTGAAATGTTGAATTTAACTTATTTGGATATTTCTGGTTGTGACTCATTAGAAGCAATACCTAACTTATTTTATATGAATGCGTTTGAAGTTCTTCTAGGTGCGGCAATCTAGTTGAAATTCAAGGTCTTGATGGTGTGAAGTTCTTAGAAGAGTTGGATTTTACAAGATGCAAATCAATGGAGACTTTGCCAGATTTGACAGGATGTGAGAAGTTACGATCTCTAAGAGTCCAAATTGGAAGCATTATTTTTATATGAATGCAAGTGTTTGAAGAAATTAAAGGCTGTTAGGTGCAGCAATCTAGTTGAAATTCAAGGTCTTGACGGTGCAAAGTTCTTAGAAGAGTTGGATTTTACAGGATGCAAATCAATGGACTTTGCCAGATTTGACAAGATTTGAGAAGCTACGATCTCTAATAGTTCGAGACTGCAAGAAACTTGCTCAGCTTCGGGGACTTGAAATGTTGAATTTAACTTATTTGGATATTTCTGGTTGTGACTCATTGGAAGCAATACCTAACTTATCTAGAACGCGCGTCAATAGAAATTATGAACTACGTCCCTGGTTTTGGTCCTCTTCGGAAACATTATCTTGTGTGATAATGATGTAATAAATCTTACACCCGTATTACAACAGTGAGAGGAGTAATGTTTCTTCAACAAAGGTAAATAAGCAATGAACAATCATTTTTCTTCTGAGATCCATGACCAACTTTACATCACCATCTTCTTCTGACAAGAAGGCTTTCCATGACAGGGTCTAAATTGCTAGTCTTACACAATTGAAGGAGTGGGGGAGTTGGTCAGAAGCTGACATGATGTTTCAGCCAAGATCAAAATGTAGACCCAATAGAAGGCATAGTAAGATTCTTCATCCTTGAAATGCCGGCATGAGCAAAAAGAGAAATTTTTAGAATGATTTGCTCTACAATGGGTATCTATTTGATTGATTTTGGAAACTCCAGATTTGCTTCTCTATAATTGCTATTGATTATGTTATAGCAATGTTTTTTGTTTATTCTTCTGTTGCCAGCTTTTGTAGACTGCAAACATGTAGCAGCTTGCGAGGCAAGAATATAAATACCAACAAAGATAAACAAGGAATTACCAGTAATTAACATTTCCCTTATCGAAAAACTTGGGATTTGAAATTTTCATCTAGAGGCTGATGAACTTCTACTACTCGTTATTGTATACTACACCCAGAATTTCCCAATGTCCAATGTTCATATTTTCTTTGAAAAAAATCCTTGGCCATTTTGAGTTTCTTTGTAAGTTCTTTTGTATGTCAAATTTGACTAATGGCATATATCCTGTTTGGGACAAACACCTTTCGATTTTTTGTGATGAATGAAACCCTTGTCAAGTTTCTTATTGTTCCCTTGATGTCTCTCATTAACCTTCTAAGAAGAGCATTGCTTCTTAGAATATGATGAACTGAGCTAAAATAAAATTCAAGGTTCAAGTGTTTCTGTTTGGTGACAAAGAAAATGTTAAAAGTTGTTTTGGCTAGTCTGTCATATATGAATGTAGACCACCTTAACATTACCAGTAGTCATACTGTTGTTTTGAAATATTATCAAGCAAGGTAAACTGGTGCTGCTTCTATGACAGGTTTGGTTGGTCTATGTAATGATCAAGGCTTATTTTGGGACTTCAATTCAGTCAACCGTGTCAATGACCTTTTGCATAATTAGACAATTTTTGCCTGGTCTGTGAAACAAGCTGGGATGAGGGGCTCAAGAATTTGCTAATTGGTTTGCATCACATTTGATCCTATTGCTGCCATGGAATTGTTTTATCATCTGATTTGGGTGTGGCTAACTTGGCTGAGGAACTTCAAATTCCATACTTGAGACCAGTCAAAATGAAGAAAAGGGATTTTGCGGAGGAAGCATCAGCAATAGCTGAGGACCATCTTGTGTGCCAACCTTGAAGACGTTCTAGGGGCAACTGGAGTGTCCAAAGGAAGGTTTGATTTGTGTGAATGTTCAAACATTTGATCTTGTCTCAACAACACATACCTGAACAATTGTAAATGTACTTATTTTAATTAAATAGGCTTTATGTATGCTCATTAGGTTCTACCTCTCCATTAATCAAACACATAGCTTCTGACTTTTTATATGTTACCCTGATGCAGAGTTGCTTGATACAGTCGCATTCTAATGATATCACTCCTGAACTTGACGAGGCTCTGAAGGGGGAGGTATGCACTGCTAGTTGTACCATGAAAGACTAACTTGTGTGCTGATACTCTATGAGCTGTGGAATTTCACTTGAAATTAGGACACAAGTATGCATGATGACAATTTCCTCATTCCTGTCAGTTTACTAGTGTGATACTATCCTCTAAATGTTCTCAGATAGGTTTCTGATTTGATAGGCTCAGCTCTCATGTATGCGGCATTGGATTTGTAAAGTTGAAATTGACCTCCTCACAAACTATCATGTATTGCTGATTTTGCTAATTGGATCTTACAAAATAACCAAGTTGCAAATACATCTTTCTGTTCTATAGTTTAGGCACTTCACCTTTTCAACTTCAATTCTGTTCCTAAACACAAACAGGGAAAGTGTTGCTAATTGCTTACTTTTTTTGAGCCTGTTGGTTTCTTTTTCATCAGCCAGCTAATGAAGTCTCTGTTCATTGTCGTCCAACTACAATTGGTGTCAATGATGTTTACGCAATTGTACCTTCTCTCATGGTGTAAATTGTCATGCTAGGATCTCAGATATCTTCATTTATTGATAATTAGTTAGTGTTATCTTCCTTGTGTAGATTGAAGCTGCATTCCATGAAACCCGGAGAAAGTCCCAAAACATTGTAGGAATGAGCTATGTCATTATGGAAATGCATCCTGAAGTTCCTTGCTAATGGCGTTTATCATGTGCTCCGTGTTGTTAATACTCTTCAAAGGATTCTGGATATAAAGCGACCTCTTCTCATGTGGTGTTTTAGTCCTTTGCAACCTTTGGCATCGTCCTCTCCTTTGGCAAAGGCTGAATGACAAATCACTTTCAGGAAGACTACACGTGCAGGTGGTTCAAGCATAAAATGAGATTTGTTAACATGATTACTAGTTCTAACTTGGCTGAGGAACTTCAAACTCCATACATGAGACCAATCAAAATGAAGAAAGGGGATTTTGCAGAGGAAGCATCAACAACAGCTGATGACCATTTTATGTGCCAACCTTGAAGACGCTTTGCGGCCAACTGGAGTGTCCTGAGGAAGTTTTGATGCTTGTGAATATTCAAACACTTGATCATGTCTCAACAGTACATACCTGAACGATTGTAAATGTATTTTTTTCAATTAAATATGCTTTCTGTATGCTCATTAGGTTCTATCTCTCCGTTAATCAAACACGTAGCTGCTGACTTTTTGTATGTTACCCTGTTGCAGAGTTGTTTGATAAAGTTGCATTCTAAATATATCACTCCTCAACTCGCTGAGGCTCTGAAGGGAGAGGTATGCAGTGCTAGTTGTACCATGAAAGACTAACTTGTGTGCTTAGACTATATGAGCTATGGAATTTCACCTGAAATTAGTACACAAGTATGCATGATGACAATCTCCTTCATTTCTATCAGTTTATTAGTGTGATGATATCTTGTAAATATTCTCATATAGGTTTTTGATTTGATAGGCTCAGCTCTCATGTATGCAGCATTGGATTTGTAAAGTTGAAATTGACCTCCTTGCAAACTATCTGGTATTGCTGATTTTGCTAAGGGGATTATACGAAATACCCAAGTAACAAATACATCTTTTTGTCATGTGGTTTAGGCACTCACACCTTTTCAGCATCATTACGTTAGCATCAATTCTGTTCCTAAAACAAACAAGGGAAGTATTGCTAATTGCTTACTTCTCCAAGTTTGTTGTTTTCTATTTCATCAGCCAGCTAATGAAGCGTCCGTTCATTGTGGTCCAACCGGTGGAAATGATGTTTATGCATTTGTACCTTATCTTTGATGGGGTAAATTGTGATGCTACGTATCTTGGTTTTTTTCATTACTGATAATTTATAGTCAGTGCTATTCCTCTGGTGTAGATTCAAGCTGCAATTCATAAAACTCGGAGAAAGTCCCCAAACACCATGGGATGGAGATGCGAGCAGGAATGAGCTTTGTCATTATGGAAAGTCATCCCGAAGTTATTTACTGTTGGCGTTTGTGTTGTTAGTACTCTTCAAAGGATTCTGGATGTGAAGCGACCTCTTCTCATATGGTGCATTAGGCCTTGGCGAGCTTTGACATCGTGCTATTCTTTAGCAAGGGCTGAATCACAAATTGCTTGTTGGAAGAAAGCATTTGCAGGTTAAGCATCAAATGAGATTTGCTAACAAGATTACTGATTAGATGTCCAGTTCAAGCTATAAAATTTTGTGGCGGAGAGATTCTTTTTGTGGAAAAAGCGAATGCCATGGAATTAGCAAATAATTTGTCAATTGCAGGCAAGAGTTTCAATGATAATGTTTCCAAGAAGACAGTAGTTTTCTCATTTGAAAGAATCTTGAACACAAAATAAGGCGATCGTCAGTGTAAAATCATCTTTCTAGTCTGGTTACGTTGAAAAATCATATGTAGGTATTTTGCAATTGTTTTGATCTTATAATCTGAAACTTGATTTATTTAAGCATGAATCTAAAAGCGGAAGAGCCACATCCATGTTCATTTTCATATCTGAAACCTATCTTTCTCTGGCGTAGGCTACGATTGAAGACTATTGAAAAATATGGGAAATTTTTGGAAGGGTGAAAAGGGCCATTCCCAAAATTTACTCATTTGGTTTGAACAAAAAACTTTAAAAGGGTCATCTTATTGATTAATAATCAGACTACTAAACCAAATTGTGTTAACCAGTCACGCATTGAAGCCCCAATCGAAGCAATTTCTTTGAGGTTACTCTTTGATATTCCTGTACCCTTTTACTAGATGACAATGGTGGAATTTTAGTAGTTGAAAGGCTGAAAGCTACTGTCTAATTTCGCTGCTTGTCTACTTGAACTTATACTAATTTTTCCAGAGCTCAATACAAGGCCAAGTAGCTTGTAAGGCCAAGTAGCTTTTTAAGCCAAGTTCGAATCTATAATTACTAACACAAATATAGTGTGGGTCGTGTTGAAATACTTGTTAAACATACTTAATGTGAAATAATTAAATTTTCAGAATATTGATTGAACATTTCACAAGAAAAATCACAAGTTGATGTATTGAGTCTACATTTATTTACTAAGTTGCTTAACCAGTGTCTAAGCCATTATTCCAAAGGGCAATGGCTATGTGTCTTGACTACTTTTAGAATATTAGTCACAGCCTTATCAGTTGAATTGATTTAAAATTTGAAAATTGTGAATCGACTAGATAACTAGATGAAGGTGTTAAACCTGGTGAACCGGTTCGGTTCTGCTCATGGGTTTTCATACTCTCCTCCTTCGATTTCATGCCAAAGATTTGCTTTGACCTTGTTTTTTTTGAAAGTTCTATAACATTTTACATCAAAATCCTATAAATTACGACCATTTGAACAATAACTACGCAAGTTTTGATAGAATTAAAGAGGGTTCCCTTTGGGCCTTTCAGTTTTCCACATTTTTGTAACTCTGGTCTCAACGGGACAGCATTCGAAATATGAAAATTGTCCTCAAACCAAAATGGAACCATCAAAATCCTTTTTGTTTAGCATGACGCATGTCATTTTAGAATATCTACTTCAAGAATATATGTTGACATATGATGAATCGTACAACAAAGAGGAATCGAACTAGACAAATTGAGGAAATTGGAGGGTTAAAGAACCCCAGAAACAAGGCGTAAACAACATTTGGCCAAAATAAAATCGTACCCAACAAAATCAACCACAAAATTGATGGTAATGTCAATCCTACAGATACAAGTATTCATCTGGTTTTGCAATCAGCGTCATATTCATTAGGAAAAGAGCTTACAGAAAAGAGGAGAATTGAACAAATCAGACAATTCTACTTTGCATGGGCATGGATGCAGAATCCTGTTACAAATGTATTAGAAGGTAAGAAAATTCAAAAAAGAAAAAGAAAAATCGGCAAATATAAATATATATTACCATCACGTACGAGTCGTCTCATTTGCCTATTTTTTGAATGCTGGAGATCGATGAATGAAATAACGAGTCAGATGAACATAATATCGGAATGACTGAACATTGCAGCACCCTTCTGAATATTTGATTACCATTAGATACATATAAAGATGAACACCCAAAGAGCACAGCAAATCTCTCTGTTTCCTCTTTCTCACCCTTTTTCTCTCCTGATGACGATGGACACGGTATTCCTTAATTTCTGCTAATTAGAATCGACGTGCGAAGGTCGAGCATTTGCGCTTCAACCATCGGAACCCTTGTTTGAAAGAAGCCTTGAACTTGCCTTCGACCGAATAAAGCTTGTATCTGGCCACCCTCCTCTTCCTCTTCTTCTCTGGATCATTCCACCACGATGCTTTTATCGCCGACTCCTTAACGTTGTCTAGTCTGTGCGGAGGTGAAGCGTGTTCGAGCATGCGAGGCCGGGATTTGGCTACGTACATCTGGTTTTGGTTAAGAGTTTGAATCGTCATGATCTCTAGACTCCGGCCAACTCCATGGGATCGGTAGCTCGGTGACCACGGGTCCATCTGTGTCCTCAATATCTCCCCTCTCTCTCCCTCTCCCGGCCTCGGCCTCTCCCCTTTTCGGATGGGAAGGATTCTTTCTTCAGAGAGAGAGAGAGAGAGAGAGAGAGAGAGAGAGAGAGAGAGAGAGAGAGGGAGGGGTCTCTCTAATGTTATGATATGGAGATGACAGCAAACACACAGGTGGTTCTTCCTGTTGGGGATGGAGACTTCCATGTAAGAGAGATAGGTGACCAGGATTTGGACCTTCTATTTTTAACATTGGATATAAATCCATGCACTTTTTCCCCCTTTCTTTCGAAATTACGATGATGTTTTTCTTTTGTTAAGTGAAGTTAGAGGTTACATGCGACTAAGGCTTCTAGATCTTTGATACCAACCCATGATGCCGTATTCAGATTCGGCTTCGGAGGCGAGAAAAATTCGTCCCTAACCGGCTACATTCATGGGGTTCATCAGTCGGAAGTTCAATTATTCAAAAATCAAAGAAAGATCCGCAACAATAAATCAATCGTTATATTACAAGATTTCCACCAAATCCAAAAGGATATAAACGTGATCATGCACATACCTAAATTGCGGTTATTCTTGGTTTCGTTCGTCCCTTTTTTCGGTTCTTCTTATTGCCAGATACAGCACGCTTTGTTCCCCCAGAAATCGCTTAGCTTGAGCAAAAGGCACGACGAATGCAAATTACAGCGAGCAAGGTAGAGCATTACAATATCTGCATATATGGCTGCTCATTTTGGTGAATGGCTCAGCAAGACAATTTGGCTCCCGTCGAGTATATACCCATCAAATTTATACACTCGCGGCACATCAAGGAAATTCAATAGTAACTTCGTGTTGGGAAACCAGAACTCAAAAGCATAGTGGCGTGGTCAGGTTTCGACCAACGAGCTTTCTGAGGCACCTAAATTCCCTTGAGAAAAAGCGACCCAGCACAAGAAGACGGAACCGAAGCACTCATTCGCAATGAATCCTTTCCGTATGCACATCAGAATTGTTAATTGGATCACTAAGTAATGATGCCCTTATATGCAAAAGCTATTTACATAAGAAAAACCTCCCTGCAGCAAACAGCTCCGACAGTTCATGAATTGATTGTCCAGCTAGTTAGTCTCCACTCTGCACTTTGTTCTATTCCGAACATTCTTTTTAGTTGTCTTGGCATTATCCAAGTGTGAAATCTGCAATAATTTTAAATGGTCAAATAAGCTGGCTCAAAACTTAAGAAGAAGGTCATTTCACTTCAGCTTTTCTTATAGGAGAATTAAGGAAAATTAATAGGTGCTGTCCACTTACTATAGAAGACTTCCATTCGATTTTGCCATTACCATCTGCAGTAACCTGCTGAGATTGGTCCCGTATATGATGAAATATGTGCACAAGAACAGCAGCATCAAGAGCAGCATATTCCAGCTGCGAACATTGCGATCGTTACAGTTACATCAAAGGGCTACTGCTCTAATCATATTTCAGGAAACACCAACGGTTAACTTTTCTCCTTTTCTTTTCTGCACTGTGTTTGCTCCTTAATATACTTTATGTCTCTCTTTCTTGGAGTTGAAATAGCAAATGGCGTTTGCTAAAAATAAAAAAATAAAAAATAAAAAAGGAAAGCTTCATTTAAAAAATATCAGCATAAACATTGTTTTAAATAGACACCACGAGAAATTTTTGTTGCACTAAAGATCTCGAGAAATTGCTTAAGCAAATGATTATCATGTCTACTGACCGTAGGCTCTCTTATGTTCAGAGCATTAAGATATAATTGGAAGTCTCCATGAAGTTCTGTGTACTAATATCGTTCTTCCAGATGCATTCCACGCATTAGAGTATGCTATTGCAACCATTTGAGTTCTGCTATTAAATCATGTGATCTTTCCGGCAATTTCCTTTCTGAGGCAATAATATCAAAAGAAAACGGAAAAAGAAAATATAAAATAACCTGATTTTGATTCAAAGGTCGTTGCTCCCAGTTGCTATTCCTTCTTGTCTTGTTCAAACCAGCACCAAGTATTTCCTAGTTAGAGGCAAGAGATAACAGTAAAAGTAATTACTCATCAGAGCAAAAAGCAACCTCAAAGGCATGCATCACAGATTCCAACATGAGTTCTGAGCAAGAAGAAATCATGTTCCCCCATTTTCACCACTGTTAGTAAGCGAGGCAGCAATACTAGTCATACAATGCAAGTCCACTTTACCTCAGCAAGCCCCGAGAGACCACCACTAGATTCTTTATATACATTCTGAATGTCCAACAGCATTTCAAAATGCTTAAAACACCCCAGAGTTTCATAGGAGCTGGCGAGTTGCTTCATATCACATTGAAAATTATAGCCTGCATAGGGCAGGAACACCAGGAAATTCTGTGGAAAGCTATTCACTTGAGCAAAACAAACATACTGAAACATTCAATGCCAGTCACCCTTAGTCATATCAGTACCAAACATGCACAAATAATTATTCCTTGTCTAAACTCTTGCTTTATGATGCCCCGATGTACGTCTGGTACCAGAAATTCCAAATTCTTATGTCAGTACAATGATTTTCTTTTCCCTAGATTAGAAGACGCATATTGGTGATACCGGATTAAGGCTGATGCTTGGACCAAGAAGCGAAGGATAGAATACAATAACGCTAAATAATTTCTCATACCAAGCTTTAGAATACTTGAAGACTGTAAAATACGACTCAGGCAGTTATCCAGAATATGTGGCACATCCCCTGACAATTTTATTAGATCAATGATGAAAACACTTCTGCTGGAAGCAATCTGCATGATGGACACCTGAAAATCAAAATAAACATCAGACTTAATTAATTTCTGACACTAATGGATGACCTTTTAAGGTATTCGTGCTGACACAGAGGTCATAGTGGAACAAGCCAATCAGAAAAGTGACAAAAAGTCATGACAATTGACACGAAGTTGCCAACCTGAGACCTGACGGTGCCTTGATCTTCTCCACCAAATTGCAGCCACAACTTGCTCAACCAAAACCTCTAAATCACCTCAGCAGAGCAAGCAGCTGCTGTAATTTGGCTGAAGAGACCGAGTCACTCCTTAGAGCCAAATAACATACAACAAGAGAGCTAAGTCGACAGCAGTAAGGACATTGATTAATGAGACTAGCCATGCCAATGGCAACCACATATAAGACGGTGAGAAGTGGAGACAAAACCATTGTCTTCTTGTATTGCCATATCCTCTCCATAGTCCTATACCATCTACATCTGCCTTGTCTGATTTAAACCATTTTGATAGTAGTTAACAGATGTCAAAAGGCATATAGATACTCTTTAGCATTTTACACGAATCTTCCAAATGCAGCCTTCAAACGGGTCCTACGTCTGGCCAAGCATTTTACATGAATCATCAAATTTTTTGAAAGGAAGCGCACTATATAACAAGTACAGCACATCTGAAATCATCTTAAAAGTTTTGTTCTCAGCACACCATTGTTGAATATCATACTTCATAGTTGATTTCATGGCCGTTGAAACGTAAGAAAGATAGTGACAATCACCAAAAGCTTGACGATAACTCTTGATCATTAAACCATTTGACTTCTTTTCTGGCAAAAAGGAATTTGTTTGGAACAAAAAGGCACAAAGACAACTTTCAGCGAGTAAATAAAACCTCCAAGAGATTATGCATAGGAAGATGAGGACAAACAGGACTTAGTAATTACCTTGTTAGGCTTGCTGCCCTTTACATAATTGGGTTTCCATTCACAGTCCACACCAACAACTTTAGATTCTTCAATACGGTATGTTGCTGTATGCAAACTATCCACTCGATCAACCCAAAAAACATCTTCAATGCCCAGTTCTTTGAGGCACAAATAGTGCTTACGATGCAGAAAAGTTGCATCCAATTCTAAACAAGCCAATGGTTACAAATTAGTATATTTGAAAAAGAGAATGCAACATTACTGAGAAAATCCTACTGTTGTACTCCACAACATGAGATCACCAAGGACTAAATATCTAGGCATAGCATACTTACACCATACTGATGATAGTGCAACAGAATACACATTTATCAGAGAAGTTTAATACCCAACGATAGAAAGGTCTACTAAAAACTTTTCAAGGTCCACATAATATGGCAAGCATATGATTTTAGATCATCAGGCACAAGCAGAACTATTCTTTTCCTCAATCATGGAGAACTAGAGACCTAATTGCAGATGCAACTGTCAGATTCAAGATATCAAATGATTCAGCAATTTTTGAGACATAAATACTT
The DNA here is from genome assembly GCA_017140325.1 of Eucalyptus leucophloia subsp. euroa. Taxonomy (NCBI): domain Eukaryota; kingdom Viridiplantae; phylum Streptophyta; class Magnoliopsida; order Myrtales; family Myrtaceae; genus Eucalyptus; species Eucalyptus leucophloia. The sequence goes on along the minus strand of CM029469.1, from coordinate 18,328,968 downwards.
CAGCAATTCCCCAAATACAACTCAAACCAAGATTTACAAGTTATAACAACAAGAGAACATAAGCAAAACATCCATTCAGTTCACCGATTAACAATATACTGGCCATAAGAATCCCAATCAGTTTGCCACATTCTCTGAAAAATGCAAGCAATATATTGATAAAGATATTCACATTAGAAGGTATATTCGAACAAAGATAGCCATCTACATTGATCAATGCAATTGCCCCATACTTAACTCAATAGACAAGAATGCCAACACCTCGTTAACTTTGCCTATAGTATCTTATGCATAATCCAGGTACCTTATGCAAACAAAGCAGGAAGAAACCTTATCTAAGGTTCCCAGTAACCTACTTGAGGCATCTAGTTGGATTCTAGTAGCACGATAGAGGTTCCAATCACAGCAATGACTGACAAAAAACTGTTTCAGCAAAACTAGTGCAACAACACAGTTTTCTAAACTTACAAGTTGGAGAAAAGAAATTACAGCAATATGTTTATCCTAATATATCAGCAAACAAAATATATTTTGGCACACCTTTGGCTTTTGGAAAACCTTGAAGAGAGTATCGATCACAAAATTCATCAACTTTTTCTGGATAACCAGCTTCCATTGCCAAATAGACCTTTAAAGTGAAAGAGAAAAATCTTAATAGAATAAACAAAAGCACGTAAAGTCTCCCTTCTTTATGTCTAACGACAGCTACTGGTAAATGTTATTTCAAAACTTAAACATCACCTTCAGGGAAAAGGCAAAGGTAAGGAGGAAAGAACAACAGTAATAGGACAAATGTTCATCACAAAGGAGGAGGTGGTACCACAGGAATTGCTTGCTCAAGCCACAAGATATCATTTATGTACACAGCTCAAATGCTATAGTTACATCAGAAGACATACTTATGACTAGAAAATTAATCACATTTCTCTATGAAAGGACCAAGAACCATTAGACATTGCACCAAAGTCCAATAGCAGGAGATAAAACGTGCGATTACTGAAACAGTTCTGCCAATACCTGTTCCTAAGAAAGACAGGACTGATAAAACTATTTGAGGAACCCCTGTAGAAGGCCAAACTGCCAACCTCAAAAGATTGATACAAATCTACTAAAGTTGCAACTTAAAATCATACGACTTCAAGTTCATCTAAAGAAAGATGCCACAGTTGGAACAAAGCATTTTAGACTAATACCAGGTATTCAATGAGCTGTATATCACCCTTTGCCTTTGACTCGGCAACATCCCAACACCCTTTTTCTGCTAGCTGCTTCATTGAACTACAAAAGAATAAATTAGTCTTGCTGTTCTCAATACAATGGCTGCAGTAAGAAAATTGGATTTCCATGCACTATCAGCAACATAATAAATAAATCTAAAGCAAATGTCACTTCCAAAAAATTCTAACAGCAAAGAAGTACCTTTCTTTACATTGATGATATACATCAGCAAATTCTTGCCGGAGATTGTTTTTCTTTATTGTCACGTAAGCATACTTCAGCATTTGTCTGTCTATATATTCCTGGACAAGTAGACATAACATTGGCTTGCCCATAAATGTGGCCCACTTCTCTGCAGCCCTAAATTCTTTCTTTTCCATCATAGCAAGAAGGAAGGATTTCCCAAATTGGTGAATAGAAAAGTGCTCCAATAGAGTGACTGCTGTCATATAGGACTGGGACTTTATCAACTTGAAAATATATTGCTCAAGAAATGTCAATGCAGTGACTTGTCTAAAGTTAATGTCTGTAGCTTTAAGTTGGCATATAACATTCTCAAGGTTTGTCAGTCTCACATCATACACTTCTACTATCTTCACAAGTATCCTCTCATCATGATATACATAACCCTGAACCATATCAACAAATAAATGCGCAGCTAAGTCCTTCGCTTGCATGGAGTCTGCAAGGTTAGCTTTCAGAAAACGACGGAGAGAAGATATTATCAAGTGACTGAATCCCTCACAGTAAATGTCAAATATGGGTAGTGCATAGAGACAGTGTATAACAAAAGTAGCAGGTCCAGGTCGGGGCCCATTATTTAATACTTGATGAACTTGATGTTGAAGTGCCCCGAACTTCCTAGTTGCCTTCAAGGTACCTAAGCATTAGAACAAAAGGCAATATCTCTAAGAAAGGAAGTCCAGATAGCCATAAACCAAGGGGATTCCAAGCATCTATGAAAAGACTGAAGGATAGCAACATCCAGTAAATGACCAATTATTCCTCATCAAAAAGTGTAATGCTATGTGCAGTGTGACAGTAGTTGTAAATACTGAGATGCACAATGTACTGCATGTGTGTCCTCTAATTGCTGAGATTTGAGGACAAATGTCTTACATGGCTCAAAACTTCAGCTTGTTCTTAGAATAAAACTAGCATCTAAAGAAGAGCCTCATCTTTGGAAGAGAAGTTAAAGAAAAAGTTGACGTAAAACCAGAAGGTGCAGGTAAGTCGATCATCTGATACATATAGGAACACTAGAAAAGTCATTTGCTCGCATGTACTGCATATGATGTGAAATACCACTAAGGGAAAATGGAGAATATAAACGTGGCAAGAGACTTTTGAAGGGGAAGGCATTCTTATACCAGAAGCATAACATTCTTTAATGAGGTACAAGAATACAATTGGCGAAATGTGGGATAAATCAGACAGAGAGTGTAGAGTTAGGGTCCACGATTCATGATTTTCCTCTTCCGGCTGCTTGACGATTTTATCGTTCCATCCCATGGAAGCAGAACTGTCCCACAAAGAATAAAAACATTGGTTTTCAGATAACAAGCATCATACAGAGTCCTGTTTATCATCCATAAGAACGACAGAGCAGCCAGAACCAAAAATCACACACTCCAAATACTCTCATAACCATTCACCAAAAAAAGTTGCTATCAATTCTCCAAACAAAGAAACTTCATCTGAAGGTTCATTTCTATGCACCAAGACCAAAGAGCCAGAATTCAACCAAGTTAAAGAGACAGAAAAACAAAGAAGCCAATTTAGCAATTGGATTGGATGTCCTCTGCGATTGAACCAAGGTGGGGAAGTTCAAGCAGGCTTTGAGGAACCTAGGCAGAACTAGAAGAAAAAGCTGTTAAACCTGTCCAAGTTTTGGGCATGTCAAGAATGACTTCTATGTTTTTGTTTTTGCTTAATCTATACACTGCAGCTCACACACTTTAACTTTTTATAAATGCGAAACTCATGAAACTTTCACCATACTCATATGTTGACACGTACATTCACATATAACTTTTTCGTAATTTTCCAAAATTTGAGTAATAGCTTAAGTTTTGGTGGGAAACCTTTTATTTAAGTCCAAACAGACGTGCCCTTAAAGTACGATTGAAGTGGTCATACTCATGCCATTACTTGGTTAAAACTAGCCAACCTACAGCAAGTACCATGGAAAAACATCAAATTACCTAATGCTCGGGAAACACTGCACCAGACGACAAGAATGATAATTGACAGAGTTCGGGCACAACACATCTCACACGATTTCTTAAAACTGCAACTTTTGACAATTTTCCTCTACATAATATGTAAAACAAGACTTTAAGAATTGCCAGACTGCCAGCTAAAGAATCATCCAACACACAAGCTAAGCTCAGTCGCCATAGAGTGCTCAATAACAGAAGCTAATTGAACTGGGAAGTATCGCAAAATCAATGAACTCAAACCAAGCAGCCGCCACTATTCTCGCACCACGCACTCAAAAAGTCACTCCGACGAGAGCAAAAACACCTCAACCTCATCCCGCCGTCTCCGAAACATCCCCCAGTAACTCCGTTTCGGGCCAAATCAAGTAATGCCCTCTTCTCTCTCCCCCCTCATTTACCCAACGAACCCTTCTGCACATCGACCGGAAACGAACCTAAGCTCAAAATCCACAGCAGGCAACGCAATCAAGCGACAAATTGCTCCTTCGACCAATGCAGCAGCAAGAAGAGAACCAAAAATAGCAAATGATGCAGCGCCAGCGGATGGAAAAACGCGAACGACGAATCGGAAGAGCACAAGCGAGTCATTACCGGAGAACGCGACTCAGCAGAGCTGAAAATGGGAGAGCGAGCTCGTGATCAGCGAGCTTCCGAGTCGCATCCTGTTGGGCAAGAAGTGGAGGGAGAGAAATGAAACCCTAATTAAATTAAAATGGGCACCTGACAAATTGAAGAACTCGTGGTGGGCCCCACCGGATCTTTCCCCAAAATAACATATTACTGTTTTATGCCCTTTTTCTGCCTCCTTTTTATATCTCTAATGATGAAGTATAAACAAACACGCGCGACAACTAAACAAATAACCGTTTTGTCTTCTGCAAGGTCACGAGTTTAATTTCGGTCGCGAGATAATTTCTTTATGGCTCGTCCTAGCATAACTTGTATGGATAGTCCTCTTGACCCCTAGTACCTTGATAGTAATGTAGTGGCGGGCTCCATTAATTTTAGACCTTCAAGTTATAGATGATATAGTTAGATTACGATTTAAATTGAACATTCCTTAATGGATATAGAACTCTTATGGTAACCTGTAAAGTTGTGTTTGGCAATCAAGAGAAAACTTAAGATTGAATAAAATTTATTATATCTCATATGTGATACCTACTCAAGTTAGAATAAAATCAAATAAAAGATTGATATAACGGATAAAATTATCTTACGAGAAAAGTGAGATAAATGTGGATAGCGATTTTCAATATCTATAATAAAAAAGTTATTCTTCTCGAATAACAAACTGTTTAAATTGATAAAATTAAAATTGTATTCAAAATAAAAAAGTAAATTTTTTTTAAATTTTTATTTATAAAATAATATTAAAATTTTAATAAGAGAAATTTAAAATAAAATAATTTAATTTATCTTATTTTTTATTTTTATTTATATATTCAAATTCAAAATTTATCAAATAATATAAATTCAATATATATTTATGTCCATTACATATTTTTGGTATTTTAGCAATACTAGTGCAATTTACTATTTAATAAAATTTAATTAGAGAATGATAAAGGAAAAAAAGAAATAAAAATAATTAAAAAGAATGAGGAAAAAAAGAAAATAAAAATAAAGTAGGTAAAAGTGTCGTGAGAGATTTTTACCTTTTCCGTTTATGAACTTTTAAGTTCATTTACACCGATGTGTTGTTTATATTAAATAATATACATAATAAGATCTAATATTTAATTTCATTACTATGATTCATCAAACAACAAATATAATAAAATAAAATTTATAAATTTCATATGTTATTATATTCAATTTTATCTTAAATAGAAATCCAAACGATCTAAATATATAAAAAGGGGACCGTCAGAATTGATCGCTCTTTTGCCCCTTTTCCGTCGATATTAGAGATCTTATAACGAGAGGGATGAGTTTCCGTGAAGGGTCTAAGATTTTATGATTATATTCCTAGAAATAAGTGCCTGGGTCATGCTTCCTAGCCCAATTTTGCCAACGAAGAAAAATAACAAACCAAGTCCAAAGGGGTTTCCAAAAACCAGAAAAAAGAAGGGATGATGTCGAATTTAACCGAGCTCCTTATGTTTTAATTGCAAAATCGAGTTGCTGACGTGGCATCTAACTGATTTTTCATGGATGAGAAAATCATCGGAAGAGTGGAAAGAGAATTCGAGAGAGAGAGAGAGAGAGAGGCGGGTGGCCCAATGACGGGCCCAAATGGACCTGAAATCGATATGGGTGGGCTTAGGGTTTGGGCCCAACCAAACTGGACCATCTGCATGTGCTATCTCGAGTACTAAACGGTGTCCAAGCCCATAGGCGAGTTTGGGCCTGCCTTGATCGTTGCCCACGGAATCTCGGCAAGCCCGGCCTCTTCCACCTCGACTGTTCGATCATACGGATCGCACGGCGAGACCCCGCCTAATTAACAATCGAGATGATACCGGTCCATATCGTCGGCAGACCATGCAATAACGTTTACCCGAGACCCGCCCGCCTGTCCATCGATTGACTTCTATAACTTTTCTTTTCGTTCTTTTAGGCATTCAACATTTTCTAGCTTGACCTTCTTCTTTTCCATTTTTATGGTCAGAATAGCTTCTTGGGGTGCAAAGCCTTTTTACCGATTCAAACTTTCCACGTTTGAAATGGAGGACGTAAGCAACGCAGCAATTCGGGTCAATCTGTAAATTCTGCAGATCTTTCGTCCTGTGTTTCTAGGTCTCCGGAAGCTTTTCTTGCTTGCTTCCCTGCGTAAAGAAAGTCAAAGTGCAAGGTCGATGCGAACCCTAACCAAAATCACATAGGAGTCCTGCAGCTTGTATGTGTTATTGATGAGCATCTCTGAGATCCTTGTCATGACTCGGTCCCCTTCTTGTGTGCTTGCCAAGTTGTGTGATAAGGCTTATTTAGTAACTCATTATACTCTGTAATTTACACTAGCCATGAATGACTTTATGTTCTCCGATGGTGTCTAAAAATAACGTATGAATGCAATTTGATCTCATAAGTTATGACGTGGATTTACTAACGAATTTGCACGCGTAACGTGCATGCGAAAAATTGATCTGGCAAGATTAGCAAGTTATAATATTATGAAATACTTATGTAACTAAGTAGTGTTGAAAGAAATTATTGGTTAAACTATTTTAAAGAAATCGTGTATGTGGATATGTATACGTATAAATATCTCAAGATTTGAATTTTATTTAGGAAGTCTGTCATAGGAAAAAAAGAAGATATAAATTTTAATATTCAAACATGTAGGAGATGATATAGAATAATTAATTTATACATTTGCCCATGAGTACAATATTCATCATGTAAGTATTTGAGAATATTTGAGTCTAAAGGAAAAAAGATTTAAAATCCCTAAAAGGTAAAGAGGTCCCACTCCATTTTTGCAGTGGGTTCATTTCCAATTTTCAAGAAGGAAAATCAATTAAGATTTGCGAACATATGCGTTTACTTTACTATCTATGAACTCTTATCTATGGTGTAGGTTTTATCTGGTCAAACAAAAGGTCTGTTGTGATACTAAAGAAATAAACTTTGAATTTGAAATCGGACTTTTTGGCGTAACCTACTACATAGACTATCATATTTTGCAATTTCGTAATACTAACATCCAAGCCAAGCTATTCTTACCTTTTACCAAAAAAAAAAAAAAAAAATCCATGCCAAGCCATGAAAAGATGAATAGCTGACTAAGCTTCCCATTCATCTTATGCTTTGCGGAAACAAAAGCAAATTTAAGGAAATGCTAGATATTAATATATATATATTTGGCTAGTTGTTTCCTCTCCTTCCACTCAAGCTATTTCGTTCCTTTGCTTCAGTCATTCTTGGAGGACACACACGTATATAAATAAACACACATATTATTGAACTGTCCTTTATATGTTCTGCTAGAATGTTCAACTTGACTAATGACTCAGTTAGGTTCTATCTATGAACCAGCCTTTTTATATGAACTAATGGCACCATTTTTTCAAGAAAACAAAGGTCAAGATTAATCTAATTCTTGGTCAACCTACTCTAGAGGCAGTATCGCAGAAACTGAGTCGCAATTCCATTGAAATTTTACATTTCCTAATCTCCAAATAGAAGCAAATTAGGTCCTTCCCCTCACTTCAAAATGAGGCCACCGTCCACCAAGAACATGAAAGTAGGGGTCGAAATTCTAATGCAGGCCGGGGAAATGTGAGGAAGATTTTCCCAGATTGTGCTCCCACAACCCTCGAATTTTCCCTGAAAATCATGTTGGCTAATCATTCGAACATGGAAGTAGCGCAGAACTTGTGATGTTACTGGCGCTGTACCATGACCAAACAGCGTAAGTATATTCTTTTTGTTCTATACTTACTTTTTGTTCTAAAACTAGGGTTCTAGTATTTGACTATATATTATGCATGCATGATAAATGATTGGATGATAATCTTTAATTTATTGTGAGAATAATTGCATGTTCTACATTACAAAAAATAAAATAAAAAATAATTATAAATTATTAGAAAAAGGTCCATTCATTCAAGAATTTGTGACTCAATAAATTATTATTGTTACAATAAACCAAATAATGTTATGCTGGCAAACCCTCGCATGCATACATCCCTACAAATACGTTCATAGTAGCTTCTCCATGGATGCCAAGTGTCAACCTCCTTCCTTTCCTTTTCTTTGTCCGTCTCCTTCCTTTCCTTTTCATTCCTTTCCTCTTTATCTTCTTATCTAATTTTGCCCTTTGCTTCTTGCAAATCGGAAAGGCTCCTTAGGTCTTTACCCAGGTACTAGACAAAGTTGCATCAAGAAGCGCCTTCGCTTCTTGTCGCAGTAACGAAACGACTCAATCCTTGATACCTTACTAGTATGAGTTTACGTTAAACGTGTGTTTTGTAAAGTTTTTAAACATCACTTTATTGATTATATCTAATTCTAATGAGTATCGGTAGCAACTTTCAACATGACATCCTTTTGGGGAGGAGCGTTAGCATGAATACACTTCAAAATCATAAATCTTAATCAAATACACATGGATCTCTTCGTCATTGCGCACATGTTGACATCCCAAACATGATTTGTGCAAGTGGGTTTTTTCTATTGTTTTTCCATACCTGGACACGTTCAAAGTTAGGTCAAAATCGTGTGAGAGCAAGAGGCATCGGGTTTATTCCTCATATTCTCCTTTCTTATATTTTTTAATGGGATCAAATGGGTCTTTACCAAGCTTGGCTCAGTAGCTTTGGGTTTTATTTATGTTCAAGCACACAACTCAGCACGCATAATATTTTTGTCTAGAGGTGATCGGTTCTGTGTCTAATTCCCATCCAACCCAGTGGAATCGGTCATTTTTTTCTCACCAAAGAGTGTTCGTGCACAACAAAAGAGAGTGATAAATCTTAAGATGTTGGCAGAAACAACTATGAGTGCAGAGTCCTTGTGTCACAGCTTGTGATGCCATTGGACAAGATAATGTTTAATTCATAGTTTACTAATTTTTTTGAAGAAATAAAAAGAAAAAGTATATGCAAATAGTCCGATTCGATCCGATTCCCCCTTGAAATCGAGAAGTGGACTGTTCAAACACTGATTCCACTTTTAAAAACCACGAACTGGACCAACACTTTTGAGAACCAGATTCAATCGGCTGGTTTAGGCATATTCAGTTTAGGTGATTCTCGATCCAGGCGGTCCATTTTGCACTTCTATTTTTGTCTCGACTTTGTTCCCTTTGGAATATGTTTATCCCTATTCTTCTGCGGATCGTAATCTAACATGGAAAGTGAAATCACGATTCTTGCAATGACAATGTTTTTATGACGCGGACAGCGACAAACTCTGCTAGGTGGAAACCCTTATTCCGACAAGCCAATAATATTTTGCCCATCCACGTTCGCTCACCACACAAGACAACCTAATATTTTAACGTTGAACCCGACGAGTTCGCAAGAGGAATTCAACTGCCGAAAATGGGCAACGGTCGTGTTCAACGGAACGCGGTTGCTCTGAAGCTCCGCCTGTAACTTCCAAAAGCTTTCTCGATCACGTTGTTTACTGCCTACGCAGGTACGCGTCGATGCCACCGTGTGTCCCCGTAGATTTTCACTCTCTCTCTATCAAACCCCACATCGGGAAAACTTGAAACAGGACATTTTTTTTCATCTGGGTATCTCCTGGATTGTGCCAATAATGAAGCTGTCGGTCGTTTGACACGATTCGTTGGTTCGTTAATCTTGGGTTTTATTGGGTAATTTTCGCCCAATCTTCTTGGGTGTCAGTCCTATATTCAGCTGATGACTCCAAACGACAGACTTCTTGGCGCTTGGAAGTGTCCAAAATGCAATTATTATTTTGGCACACGCAAGAGCGTAGTTACGTATCTGACCAATTTTTGGTTGGTTTTCTTGCCTTTTGGAGCCCCTATAGAATCTTTTTTTTTTTTTACTTTAGTGAATTGTCATGGAGTTAGTGGTTTCCAAAGGTGAAGCTTCTTTGTACCTCCCATAGTGGTGGGCCAATCTTGATCCCTATATAGTCCCTGCTGGTTTAGCAGCACTGGTTTTGGTATCTATAAACACTCCCAGGTTTTAGAACTGGTGATGTTGAAGAGGCAACTTCAGGAGGAGGATAAGGAGGGTGGTTCTGGATCGGCTCGAGGATCAAAAGCAAGGCCTAACATTAGGTAGACTTACTTTACTAGGGACCATTGTATTCTAGTTTTAGTGTGTCTCTGACTGTTAATCACTATTCTTAATTACTTTGCAGTTATTGGAGAAATGTGACCGGAGGTCTTTCGCCGGATGAATTTGCATTTCTTCTTGAGCCTCTCTTTCGGAAAGTGGTATGCTTTGTATCAGTCACCAGCTGTGTTGCTTCGGCAGAACTCTCAAGTCTGATTCTTTACAAAATGAACAATGATTTCATATAACTGCTATTCTTAGTATGTGAATCTTCGGTTTTCTCTATAGGATATTGCAATTAATTTCATCTGGCTTAGTGATGTTCGGTCATGTCGTGGATGTAGTTTGAATTTCCATTTAGAGGTTGTTTTCTCATGGCGATTTGGAAGTTTGGTCAGCAAAGCAGGCATTTTAATCTCTGCCACTTCCATTATAATCACAAAAATATATGGCTTAGGCAAAGTATTTTTCATCACAAAGATGTAGAGGCTTTTTTCCATTTCTTGTTTCTTATGAAAGATAGATACTTCATGAAGTCCTGATTTGCTCTACTATTTCATATAAGAATTTTCCCATTATTTGTTTCTGAAGTGATTTGTTTGTTGGGTTTATTTCCATGGATGAGAGATCTGTGAATCCTGTTCTCATGACTAAATTCCAGTTAAAAAGTAAATTTTTGCCCCCAACCTCTTTTTTTTCAGTGAAGGGAATGGATGTTTTTATTGATCGATCAAATGAATTCTTCCATTTTATAGTTATTTATTTTGATAGGTATGCTGTGCAGAGTTTCCACGTATTCGAAAACATCGCACTCTGGAAACATAAGATCTGTCCTGCATGTTGTCTGACCAAATCACCTGTTTATGATTGTGATCTAAACAGGACAGAACTATTGGTATTGTGTATTTCAGAACTATTTAACTTCCAGTCTGATTTACATCCTGCATCAAGCAGGTTAGTGAGGAAGTGGAACGTGCGATATTGCGTTGTTCTGATCCGTCCTTAAGGTCAGTGTTCCTTCTTTTTCTGCATCAACCTTCAAGGTTGGTTGCGAATCAGAGGAAGCCATATTGATTTGTTTTCGCATTAGTATTTTCACACTAAACAAAATCTGGTTTCAAGTTCAAGATAAGTTGTTTTCGGACATCATATCGAAAATTTAACATCCCTTATGCACAGGAGAATTTATCTATTTCTAGTCAATATTGCAGAGTGCTGTCTAATCCTGTTGGAACTTCTGAAGCAAGCAGTTTGCGACTGCAATTTTTACCAAATTACCAGCAACCATCTTCACTAGCTGTCAGATAGAAGCCGAGGACAGTACTCCCCTCTGGATTGAACTAGTTGATGGAAGGACTAGTGAAAGGGTAACAAGTGGCTCCCTATCTTCAATGAAAATCGAAATCGTTGTCCTTAATGGCGATTTCGGGTTGGACGAGGGAGAGGATTGGACAGAAAAGGAATTCAATTGCAGTATCACTCATGCAAGGGAAGGGAAAAGGCCATTGATAACCGGGGAGCTGACTGTGGTGTTGGAAGGAGGAATTGGTTGTCTCCGTAATTTAATCATCACCGACAACTCGAGCTGGATGAGAAGTCGGAAATTCAGGTTAGGAGCTCGAGCTGTTCAAGCAGAAATAAGAATAAGGGAAGCGAGAAGTGAAACTTTTGTCGTTAAAGATCATCGAGGAGAGTGTAAGTTTACGATAACAATTTAATTTTCGACCATCAATCCTTGATTCTATTTGTGGACCTTGAAAAGACTGATTGACCCGTTTTCTCTGTTGTGTGCAGTGACCAAGAAGCACCACCCTCCATCTCTCTGCGATGAAGTGTGGCGTTTAGAGAAAATAGCCAAAGATGGCGCTCTACACAAGCGCATGACTTTGAGAGGAATTAACACTGTTCAGGATTTCCTCCAGCTGTATGAAGCCGATGCATTTTCTCTAAGAAACCTAATGACCATTTCTCTTCTACCTGTGCTAAGTTCCCTTTTCCTGTACGCGTTATTCTAAGCATTGTTAACTAAATCATGCTACTTCTTTTGTGGTGCACTGTTATTTCAGGTACTTGGCTCTGGGATCACCAAGCGGACATGGGAGACAATTGTTGGACATGCCAGCACCTGTGTGGTTGATGATAACAAGATGTACACTTACTACCAAGCTTTGAACAAGGCCAGTATAGTGTTCAACTCAGTAATGAAAGTTGCTCAAGCAACATTCCACGGCCAAACTTGCCAGTCTCTAAGCAAATTGACCCACTCTCAGAAGGTACATGAATCATAACCTGAAACGTTTCTATCTAGTAGCTGAGTGTGAATCCATTTGGAGCTATAGAAGGGCCCGCTTTTGATGCAATAGTTTGTTTACATGGCAGAATATATACCACAAGCACTTCTCTTATAATTCCCAAATTAGTTTGATTTTGGATTTGATTGAATCTGCTGCTTGGTTGACAGATTTTGGTGCAGAACTTGAAAAGGCAAGCTTACAATAACAAGAATCAATGGGTGCTGCTCGATGCCCCACCCAGCATCACTCCTCTGAGAGCCCTGACCATCTTGCCTACAGAGCCGTCAATTGGCCCGAGCCCGCCTCTGCACTATCTAGATTTCGCAGAACCAATCCAAGGTATTGTGATATTACATCACTTCTATCTATCTTTTTCTTCTTGGCCTTCTTAATCTTTCATAGTTTAGTATTCCTATTTCTTTATTGGCACATCCACCATTTTGCACATCTACGGTAGCTGAAATAAAACCGCATCTTTATTCAGATAGACCAGAAGTGACTCCTGAATTTAATTGCTCATTGGCTTTAACATTGCACTGCTACAATGTCACAGAGAACAGACAACCAGATTGTCTGGGGCCACAGGGTCACATTACCGCGAAAATCTTTAATCCCACCGTAGCAAACAGCTTAGCAACGCAGGACTTCTCATCCAGATTTAGTGCGGTTGAAAGCAGTCATCATCCTGGTTACTCACGAGGACTGTTTGCGCCAAACATCCATCTAAATACTGAGGACCTTTTTAAAGTGCCATCGCCGATCCCTGGCAATTTGATGTGGACACCAGAGCATACTTTTGTCATCGAATCAAGCAGTGGGGCAGATTTTGGGATCTGTCCATCTCGCACAGGTTCTGGAGTCCACAAATCTAGGATTTCAAGGCCCAAGGTGGCATGGTGCAAGATCCGTGCCGTGGTGAAGTGGGGATCCGTCCGGCGTGTGGTGGCTGCAAAGAGAACAGCAATGTTCAACTTTGCGCTTTATTAAGCTGCATATATAGAAAGTCCCGACTCCGACAGAAATTTAGCTCCAAGAGAACGAATCTCTCGTCCACAGAATCCAATCATGGCGCACTAAGTATCATTATTTTGCAGGAAAAGAAATGGAAATTCATAATACTTGATGCGCAGTGATTGGTTTGGAGGATGAGAATGTCATGTTCGGGCAGTACCAAATTTCTCCAAAGCATCTAAAGATAAGCTGCCCTAGATGCGTCGATTTCATGTTATGAGTAAGCATCTAAGGGTAAGTGCCAATAGAACGTGTCTTCTTTGTATAGAACAAGCAAGGTGATTTTATGAAGTGCCTCGAGGTTTCTTCAAGAATTGTAAGCCTTATGTTTTCTTCTTCAAGAATTGCTTGGCATTTTTTGTTCCAACCCATCAATCTCTTAATTTGTGAGCTTATTGCTCTGATGTACTAAGCAGGACTTTCTTCGTTTTCTAGGTGGATTAACTAAATATGAATCGACTGTCAAGGTAAGTGGTCTAGTGATAAAAGGTATCATATTTTCTTCTATAAGATTACAAGTTTGATTCACGTTGTGAGCGAACTTATAAATAGCCTATACTAACATTTTCTGACTGCTAGCATTTTGATGGGATTATTTGTGATGTGGTCATCAATTTTAGATCTTTGAGTCGTGGGTGGTGTGGAATAGTTATGGCTCAAATAAAAAATTATTATTGAGTATATGACTCTTATGATAACTCTTAAGGGTCGTTAGCGTTGATCGCCCCTTTTCTACTACTAAAACAAGAAAAACAAAGAAACCGAGTAAAGGGTGGTTGCTTAAAGTGGGGTTCATTTCGAATCTAATCGAGCTGCTACCTTCACTGACTCCGTGATTTGTCATTATTGACTAGGAAAATTTTTAGACGTCGAGTTTGTGCAGATCGATCATGTCGCAAGGCATCGATGCGCGGACAAGCATGCCAATGGGGAAACACAACAGCTTTCCAAAATTCAAGTGCAATGCTGGTTGAGATTCGTATTACAAGAGCATAACGATTAGCACTCTCTACTAGACTTGATAAGCTAACAAGGCATCTAATTGACTTCATAATCGAGAAATCACCAAAAGAGTAAAAGTAAAAATAAGAATATCAAGTAGTGTTAAAGCCATTGGTGATTTTGGGCCTACCTCAATCAGTCCTGGAGATGCCGGAATAGGTCACCCTTTTGAACTCCTGTTGAATCCATGGGCTGGGAAATCCAAGGATCGTGCTAGCAATCACGTGGAAAGAATCGTGGAAACATTCTTTAATGGAACTTTAGCCAGTCATCATGCACGATCCTCCCATGCTTCGTGCATAATGGTCAAGTTCGAGGGCTCGTGCACATGCATGAAGCTTTAATTTAATTTTTTTTTTAATTAGTTAATTTAGGGCATACTTCCAATTCCTTCGACAGGCAAGGGATTTTGCCCAAAATGAGAATGGGTTAGGGTTATAAACTTATTATTTATAATCTAATCGAATTGAGTATAATTATATGTGTGATAGCATCTACTATACTAGAAATATCAATGAACCCATAATATCATATTGGGGAGGAAGAATAGAATTAGAGATTGATTGAAAAATAAAATATGTGCTCGTGTGAGTAGGTAATCCAAATCCAGGTCGATACCTGCAAAAAGATCTTTGAACAAGGCTTTAACACCATGCCAAATACAGGATTCCAATCCTAGCCAGAAAGGGGGGAAATGGATACTCACTCCACAAGGCCAGCCACTTCCACATGATCGGAAAAATCATATTACATTTGATCGTACACTATATAGACAAAGCACATCTCTACCGCGAATTATATTTGTTGTACGGTAAGACCCACCTAATCGATACCTTGTATGATATTAATTTACGTTGTCTGTAAACCGTGCGATAACTTCTCTAGACCCGTTAATTTACAGGGTTCTTATTATATACATTTTTTTTTTTGGCGTATAGTTATGTTACCAAACATATCAAAGACGAGTTTACTTCAAGCGGGCCAGGCTGGATGGCATTTCAGCCAACGAAAGGAGAACGAATAGAGAAGCTTTATCAATCTCAAAACAACCTTTTAGCTTGACTTTTAAGTTCAGAAAAGCTTCTTGGCTCGAAAGACCTTACTGATTCAAACTTCCACGTTTGAAGGGACGCAAGCAGTTCAGGTCAATGAGCAAATTCTGCAGATCTTTCCTCCTGTTTTCTTGGTCTCCTGAAGTTTCTTGCTTGCTTCACTACGAAAAGAAAGGTCGATGTGAACCCTAACCAGATCATACATGAGTCTTGCATCTTGTATGTGCCTAAATGAGCATCTCTTTCTTTGTATGAGATCCTTATGATGACTTGTCTCCTTCTCACGTGCTTGCAACGTTGTGATGAGGCTCATTTAGTAACTCATTACACTCAATAAATTACACTAGCTAGACATGATATAATGTCCTCCGATGTAGTCTAAAATAAAATCCAAATGCTGTGTGGTCTCATAAGTTATGGTATGTATCTATCAGCAAATGTGCATGCGCGTCATGTGCATGTGAAAAATTGAAATTGACAAGAATAGCAAATTATATTTAAAAAAAATCTTATTATTATGAAATATTTAAATAACTAGTTAGTGTGGAAAGATATTATTGGTAAAACTATTTTGAAGAAATTGGTGTAAGTGGAAATGTATTTGAATATTTGAATTTTCTTTAGGAAAGTTGTTATAGGATATAATACTTTAATTTTAATATTGAAACATGTAAAAGATGAAATAGAATTATCAATATACGCATTTGCCCACGAGTCAATATTTATCATTTCAGTATTTGGGGATATTTTAGCATGAAGGAAAAAAGATTTGAAATCCCCAAAAGGTAACTGCGTGAGGTGGGTATATTTCAACGATATATTTAGGGGTATCATGCACGAACAAAAAGGAAAAAATATATACCACAAAAATACATTTTTTAGACCTATATAATACCTCGAGTGCAATTTGTTTGGGGGGGGGGGAGGAATTTCGAAAAAATTTGGAGCAAAAGGGAGGGCCTTCTTCGGTTTTAGGAGAGAAAGAAAAAAAAAAAGGAAGAGAAGAGAAAAGACGTGAGCGGCAAAGAGTGAACAGTGAGGTTGATGTGAGGAGAGAAAAAAAAGAAAAGAAGAACCACTATTCTTATTCTTCGTAGGTTTTGCCTACGGTGTTCCTCTGCTAGCCGAGCTACTGCGTCGTCGCAGCCGCACCACCGCGCCTCCGCTTCTGCTGGCCACTGTTGCTCGTTGCTCCACCTGCGGCGACGCAACGCCAGCAGTCCCGACACCGACTTGAAGCTCCGCCAAGCCGTGACCAAATCCCTCGCTCCGCCGCAGCAAATCTGCCTCGAGATGCCACGACGCTGCTATCGCCCCTGACTTGAGCGCGATTTGCACTGCCCGAGTGACGATCCACAGGAGCCCGCGCCCTGATCCGATTCTCTCATCGGACGTTGTGCCCCATAGCTAGATCCAGACGTCGAAGCTTCTCGCCGCAGCTGCCCGAGGCCTCCTGCCGTCCCGTAGCGCCCCACCGTTCAAAGCTTGTGACTTGACGACCCACGATCCACGATCCGTGCTCCGGCTCCATCAACCCTCATTGCCCTGTGCTGGACGTGCTGCTCGTCGTGCCCTCGCCGGAACCCTTTGCTAGAGCCCCAAACCGGTGGTCAAGATTTTTTTTTTTTAAAAAAAAGAAAAATCGAATTAGGTAGATTTGCTTTATTTTATTAGGCAAGTTTATTTTATCTTATTTTATTTTTTATATCTTGGTTTCTTTGTTTGAAATATTTCTCTATGCATAATTGGAAATCTCAATATATCACCTGATTCGGTCAGGGTTTTTTATTTCATCTATAAGACTTTAGATGAAATAATTAATCAAGTGGAAATGAAATTGATATTTTGATCTTTAAGGTTTAAGATCAATTTATCGATTTTATTAGCGAAATATTATTTCTTGATTTGAACGATGTGTGATATTTTTTGGGTAATTTTGAATGGACTTGATTGCTTTATTTATCTTGAAATATGTCTGAGTTGGAATATTGCATGTTTTAGGGTTATTTGCATATTTGGGCTAAACATTCTATTTATCATGAATTTTCGAAAATAAAAAAATCAAAATTCAAATTAATCAATTTAGGTTGCTAGATTTTAATTTGGATTGCATGTTTAATTATTTGGCAATTATTAATTTCGAAAATTAATTAAAAACAAAAACAAAAACCATCATGCACGTGTCACGGGCCAATCGATCAACTCTCGATCACTCTTCGATTTACCTATGCGGCTTTAAGGTTTTACCCCTAAGCAGCCTTTCAACACTCGACTCACAAGGAACTTCTAAAGAGAGAAACTCTTGATGATAGAGAAGCTCTAGTTTTATATATTTTGTGAATGAGAATACAATGAGTGAGGAGACCTATTTATATATAAGTACGAGGCAAACCGTATCCGTAGATCTCCCTTAGATCTAATGGTGGAGATTGCACCTCCCCAACTACCAACTACCAGAATTAATTACACAACTACCAGCTACTCGCATTTATAACGTATGTGTACAAATACAGTATCACCCGCCCCTAGGAGAATACTCTAAGTCTCGGGGTATAAGTCAAGGGTCTTTAATGTGTCACGCTTGTGCTAGAGAAACCTCTTGGACATGCTTTCTTTCGGGTCGTGACATTCTCCCCCACCTAATCAGGCGACGCCCTCGTCGCGTCTTCGGCATGAAAAGCTTCGATCTCTTTCTTGAATTGCTAAAGACTCCTCAGGCTCCCAATTGGCTTTACTCTTTAGAAGACCCTTCCATCGGATCAAATACTCTCACTTGGGTGCACAATACCGCTTCCGTATGACTTGATCAGCCAAGATGCTCTCGACCTCTCGATCATACGAGGTTTTTGCCCCAAGTGGCGCTCGATGAGACTCCCCATGATCCGAATCTTCCTCATCAACTTGGAAATGTTTAAGCATACTTACGTGGAACACTGGATGCATCTTGAGTTTTGGCGGTAGCTCCAGCTTGTAGGCGACCTTCCCGACCCTTTGCAGCACATGAAATGGCCCTTCGTAGCGACGGATCAACCCCTTGTGCACGTCCTTGTAGCGAAGGACCGCGTGTAGCTTGGCCAACACTTGGTCTCCCACTTGAAACTCCACGTGCCCTCGCTTCTTGTCCGCCCATTTCTTCATGCGCTTAGAGGTTTTGTGTAGACATGTTCGTGCCAAGTCCGTCTGTTCTTGCATATTTTTGGCAAACTTGTACGGGGGTGAACTACTCCCTCGGTAACCCGAAGCGATAGTGCTTGGGGTGTTCGATTGCTGCCCAGTCGCAACCTTGAATGGACTCTGGCCGGTCGACTCGTTCCACTGCAAGTTGTAGGAGAACTGGGCTACGTCGATCAACTTCACCTAATTCGCTTGCTTCGTGCTCACATAGTGCTGAAGATAGATCTTCAAGAGTGTAATGACCCGCTCCGTCTGACCGTCGGTTTGGGGATGCAAACTCATTGACATGTTCAGCTCGACCCCAACGGCTTGAACAACTTAGACCGGAAACAAAGCGTGAAGCGGGGATCCCAATCACTCACAATCGTTTGTGGTACTCCCCAATACTTCACCACATGCTTCATGAAAGGTTTGGCCGCCTCCTCAGCCGGGCAATCCTTTGTTGCAGGCACAAAGGTTGCATACTTGGAGAATCGGTCAACCACCACCATTAGAGTCCGACACCCTTCGGACTTCGGCGGAGTTAATGATGAAGTCCATGGAAATGCTTTCCCATGGACGAGTCGAAATGGGAAGTGGCTCCAAAAGACCCCGGCGACAAGCGTTGTTCCAGCTTGTCTTGTTGGCACACCAAACAAGTCTTCACATAGGCTTCAACGTCATCTCGCATTTGAGGCCAGTAATATCGATTTTTGACGAGGGCCAACGTGCGGTGGATCCCTGGATGACCCGCCCACTTCGAGTCGTGGCACTCGCGCAAGATCTCTCTCCTCAGCTACCCATGGAAAGGCACATACAACCGCCTTCCCATGGTGTAGAGGAGCACGTCCTCCCACCAAAATTGTCGGATCTTGCCCTCCTTAGCATACCCGATGAGGGCTTGAGCTCTTGGATCATGCATCAACCCTCCTTGATGTGGTCGACCCACGGGCAACTTGGTTGACTCACCGTGTGGCTCATAAGCTCCGTCCTTCGACTCAGCACATCTGCCACGAACTTGGCCTTCCCTGGCTTGTACTCCAACGCGTAGTCGAACTTCGCAAGAAAATCTTGCCATCGAGCTTGTTTCGGACTCAACTTCTTTTGTGTTTGAAAATAGCTTGTGGCCACATTGTCCGTCCTCTGACGAACTTCGACCTTAGGAGATAGTGCCTCTACGTCCAAAGGCAATGGACCACCGCGGTCATCTCATTCTCTTGCACGGTATATCGGCACTCAGTATCATTCAACTTACGAGGCTTGTACGCTACCGGATGACCATCCTGCATAAGCACACCACCAATGGCAAAGTCTAAAGCGTCAGTCTCTACTTCATAGGGCTTGGTGTGATCGGGCAGTACTAGCACCGGCTCCTCGGTGATGGCAGTCTTCAATCAATCAAAGGCTCCTTGGCATCGATCCATCCACTCCTACGCCTTTTCTTTTTTCAATAGGTTAGTGAGTGGCACGGTGATGCTTGAGTAACTCCGGATGAACCGTCGGTAATAATTGGTGAGGCCCCAGAATGACCTCAACCCTGACACCTTTGTTGGCGGCTCCCATTTGACGATCGATTGAATCTTGGCCTTGTCCATGCGCACTCGTCCACCCCCGACGATGTGCCCCAGGAACGGAATTTCCTTTTGGGCGAAAGCACACTTCTCGCGCTTGACGTAGAGCTCGTTCTCGCGCAAGACTTGGAAGACTTGCCTTAGGTGTTCGACATGTTCTTCCAGCGTCCGACTATAAACCATAATATCATCTAGGTAAATCATTACAAACCGATCTAGAAAAGGGTGGAGTACCTTAGTCATCATTGTGCAAAAGGTAGCCGAAGCGTTGGTCAAACCGAACGGCATTACGAGGAACTCGTAGGATCCATACCACATCACACAGGCGGCCTTTGGCTCGTCCCCTCAGCAATCCGAACTTGGTAGTAGCCCGATCGAAGATCCAGCTTGGTGAAATACTAAGCTCTCCCAAGTTGAAGAAAAGGATTTGCAATAAGCGAGATTAGGTACTTGTTCTTCACAGTCAGCTTGTTCAGCGCCCGGTAGTCGTTGCATATTCGGAGTGACCCATTGTGCTTCTTTTGGAATAGGACCGGCGCACCAAATGGAGCTTTGGATGGCCGTATATAGCCCACATCAAGCAACTCCTTGAGTTGCCTCCTCAACTCTTCCAATTCGGGTGGCGCCATACGGTAAGGCATCATGGCGGGTGGTCGAGTGTTGGGCACGAGCTCGATTCGGTGATCCACCTCTCTCTTGGGTGGCAGCTTTTTTGGCAGCTCCGAAGGCATGACATCCTTGAATAAGTCGAGGACTTTGGTTGCTTCCATCGGGACTTCCTTCCCTTTACCTTTGCCGTCCTCGATCTTCAAGGCCGCTAGGAAGGTCATTTCACCCTTCCTTGTTCCTTTGGTGAGTCGTATGGCCGAGATCATCTTCCGATTACGATTTGACTCATGGCGAACTGGAATCACGCATTGGCTATTCTTGTCCAACACGCATATGCACTCGGCAAACGAGACTACAACTGCATGGATTCTATCTAGGAATTTGATTTCAATGACAATATCATAGTCTTCAAGTGGAATTACCTCTAGAGTTTTTTTGTCTTTCCACGATCTGAGTTGTAGCTTCATGTTCCTTGCAACCCCCATTGTAGGGACTTTCTTCGAGTTCATCATTTTGAGCCAATCGGCTCCCTTCTCAACCCATAGGTTAAGTTTCTTTGCAGCTTCCTCCGATATGAAGATGTCGGATGCTCCCGTCTCCACGAGCGCACTCATCGTGGTCACTTCAATCTTCACGTCTGCGAACATCAAGCCTTTGGGCTCCTTCGCCTTCTTAGACTTGATTGTGCTAAGGAGTTGCAACGATCCCAACCGCGCTTCCTCCCTAGGCTCATCCTCTTTGCAAAGAGCAGCCAACTTGGCCTTGTTCGGGCAATCTCGGCGAGCACGCTCGGCCATGTGCGACCATCGCAAGAAGAAGAAGAAGATGAGAAAAAGGAAAAAAAGAAAAGAAAAAGGAAAAAAAGGAAAAAGAAAAGAAAAAAATGAAAAAAGGAAAAAGAAAAGTAAAAAAAATTATTTAAAAATTAAAAGAAATTTATTTGGAATAGAATTAATGCATGAGCGTACCTTCCTTTGCTTAGTCCACCACTTGGCCTTGCATGAGCCTTGTGTTGATTAGCCTAGGTGGTTTGCCTCAACTTGGCCTTGTTCGGCGCAACATGTGTGGACCATCTCCCTCGATCTCTCCTTTGTCCTCCACCACTTGGCCCCGCATGAACCTTGTGGCTTTGTCCCTAGGATTATATCTCCCCCAAGCTTTGTCCGATTGGGATGTGGAAGGTGACGCCTTGTACTCCACAAGTGACTCGGCTACGGTCATGGCCATAGTGAGATCTCCCATGTTGTACCGTTTGAACTCTAGCTTTGTCCATGGCTTGAGGCCACCCATGAACTGGTGAAACGCTTCAACCTCATTCATCGAGGGGATTTGGAGTAGCAATTCTGAAAACCGCTTGATGTAGTTGCGCACACCGCCTTTCTGCTCGAGACGCTTCAGCTCGTCACGAGCTTCCTCCTCCGCGTAAGCAGGGAAGTAGTTCCATTAGAATTCCTCGACAAAGCCATCCTAGGTCATGATAGGATTCCCACACTTATCATCCGATCGGCAACGCCACCATAACAATGCACTATTAGTTAAATACATCGATGCGGTGTTTACCGTGTTTGGTCGTCGTTGATTCCCATGGCCTGAAAGTACCGCTCCATGTATCACAGAAAGTTGTCCACATCTTTGGCCACCGTGAACCTCGGAACTCCTTTGGTTTCGGCGTGTCCACTCGTAGACCTTGCATCGTGATCACACCGTTCACGCATGCAGCTTGTGCTTCAGCAAGCTTACCCATAAGCTCCGCGATCTCCGCGCACATGGCCACCATCATGGCCTCCAAGGGTTCGCACCGTTGTGTCAGTTCCTCCTGCAAGGTCCCCAGCAACTCATGGCGGAGTTCTCCCATGCCGGTCTTGAGCTCTTGCACATCCACAACCATCTCCTCCCTTCCGGCGTCAACTCCATCCACGGTTTAGGTTAAGTCATCCGATCCTTGGACATCGGAGATGAACAACTCTAGCTTCGCCATCCGTTGCGCAAGATCCCTCATTAGATCCTTAGAACTCGAACCACCACGGCTTTTCTTCCCCTTGGCAGCGCCCTTCTCAGCGTTCTGCCCACGATTAGCGCAGTCACCACCCATGGCTGACGCCTCATCAGATCTTAGATCAGCCATTGCACTTGCACTTGGATCGCAAATCAGCTCTGATACCACTTGTCACGGGCCGATCGATCAACTCTCGATCACTCTTCGATTTACTCGTGCGGCCTTAAGGTTTTACCCCTAAGCAGCCTTTCAACACTCGACTCACAAGGAACTTCTAGAGAGAGAAACTCTTGATGAGAGAGAAGCTTTGGTTTTATATATCTTGTGAATGAGAATACAATGAGGGAGGAGACCCCTTTATATATAAGTACTAGGCAAACTATATCCGTAGATCTCCCTTAAATCTAATAGTGGAGATTGCACCTCCCTATCTACCAACTACCAGTATTAATTACACAACTACTACTACTCGCATTTATAACTTATGTGTACAAATAAAGTATCACCCGCCTCTAGGAGAATACTCTAAGTCTCGGGGGTATAAGCCGAAGGTCTTTAGTGTGTCACGCTTGTGCTAGAGAAATCTCTTGGACATGCTTTCTTTCGGGCCGTGACACATGTGTCTTGTAGAATTAGGGCATATTTAGTACATCATTGCATATTAGGGTTAAATTGCACTTCGTTTAATTTTAGATAATATCTTTTCTTAATTTATTATAAGTTTAGGTATTTTTTTAGATATATTGCATTTTAGGATTAGTTAGGTTAAGATAATGTTTTAGTTTAAATTAGGATTTGGCTTAACCTAATTCCTAATATAAATTAAATAGGATCTTAATCTAGTTAGGTAATTTTCACATTTCACCAAATTTCAAATTTCATGAAAAATACAAAATGTCATAGGTTAAATTAGTTTTATTATTTAGGATAAAATGCATTCTTTTAGGAAAAAAATGTCATATGCACATCATTAGGGTTAGATTCATTGAGATGTATGTCATTTGGTATTTTTGCTAAGCTCATTTAATTAGAAATTACATGTCATCAGGATTAGGTCATTTAGTTAATATTGCATTGCATATTGCATTATTTCATTAATTAAGAGAAAACAAAAAAAAAAAGAAATTGCGTGTTATTTAGGAACCATATCTAGGGTTGTTGATGTGGATTTTAATTTAACATTGCAGATACTTTCGTTGCTTTGAGGTAAGTTTTTGCAATTTATTTATTGTTTATTTGAGTGTTAAATTGGCGGATTACACACCCGCATGATCACCTCACATGTTAGGGAAAATGATTTAAAATCAATTCAAACCGATTGCCAAACATTTTTGAAAATAAAAGATTTAAAATCAATTCCCTAAAGGTGGCCACCCTTCCAACATGGAAGGGGAGGTGATGGGTTGCTAAATCTTTTTGAAAATAAAAGAATGGTACTAAAAGGTAGGGCAAAAGTTTGAGAGTGAGTGTAAAGTATGAATAGAGTAGGACTGACCAAAAAAAAAAAAAATGGCATTACAGAAATCTAGTGTAACTAAGTTCCCGTACCCATAGTCTCTGGTTCGTAGGAATAAAGTAAAACTCCTGTTGCTTTACTTAGGTTTCTAATAGACCCACCAAAAATAGATTAGTGGCGACTCCTAGATAAAATCTATTTGCATGTTTAAAAAAAAATTGAACTTAAGTCGCGAATTAGTATGGGCTTGGGAGAGCCCGAGTTAAGTCTAGGCTTAAGAATCCATTAGCCAAACGCTAGGTGATTCACACCCGAAAAAATTGGTCGCAACAATGGCTTAGCGGCACTAGCCAATTTCACAATGGAAAATAGTTGAAAGAATTTTGTTTGACATTTGGCGCCTATGGCCATCACTGCGATAATTCGTGCTACAATTTGTACAATCACCGCTAGAACTTTTAGCGACGTAGCCCCTAGTAGCAATTGTGTAATCTCTGGTAAATCTCTTATTGGCGATTTCGACGGCTGCCAAATACTAAATAATTATCATTAAAAGTCAAACTTCTTGTGGTACAATTGCAAAATGAAACGTGGCCAATCGTGCTGCAAGCGCGGTCTTTTGCTCTTGGTACATTGGATTATTGTTTTCAAAGAAATCAAGGGTCGTCCTCTAGGCTTGACTTAAGTTGCATTTTTGGAGAAACCGATGTAAATTTGGATGTCATGTTGATACTGAATATGTTATATTATAAAATGATTTTGCGTTAAGCTAAAGGAAGGACAATTTCTAATAACATAGCAGAATCATAGAGAATCCACTTTTTATTTATTTTATTTATTTATTTTGATAATCAAAGACAATCCACTTTGGCTGCGTTCGGCAATCAGAAAAAAATTCGGAATATGATATAATTTATCCCATCTTACGTTTGGTGCTTGCTCGAGAATAGGATAAAGTCGGATATAAGGAGGATATATGCCGAATAAAATTATCCCATGGGGGAGGTGAGATAAATGTGGATATGATTTATATTATCCATAATAGGAAAGTTATTTTTATCCTATGCCTACAAGATTCATAAAGTGAACATTGAGATCCAATTTCCCAATTTAAATAACTAAACTAAAAATAAAACTAAAAAAAAATAAAGTAAAATAAATGAAAAATAAAAACAACCTAATTGATTTTCCTTTTTCTCTTGTCTTTTTTTCCTTTCCACACAAGGCTTGTGCGTGGTGGTGGCGGGTCGCCGTTGGGCACCGGTCACAGTCGTTGAATCTCCAGCGTGGGGACCTTGATGGGATCGTGCAAGTGCTTGAGACGTTGGGAAACGTGGTAGGGCAGCAAGCCCAAAATCAAGCCATTGCTGCCACTGTTATAGCCGCCGCTACCACTGTCACCACTGTTGTTGCCACTACTACGCCACACCTGCCGAGGTTCCACCTACGAACGTGATTGCTGACCGACCGATGCATAAGCTCGTAGAGCAATTTTTGAAGTTGAACCCACCAAGGTTTATAGGAGAAGGTGATCCCGAGGCTGCAACTCTTCGAATCCAAGAGTTGGAGAAAGCCTTCGCACTGCTAAGGTGCTCGGAGGAAGAGAATGTGGTCATTGCAGTCTATCAGCTACAGGGAAATGCAAGTACCTGGTGGAGGGCCACCAGAGGAAGTGTATTTCCAGAAGGCGTGGTTCCTGTATGCAACGCCTTCGTTGAAGCAAGGTAAACTGGATACTCTGATGATTATATTCTTGCAACAAAATGGCCTGTCCTGTATTACATTGGAACATTATTTTTCCAGCATAAGAATGTAGTCCTGCAAGATGAAGATATTCCTTATACTAATGTGCGAATTGATTTCTTTCGTCTTGTCACATGTTAAACTTACTATGCCATTTAATATTTTCATGTCTTTATTTTCTCTTAGTGCAGTCCTGGCAGGAGCCATCTGCATTTTTTGGGAGAAGTTAAGAAACATTACTGTAAGTTTCTTTTTCATACGTCACACATGTGCATATGGATCGACCACACTGTGTTCATTAGCGTTTTTATTTGTCCATGAAGTTTCACCGAGTATAAACCTCCTTGATGTGCATCTGTGCAAGATTTCACCGAGAAGCGATCAGACTGAAATCTTGCCAAACATTCTTGGTTATTTATAATCAAACGAAACCATTGTTAAACCCTTCTCCCATACTTTCCCATACTTCCCTCTGCATACTGATAAAACCAGGGTTTATACCACCATCCTGCACTGTTAATCACATTCCCCTTCTTCTTACTCTGTCGCTGAAGGGAGAAGTTACGTTGCCAGAGAGTTGGACAAAGAGGTGGTTGCGGAGTCTTGGCAGGGAAGATGTTGCAGGGAAGATGAATCAGTTGGTAATGATATTAGCTATAGGCTTAAAAGGAGTTGTAGTGTTATTGCCAGGAACAAGAGTGCACGATAATCATATAGGCATAACATTTATAACAGCTTGCGACCAACTTCTAGAAGCGAATCAGGAAGGATGTAGGCTGTCCGCTGAAAAGCGTTCTGTGAAATTGTCTCGCCAACTCTTTACTTCTGTGAAACTGTCTATTATATTCAGTGCATTGTCTCTATTCTCTGCAATTCATCGTCCTGGAAAAAAAAATCAATGCCAAGTACAAATCTCATAGTTCAAATGGTGCTAAATATCACGTTTGCCACTAGTTGTTGAAAATTACTACCGGTCAAGATAACTGTCTGGTTCAATAGTGTGGTTTGCTCCATGGTCCGAGCTTTTCTGGCCTCTAAGGCACTTGACATGAATGCTTTCTAATACATTGCCTTTGGTTTTGGTATATCGCAATAATGTCATATTATCTCACTTCTTGCTGAAGCAATATTCTCCGGACAAGAACTTCTGTAAAACAATATTCTAATACTAGTTGATAGTTACCCAAATCATTTTGTTAGTTTAATCTTACAAAAACCTCCTCAACTCAATTGGCGAGGCTACAGCCAAATAAATCAGGGTCCAGATGACATCAACGAAGTTTTATTAATAGAACTGATTGCAAACAGAGCGAAGATGCGAAAAGGTAAATAAGAGGCCGACCACAGAGTGCTCAAACTTAATAAGCAAATTCAACGCTACCAATTTGCTCATAGTACTTTTTCCTTCATAACATGTTCTCTACGCTCCTAATTCACTCGAAGCTCTGGCGAGGAACGGAAGGGTGGCAAAGGCGTTGCAGGTCACGGGTCGTCGGGTGGAAGCCGGTGACGGGCGTGCGGTGGCTTGGCGATCAGCAGCGACGAACGGGCTGCTGCTGCGGCGTTGGCGGAGCAGAAGAAATGGCGGCCGGCGCGGAGGCGCAGCGTAGGCTCGGCGGCTGGCGTCGCGTTCGGGGCTGGCTGCAGGAGCAGCGGTGACCGGCGCGGGTGCTCGCGGGTGCTGGCGTCGGCGGCGGAGGCTCGGGTGGTCGCTCAGGCGAGCGACGGCAGCAGCGGGGGCGGTTTGCAGGCGGAGACGAGGCGGAGGCGAGCTGCTGCGGGCGTCGCTCGGAGGCGCTGCAAGCGTCGCGGACGGCGACCAGCGGGGGACGGGCGGCAGTGGCGCGGAAGCGAGCTGAGAGGCGAGCTGCTGCGGGCGTCGCTCAGAGGCGCTGCAAGCGGCGATGGCCGGCAGCAGCGACGGCGGGTGTTGCAGGTCGCGCGGCAAGGGGGCTCGGCGACCGGCTCGGGCTGCTGGCGTCGCGGGCTCGGGCAGAGGGAGGCACGGCAGCAGTGGCGGCGCTCGGGCGGGCTGCTGGTGGTCGCGCAGAAGAGGGGGCTAGGAGCGGCGGTGGCCGGCAGCAGCGACGGCGGGTGTTCAGGTCGTGCGGCGAGGGGGTCGGCGACCGGCTCCTTCTTCTTCCTTTCCTTTTTGGTTTTTTTTTCTTTTTTTCTTTTTCTCTCTCCCTCCCTCCCGTCCCTCGCACGTCACCTCTCTCTGTCTCTGTACCCTTTTGATTGACTTTGACCCAACAAGCCAAAAAGAAGTCCCCCTCCCCACGAAGCAAAAAAAAAAAAAAAAAAAAAAGAAGTCCCCCCTTTTTCCTCCGTACATGCCTTTTTTATAGGTGAAGGATTTATATTTTATTTCTTTTTTTTTTTTTCACTTTTTCTCCGTACGTGGTCTCTTTTACAGGCGAAGGACTTATATTTTATTTCCCTTTTTCACTTTTTCGATCTACCCTTCAAATTTAAATCCTTTTTCAATATGCATGAAAATTAACTTTTGCTTGCACATAGCCTCCTGAATATATCATCGAAAATATATGTACTTACGTACAATATTCGCTTTTATCTTTTTCTAATATTCCATCCGAAACATTCCTTTCATTCAAGAAATATCCATCGGTGTATATATTGCCTAAATATATATAAAAAATCTCTTGTCATATCGTCGAATATTGGAAAAATAGAACAAATCATTTTCGAAATATATCTATCTCCCAATTCATAAAAGGGATAATACCCTAAAAAATCCCAAATTGGTACACTTGTGACAAATTTACCCCAAACTTTTTTTGACCACCAAAAATCTCAAATTGGTATACTTTTGACAAATTTATCCTAAACTGGTACACTTGTGACAGATTTACCGTATGTTAGTTTTTGTTAAATTTTATTCTCAAATTATTAAGTTAAATGACACGTGACGCTTGTTAAGGTATATCAATTTAGGATTTTACGTTCCGTTTGTCACAGTTTACAATTTTTATGATTTTTTTGTGGTATTAATCCAATTTAGCATATGGTATATTTGTCATAAATTTACCAGTTTAGGGTTTTTTGCAGTCGAATAAATTAGTTTGGGGTAAATTTGTCATAAATATACCAATTTAGGATTTTTTATAATTAGTCGTGGTAAATTTGTCACAAGTTTACCAGTTTGGGGTTTTTCATGATCAAAAAAATAGTTTGGGGTAAATTTGTCACAAGTGTACCAGTTAGAGGTTTTTAAGGTATTATCCCTTCATAAAATTAAAGCTCATCAATTATCGAAAATAAATAATATAAACTAAATAATGAATGCTTCTAAAATAATATGTTATTTTTGTTTATGAACTAAAAATTAATCTCTAATTTTTAATGTAATAAACAACTAATCGGGTTGTCAAAATTTAGGTGTTATTAGTCAAGTATATCATGTTTATCTAATAGTAGACTTGTTAAAATGGGTTATAAGACTTTTTTTGATTTTATGAATGATTTAAATTCAAAATAATATGGGTATCAAATAAGTTTATAAACTCTCCCTTCATTTTGGATTTTTTTAAATTAGTTTAAATATGAAGTGTTTTAGAAATATGAGTCAACTCATATATGAATTAGGTCGAGTATGAATAACGTGACCGATGGCGATGAGGCGGCGGACTTTGCCTTTTTGCGTCGTTTTTCCCACGTTTCTTTAATTCCACCGTCCTAATTAGCTGGCAACATGGCTGTCTTTTAATATCGTTTGGACCGAAGTCACGTGACCACAAGAGAGATGCGGACAAGACTAGACCAAAGCGAGCACTGGGGTTAGTGGTTTTTTTATGTGTCCATCTAAGACACTTTTAAGTTCAGGACGACCTTAGAACGTTTTCCTACGTTTTTAGAATACTTGAAATAGAAACAAATTAACAGTGGGGTCTCTTATATCCTTAGCAGGTCGGCTCTAAAATAAGTTTTTGTGGACTTGATTTTGGATAGTAGAGTGAATTTTATTTTTCAGATCACTTCTATAACCCCATTTTGCATGAAATGTTACTGTATGGTCTATATATCTCATGTTGAAACCCAATTCAACAATTGATCCGTGGGCTCATAGCGAGATCTACCTTGATTAATGATTGAGATGATATTGGATCACACATTTTGTAGAGCATATAATAATTTCTCATTTCAAACCTTATTGTTTTTCTCAGGCCTTCACCAAAATCTTATTCCCTTAGACCGTATTAGTCAAACACGTGGATCATTTCAATGGGCCTAATTCCCAGCTCTTGAACATTACACATGAAGACGTGATCGAGCTTGGACTGTAGGTGAAGCTTGCCTCGTTCTTCCTGGACCTTCATTTCCAGTGGTTGCTTGCGACCAGCCAGAGGAAGAAGCGAGTGAAAAGAAAAAAAGAAGAAGAAAGAAAGATAAAATGAAAAGAAAAAAAGGAAAGAAAGAAAAGAAAGTATTAAAAAAATATAGGAATAAAAATCAAAAAAATATTCAAATATTGTTAAAAATTATCCGACGGTACCCCGTAAACACCATGTTTTCATTTTAGTGCTGAGTAGCCAATTTTGATCGGACGAACTGAATTGATATAAATATAAAAAATTTAGTACTCAATCGATTAAAAAAATATTTATAATTGAATTGGCACAATTATAATAAATTTATGATTTTTTATTATATTTTTTCCTATTTTGACACGTGAATAAAATTTCCCAACTTTTTGATGAGATGCTTCAATCATTACACTACATCCTCAAAAAAGAATGGTGATGTATTGCTTAAAACACTTACCTAACCTACCGAGTCAGCTCAACAATTGGACTTTTAATTCTCCATGTTCTATATATATAATTCTACGTTTAGACTTTTCAACTAATGGTGTCCCGTTAGTTGGTTAGTTTTGAAAATTATTATCTTTCAGCCAAAAAAAAACCCACCACGTGAGGGAGGGAAGGAGGGAGGAAGCATCGTGGGGCATATATAAGGCTGTTCTCCACCAGGCGAAAATTCTCACTTCCTTGCAGGTTGTGTTAGCATTCGCGCAACATTATTCACCGATTTGCTCGGTTCTTCTTGTGAAGGTATATGTGCAAGCACCTACTTCCACTTGTATTATATCTCGCTGAATTCTGTGTTGAATCATTTTGATTTCGCACTCAGATCATATAATCAATTCATCATGATAAAAAGGTAAACTGTCTCTTGGATTGATGCTTCATAATATGTTTGTAGACTCAATGCTCACATTGAACTAATTTCACAGAGTTTTCTTGATGGAGAACAATAACTATCCACAAACTTATCCGAGTTTCCAGTACTTTCCACCTCCATCGGCATGGATCGATCCGAATTCTATATCATCCAATGACAATAACACCCCAACGTGGGTTATTGTTGGTTTAGTCATTGTTGCCATCATGCTTTGTGGTTTCCTTTTCTATTGCATCCGGTGGCGGGGACCGCAGGGGCCGCAGGGGGAGAAGGGGCAACGAGGGGAGAAGGGGCAGCAGGGGGAGCGAGGGCCGCAGGGGCCGAAGGGGGAGCCGGGGGAGCCCATTTTTGTTCTTTGCTGAGAAGTGCAAGCATAAAGGAGTATCTGCCTTTTTCAAGTACAAATGCCCTGACCATGGGCACTGGATTGGGCGGCCTGTCTAATCTAGACAATAGATGAGACAGAAATTATACTAGTCTTTCTTATCTTATTGTATGCTTAAGAATTTAGAAGATTCTATTTATGTTTGTGTGTGAAACTTAAATGATGCACGGTGATAGATCGTCTACTCTACTATACAATGTTGGAGATTCAATACAATGAATAACTTTTGTGTTGGAGGGTTTTTTGAATTTATTCTTATAATAAATGAGCGGTTTTATGGTCATCGATAAATAAATTTTTGAATTATAACAAATTATAACTATTTGCATTTTTTCGTAATTTCTATACAAAATGTCATAAAATCGACCAATCAATCCAACATACATAATAAAAGAGTTCCGGCTCTTGGTGGAGAACCATTTGATAGATTTGCTCTATTATTGCCTCATATTCCGAAGAGTCATTGGAACTAAGTCAGCTAGTGATATAGGCAAAATAGAACGGACTATTTTATTCGATTTTTTGGGTGGGCTTCGTACTCCAATCTGTAAGGGGGGGAACTACTAATCCCTACTTGAAATGAAGTGTTGATGAAGGACATATTCAAGAAGAGTTCCGTGAGTGAATGGAAGTGCAGTTGTGACATATAATCCTGAGAGTCTGACGATCAATGGATGAGACGACATCAATTGTTTCTCATAGGATCCAGCTAGCATAACGATTCCTTAATTTATATCGGTGTTGTCGTGGCTATGGTTTTCCATTGCCAAAAGATGGAAATCAAAAGAGCAAAAGGAGCAGTGGGATGGGATCCTTATAGTTTATCTAAAGAAATAAAATCCAACTGATGATGCCTAATAAAACCCCCACATTGCCTTTTTAGTAACTTCCATTGTTCATCGATGTAATTAGGCTTAGCCTCGTAGCCCTCTAAGGGACCATGTGCTAACTTGCAAGAAATCAAAACTAGTATCTTGTCTTTCCATGTACTATAAACTTCTTTATGATACAAAAAACAGAGAAGTAAAAAGATAAACAATTATCAGAAAATTATCAAGCTTAGACATTGCACTACTAGACAACCACACCACCAATCAAACACGAGGCTTGATAGAGTCGGAAGATAAAGCAATCAAATAGCATCCAGGCTATGCAGAAGGTACAATATATGATTAGGAAAAATAGAAAGAAGCATCCTACGTAACAAGTCAAATGTGTAGAATCGAGCTTTTAATAATGGAGTTGAATCGAGTTCAATTTCTAGCCCTATATACTATATTGTGTCAAGCTCGAGCACAAGGATTTGAAACCAAATTTTGTTCACATTCATGATTCAATGTCAAAGTGTTGATTTCAAGTCAGACTTTGTGTAGAAAAACTACTTCAAATCAATAAGTAGCTCGATTTCATCTTTATAATTTTTTTGTTAAATGAAATAACTTATCTTATAGTCTTTAGAGCATTGACCCCACTAAAAATATATGATAGTTCCATCCTGCATGCTGACAAGTATGATGCGAGTCATCTTCAAAATTTCACGAACCTCCTCCGAAACATGAACATATCCAATCAAAGCACGACTCCTGAAAAATAAAACTGCAATCAATCTTGCAAGAAAGTTTTTAAAAAAGAAAAATTGGAGCATCTCTTCTTATCGTGCCCCTGGACGAAACCGATTTGGACGAACCCCGCAGTAAACATCCATTTCTCAGATCATAATGTAACACGAATTGAAGTGTTATTGACTGGGGCAGTTCTGGGAAAAGCAAGTAAAATGTTTGGGCCAATGAGGACACGACTGGGGCAGATATCATATTTTTCAGGACGACGAAGACCATGAAATCATGTGCTATATTGGTCAATGAGACAAAAAAATCAAAGATGCTGATGAGGACGCGGTCGGGACAGAAATCATACTTTTTCACGATGACGAAGACCATAAAATCAACGACGACGAAGACCATAAAATCGAAGACCATAAAATCAACGACGACGTAGACCATAAAATTAAATGCTTTTGGTCGATGAGACAAAAAAATCAAAGATGCCGATGAGGACGCAATTGGGACAGAAATCATCCTTTTTCACGACGACGAAGACCATAAAATCAAATGCTATTGGTCGATGACACAAAAAATCAAAGATGTGGCCGACGCAAGCTTTCGGGACTGAGTGCAGGGTCAGTCAAAGGAAAGTGCGACAAAATTTCCCTTACTTGATGGATTTCCAAGATTATTGATACAAAGTTCGAGAGAACCGGCAACAATTCATAAAAAATTAACCTAATGTAGAATCAATTTCTTCCCACGATTAAATGGACCAAAATCAACTCAACCCCTCTAATCTCGTAATGAATAAAAATAATGCCAAAATGATAAAAACAGACAAAAGCAAACACAACAAGTTTACGTGGAAAATTCAACGCGAAAAAAATTATGGATGATTCAAAAAATTTCACTAATCACAAGAAATAGTAAGATGCACATAAGTTCTTCTTTAGTAATTTATTAGAGATTCAATATTAACAATATACTGACATTTTGTCACTGTAAAAGCGGATTAATATACATATATATATATATATATATATATATATATATAATGAAGTAAGAAACTCTAATCGTAATTGGAGAAATTTGAGATAATTTAGAAAAAGTGTTCAATGAACAAAACGGATTGGCAAATGAAACTGATGGACTTGCCTATCTCGACTCATCTGTCTCGGTCTTATAACAATATATTGAAATTTGAGTAAACTCCGATGATATTTGGCCTTCGATTCTAGACCGGATGTCACAGCCCACTTCCTGTCTTCTCCGAACAAGCAGCCCGACTTTCTTTTCCTTTATTGCATTTTTGACTTTTTGACCTTTTTATTTATTTATTAACATTAACCAGGCCCCACGCAGGTAGACCCAGGCAACATTAATATCTAGTACAATCGATAAAAGAAAAGGATGACCGTCAAGTTGATTGCCAAATAACCTATCAATAACTTATCAATGCGGTTAAAAATTTAACAACTTTGAAATGAATTAAAGAATAACCAACTCTTTGGAAATTTTACAAGCATCATAAATAAATTGCAAAAACTATAATAAGTCAATTTATAAACTTACCAACTTCTGCTCACTCTCCTCATCATTTTGATTTTTTCATTTGTTGATGATCTCTAAGTACCCCCTCCAAATGTCTCTTTTCCGCGTGATGAAATGAAACTCATTATGTGATAGACTTGAATCGGATGGTTGAAACAGGAGGGTTGTTTTTGGAGGCCTATAAAGACAAACTACAAGTAAAATGTAGCTTGTGATTGAGTGCTTGCAACAAGAAAAATCGAAACACATTAAGTGTTCTTGAGATCTATCTCTTTGCTGCTTCATTATAATCTATTTAGTTTTGATCCTAAAAGTTAGCAAGGGTGCCAAAATCATTTGTATACATATGGAAGAAGTGGTCATGCTTAGAGAGAATGCAATTGTTTAGGTAAGAGACGAAATATGTGAATGATTATTTG
Source organism: Eucalyptus leucophloia subsp. euroa (assembly GCA_017140325.1). Taxonomy (NCBI): domain Eukaryota; kingdom Viridiplantae; phylum Streptophyta; class Magnoliopsida; order Myrtales; family Myrtaceae; genus Eucalyptus; species Eucalyptus leucophloia. Next base: position 18,293,836 of record CM029469.1, on the reverse strand, counting down.
AAACACTTAGAAGTGTGGTTAAATAATTTTGGGGGAGAATATGTCTACCGTGTTGTGTGCACAAGGTGTGAGAACATCTATTGAAAGAGATCTAATAATTATTTATTCTATAGTGAGATAGCCGTAGGAGGGGTTGAGTTTGTGCAATACAAAGTTCTTGGTAATTGCACTATTGGCTGAAGTAGTGAATTTCAATCTAATGGGGCTGCTAGAGCTAGAAGAGAAAGCATATCCTAATTGAAACTCTATAAATAGCTTTTGTAATTTCTTTATCCCTAAACTCTATAAGTTTCTTATTGCAAATTAACAGTTTAATTGCATATAATTTTTTTTTTAAATAAGGTGCTGGTTCTAGAAAGATAAATAATTTTATATGTATAAAAGAACACTTCACCCCTTCTTTTATGTATTTGGACCTAACAATATGGATTGCCACGTTGGAGGTGTCAAATTTTGTATTATCACAGTAATGTGACTTGCGAGCTTTGTTAATAATTTAAAGGATTTTACTAAGGACAATGAAAAAAATCATTATTTTTGAAATTTTTTTATGAGAACTTGAGATGGAGTTTGAAGCTTTACACTATAATTTAGTTTATAATATTAAAGTTGGATCGAGTTTGATGCGAGTATATATATCGTATTGAGTTGAGTGTGAGCATGAGATTGAGAAAACCGAATTGTCATACTTTTGAGATAATTGCACAACCTCTCCTAAAATTATTATACTGAAATTTCAAACCTATTAAAGTATAAACTTTTTAATTGAAATAACGTAGACTTAAACTTAGAAGGGAAAAATGCAATAAACCATTTTAGCTAAATCTCAATGAATTCATCTAACATGGCGTTTCAATTATTTTCGACTATTTAAGTGTAATGACGTCATCATGACATGATAAGACGACGCAGTTTTTCTTTTGATTTAAGCATCCGATAGAGAAATGTCAATAGGCTTATTTTTGGAATTTAATACTCTCCCTTGTGCCTTATTGTAGGCCAAGGCACGAAAGAATATAATGGGAACCCATCCTTGTCCGAAAGTAGATGCACTAGTGGAAGTACCGCTTGTCACTTCCATGTCATCAATGAGGCTATCTAATCATTCATTGTCTTGGTAAAAGACGATGATCACGTGCTTCCGTTGGCCAGCAATTAGTACACTGCTAAGCTGCCATCAAAATAGGATTGCATCTCCATAATTTTATCCGTTTGTTTGTTGACGCGATGCCTAAGAAAAATGCTCCGTCCATTTTGCTTCTTTTGGCTTTACATAATCTCCTCCATTCAACAAGTTCAAAAAAAAAAAAAAAGCTCCTCCATTCAAAAGGTGTTCTAATTTCCAATCTAGTTTTTGACCATGACGACCAAAAATACAGATGCCATTGGTCCATGAGAAAAGCTAATGTTGGCTGATGAAAAGTTGGAGTATTATTGCCTATTTAGAGCACATAGATATTTTGCTTTACTTTTGGCTCGGATGATTAAATAATACGATCGAGAATGAAGATGGAACTATAGCACAAATGTAACGGAAGTGTATCTTTGATTAAGAGAATGGTTTAAAATACATTCATAAAAATAATTATTTATATTGCTTAAAAAATAAACGAACTAAAAATTTGTTTACCTTCTACGGAAAATATTTGGACATAAATTATTATGAAAAATAAAAATGTTTCTTATAAAATAATTACTTGAGTGATATAGACAATCATTTTTACGAAAATATTTATCAAATTATTTATTTTTTGCGAAACAAAAAAAGTCTAAGGGTGCACATGACAAAATCTCTATTTCTTTATTTCTCTATTTTTCTATTCCCCGGAATAGGTTTGGAACAAAATTCCGTTAATAATGTATTTTTTTTTAAATTTCCGGAACATATTTCTATTTCAAAAATAGATTTGGAGCAGAAATTAGAAGTTAAAATTTTAACTTTTCTTATTTCTAGAATAGAAATGGGAAATCAAAATTTTTCTTATCGTTCACTTTTGTCACTACCCGTTGCCCATTTGCCGCCTGTGGGATGTCGGATGCTCGCCGTCGGCCTCGGCCATTGGACGTCGGCCGCCAGCCACCGCACTCCGATTGCCCGTCGCCAGATTGCGGACGCCCACCGTCGTTGGTCACTCATCGCTAATCATTGGATGCCCAAGGCTCACCACCAACCATCGGATGTTCGTCGGCGACCGTCCGCCACCGACCACTAACCACTGGATGTCGACCGCCCGCCACTTGCCGTCGGACTCGACCATTGGCCACTCGCCCCCAACCTCTTGTCACCGAACTACGGATGTCGGACGTCGATGTCGAACTCCGGACGTTGGACGCCGGCCGCCAGTCGTCATACTCTGGTGTTGGACTTCGGACTTTGGCCACTCGCCACCGGTCACTGGTCTTGGCGCCGGACACCGAACGTTGGACTTTGGCTGCCTGCCATCGGTCATCGGATGTCAACGCCGGTCATCGAACGTCGGACTCCGGCCACCAGACGCCGGTCGTTGCCACTACTAGAAATAGAAATTTATTTTGTTATCAAATGAATTTTTATTTCAGAAAACACATTTCTTTACTTTGAAACTTGTCCATGGAATAGAAATTGAGAAATCAATTTCTAAGCAAAAATTGATTTTTGTTCCAGAAATTTTGTCATATGTACCCCAAATTACCAAATTGATTCAGAAATTCTTTTCTTAGGTTGGGGTCAAAGTGGAATTCCATGTTCAATTATGCTCACCGAATGAAGCCCATCTCTTAAAATGATAAAAATGTTGTACGTGTAAGATATGGAATGCGTCTCCAATCAACGCATACAAATTGCATAACTGAAAACTAGGGATAGAAACGGGATGAAGAACCAAATAAGATCCCTAAACATTTTCTCGATTATTGTCCTCTATTTGATTTTACAGTTTGGGATTCCTTTCATGATTTCATGACAATTAACCAAACATTACATTAAGTGTTTTGAGGTGTCATTGTGGATAATCTTCCAATTACTTATAATCTTCCATTTTGCGAGGCCCATCTCTTCGGCCTAGCAAAATGTTAGTATTTCAAAATCGTGCATTAGGAAGCCACTTTTGTGGGGAATTTGTTTTCTCTCTAAATTTTCCAAGGCTAAAAATGAATTTGAAAATTGCTCATCCTGGTCCAACTCCTTTATCTTGAGGAAGGAGTGCGGTCCTTGACACTGTCTAGACGAAAGATGCCTTTTCTTTCCGTGGTATCTGAACAATCATCAATTCTTTGGAAGTGTCAAATTCTTTGGAAGCTGACACGATCTTTCCATTCTGTGTTCCCTCAGCATCCCATTTGAATTAGGTTAGATCAAATGAAGAATTTATGGTTCTTCTTGCTCTTTTTCTCAATCCATGCCATGTTGATTACATGATTTTTGGGAAGTATCCCAATGTTCCTTATTACGTGTGTATGAGAATCGTAATTGGCAAATCTGAAACCTTTCTGGACCCTTCCAATACCAAGCGGGCCGATGTTTGGATCTCCAAATTCAGCCATCATGTTTTGGCAGAGCATGAGATTAGTTTTAGATTGGAAGGCATGATGCAAAACAAATTCAGAATGGAAATTGCTGAAAATAAGCAGCAACGAAATTACCTCAACAGAAAAGATGCATAACTTATGAAAAGAGAATAATAATAACGGAAAAGATACATAGTTATCGTGCCCAGTTGATCCGGTGCCTCAACTTCAGAACAGCTGATCGTCTAAAGGATATGACGCAGAATTTTTTGATCTTCTCACTGCCCTCAAATATTTAGTAGCCCTAGAACTTCAGGACTTGCTTAGGATGGCTTCCAAGTTTCCCCAATGATTTATCCAGTGCAATGTGGAAATCACTAAAAGAAACCAGCTCCGTCCTGCAATTTTGGAGAAATTCATATGCATCCACAGTCCAAGTACACTATCTTGAAGATAAATACTATTAGAGACACTATAAGACCTAAATACAGCAATTTGAGTGGTGGTTACTGAAGACATACTCGTATTTTAACTTCCCATCCGGCACTAGCTCGAGCAAGTGATCTATCATTCTTCTGCACCCCGTTACATCATTTGAACTCATCCAATTATGCAGCCAAAATCCCCTCAAAGAAAGATCCTGCAAACCGTAAGAACCATTGTCTCATTGATTTATGTACTCCCCTTAGTCTTGACTCTAGGGGTAATTTTTTTTTTTCGCTCAAATTTGGTTGCGTCAAATACTGAAATTGAGATTTTGGGCCAAATTTAGACAAAAAATAAAAATAAAACAATAGGGCATTGACCAAGATTGAGACCGAAACGTAGACAAATCAAATTGTATGGCTTGACTGAAATAACCTTCTAACCATCAGTGGAAAATTTAGTTCGCTGCTTCTTAAGTTACCTTGAAGATAAAATATGAAGTTGACACTGTAATTGGTTTCTTAGACATCCCACCATATGTCACCATGGCTCCTCCTCGCTAGAGAACAAAAACTAAATCAGCTCTCTACAGAAAGATAAGGGAAGCACTAAACACGAATTTAACACTTGTCCAACCTCAAAAATTTCATCACCAAGGAAGCAGCGTTGCCACCAGTGCAGTTTAATCCTAGGGCAGGGTCTTTTAGATCACCCTAGTAGCAAGTCAATAAGATGTAAATAAAGAACTCAAGTGCCGATGGCCAAACATGGATGTGTTTCATGCATGAGAATATGGTAGAATGGATTAATGGATGGATGATACCAGTAGACTCTTGACATTCTTTATTTCTAATTGGCTCTCGGTGAACACTTCTTCAGCACCAAGTTTCTTCAACGCCTCTTTTGCTTCATTAGAGCCAACTTTGTCACAGGAAAAGGATGGCCATGAAAGCATAGTAAAATTCAAATTTAGTTACTGATATGCAGTGCTAATTGCTAAGTTGGAAAACAAATAAAGAATCCTACCAAATTTGTGCTTAGATGTCATAGCATGAACTAATAAGTTGGCTGAGAGAGCCCTACTAAATTAATGCGTCAAGCACCACAAAGTGTTTTCTGACCTCTTTTTGTGTCTCATCATAGAATTAAAAGAAAAGGTGGAAAATTTCACTCCAAAAGAAGTTGCAAAGCAGAGAGAGGTCTTAGATATACTAAAAGGAAGTTTCCACCAGCAACCGAAAAAGATGGAATTACCAATGCCTAGCAGTATGATGATCTAAACATACCAGCAATCAATGTCTAGAACACATGATGATTGCAAAAATAGTAGAAGAAGCATCAACAGTAACAAGTCACTTCTGATAAGCAATGCAGAAAGATCTCTGTTCAATTCACACTACAGTTAACTGCCTTTGCCTTTGATAGATTCAAAAACAAGTCCTTCTAGTCTTTCCAAATACATGTTACCTCACAACAAAACCTCATCTTTATACTGGGAGATTAAAGGATGTTAGTTGATGTACCTACACAAACCTAAAGTACCTTCTTATTTTCTTTGATAAGTTCAACATAATTAGTTCTTCAAAACGCCCTCATAACAGAACCATTCTTGCATGCCAATGCATGTACTAATGCTCAGTCAACCACATAAATTCCTGCCCATTGTAGCACCTAGCCAAACACTATAATTACTTCAAGCTTAAAAGGGTTAGCTACAGTAACACAAGCTGAAGGTCCACTTCTCCCTGTTATTTGATGCAAGAGATCTCAATCAATCACACCAGCTTCCAAAAAGCAAATCAGATATATGAGAATGCTAAATATTTTGGCACATTTTCAATTTGTAAATTGATATATCATCGCCACAACCGAACATAATCAACATATTTGTGCATCTGGCAATTGTTCATAACTTTTAGTCCACTAGCAACATTCATAATTAGAATAGGAAAAGACAGAGTTGCCACAAGTAATTCAGTCCCCAAAGAGTTCCAACTTGTCATCACAGAGGTTGAATTTCAAATATAATTCAAGCTGTGTAACCATCAAAAGCTACTTCAGAAGCTGAGTAGACAAGAGCTCAATGCGTCCCAGGAAAAAAAAGGGCTTCTAGCAATGGTTAAGGCAGATCACAGAAAGGAGAAATAAAAGCAAACCCACACATACCCTTGCTATCTAAAGTCTACACAAAAGTTTTAAGCAACAGTAGTGTGACGAAAGTGATGTGGTATCAAGGTTATTGAAAGCTTTCAGAGAGCACCTGTCCCTGATTATGTTGATGCTATGGATGCCATGGGATTTCGCAATTTGGATGAGGCATCGACCCACCATACTCCTAACCCCTTTTTGCACAATCGAATCCCCTAATGATCATAGTTGATTAGGACAACTTAGGATAAATTGCTTACGGTGAAAGTTGGGGGACAGCTAAGAGACTCTGTATTGTCTATATGCTGGGTTCCAAAGAGGCGAAGTCTTCAAGCATTCTCAAAGCGGTTGGAGGATTAATTGAAATTGTCGCAGCATATTCAATAGGAGAATTCTTATCCATTTTTTTGCCACACACTCTGGTCTTTCACAATGTAAGTTTGCCATGTCCCCGAGCACAAAAACTATTCACCTTTCAACACACTCAAATTTACAATGGGTAAGTGCTAGACATGGATTTTCTGCATAACAAAACAAGTCGGTACTTATGGAATGCAAAAGTTTCTTTTATTTATGAAGACAAATACTAAGGTGTGTATAACAATTTTGATTTTATTTTGGTTGATATTCCACTCGTTTCTCTTCTGCATCTAATCAAATTTTCGCCAGGTTGAAAAGGTTAAACATGCTGGAGCAAATATAGAAGATTATCCTTTGGCTGGATAAAAAATCATTCAGAAGTGATAAACTAGATGAGCATGGCTGGTCCACTGTTAATCTGATATCACTTTAAGACTTAGGTAATACTGAAAGAATGTTTCACCAAAAGAGAGTGGAGAAGGAATGACCAAATCGCCAGGAGAAAGATCCTTCATGGCAGAGCCAACTAAGTGCACTTCGCCAACTCCTACACGTACTCCGACTGCGGGCAGCTGTGGCCTCACCGGACACACACCTAGATCAAAGTTTATGCATGAATTATCAAATAAACCTCACGCAAAGTAATAAATAGTACATGGATGGATTATGATCTGACTTTGTAACTATATATCAATGTTCCTCAGGAAATGGAGCAACAATTGTCAAAGTCAAACAGTGAAGTCATAAAAGATGCATTAGCCGCCTCAGAATCTCGCAGTTAGACTTTTATTCTCTTCCAATATGTCAGCAACCAAAGATAAACTCACCATGACATATAATCCACTCGTCGATCAAGTCCATGGGTGAATAATGAGTAAGAAGGCGCCGATCGCACATGAGGCATAAATAGGACATCATCGCAAATCATTTTAGTTTTTTTCGTGAATTCAGGTTACTTTCTAAGGATGAAGCGAATCCTAAAATCAATTTTATAGGACACAGAAGCCATCACGGATATGTCAGTAGCCTCGAGGTCCCCGAAACATCGAACTCCTCCGCGATGTGCTCAGTCCACCATCAAAAACAGCCCAAAAACGTTCACCAAAATCAAGCTTAACAGTTGAGCTCGGATCCGAAGTAAAGGCCGGTCCGTTATCGAGGCCCGCCCATCATTTCAACGGGCCCAATTCACGGCTCCTGAACATCGAACGAGAAGACGCTGCGCGATTGGGCCATCTCTCTCTCTCTCTCTCTCTCTCTCTCTCTATGGACTGAACTGTTGAAGCTCGCTCCGTTCTTCTTGGAGCTTCATCTCCGGCAATTCGAGCTCCTCGATCTCCCGAAGCGATTCGCCGGGAACAGGAAAATGAGGCACCGGCTTTTCACCATTGCGTCACGGAGTCGCGGCAGAAAGCAGCCGTCCCCGCTCGCCTCGCGCTCGTTTTCGCTGCTTAGCTCGCAATCGGATCGGTGGGTTCCGGTCATGCTTCGACTACGCTCGTGATTTTCTCCGATGTTCTCTTTTTCTCTTCTTCTTCTTCTTCTTTTTCGTCGGTGATCGAATGGACGGTCGTGGTTTCGTCGTGCAGGCCTTCGTTCGGCATCGCCTTCGACATCGACGGCGTGGTCCTCCTCGGTCACACTCCCATCGGCGGTTCTCCTCGCGCGCTCCGGAGATTGTACGACGATTCTGGTAAAGCTTTCGCCATCGCTTGCTGATATACCTGCGAGGCTTATCTCATGCTGGTGATCGTGCTGTTTCACCTGTCTTCCAATGTTCTACGTTCCGAACTGATTGCTACCGAAATTTCTGATGGACTGTAAAGGGCGGCGGATATCGAGATTCGTATCTGAATCTCGATATCTGCTATTTGTAAACTGCTATCACTTTATGTTCTACATCTTTTCAGGAAATTTGAAGATACCTTTCGTGTTCTTAACAAATGGTGAGTGTTCGTGATTGCTTAAATTTGTTAGTAACCTTTACTATTACATTTCTCACTTTCGATGTGTGTTAGCGAATGTGACCGTCGTTCTATAGAGTCATCACCGGTGAGTGCCGTGATATGATGGTCAAACTAAAGTTTTCAAGTTGCAAGCTGGGCATCATACGCTTATTGTGGTTGATTATTCAGTTATCAGCAAGTATTGGCACTTTTAAGATCTAATAGTAATTGTCTTGATGATTTTGAGATTGCTGCTATCTTATGTTTAAGTCATTCAAGCAATTTGAATCTGTGAGGCCTTTTGAGATGCCCTTACCTATAATTGTTCAATATGTTACTCCCTTGAGATAAGAAATTTCGCTTGTCAATTCTTGAAGAAGCGATAATTAGTTTTTACTGCATGCTGCTAATAGCAATGGCTGGTGCAGGAGGTGGCTTTTCTGAATCCAAAAGAGCCCAGGACTTAGGTCAACTAGTAGGAGTCAACATTTTACCTTCACAGGTAGTTCGTCTCTTGTGTTAGAAAATCGGCTTGCCCTCACGATTTTGCTTGTCATCAGGTCCAGAATTACTTTGTTTCGTTTCTCTCTCATATTTTGACCAAGATAATTTGCAGGTCATACAGGGCCACACACCTTTTAAACAACTGGTAAATAGGTATGGATTTGTTGGATTATCTCCATGACCAATGTCCAACGAGAAATGCGGCATACTAATGTAAATCAGAACTGAGCATTTTCTATAACATTTGCTTTTTTTCATTTATCTCGCTCGTGATTATGAAAAGTGCGAAATAAAATATAGTGCATGTGTATTATTAGCTTGATAAGAATTCTCCTGTGCTTTGTTCTTGGAAACTAGGGGAATGCACTACCTATATTATATTATATGAGTTGAAAAGACTGAGAAGAGTGCCAATGCATGTACTAACTATTCTAAAAGAATTCTGCGTAGGCTTTTCTATTTTACTCGTGAATATGCTTCTCTATTTTATTCATCTGTTTCCTAAATGAGGTTTTTGCACAGATTTGAGAACGAACTTGTCGTTGCTGTTGGCAAAGGAGAACCTGCTGCTGTAATGTCCGAATATGGATACAAGCAAATATTTTGACCACTTTCTCTAGGTTTGCAAATGTACCCAGCAATGTCTCAATTACTTGCTCATGCATGCAGGTGTGTGGGTGGGGGGAGGGGAAAAGAGAGAGGCAATAGGGATAAAGATATTTATTTAATAATACTGATATCGATGGATATTACTTTAATCTAGGTAATACGGCAAGCAAAGTTAACAGAAAGCACTCAAGTTCTCAGGGACTTGAGCAATCGGAGAGGAGTCCTCTCCATAAATCGTCTTAGTTGTCTGTGTCCAATACTCCTGGAACAAGAACTCCGACAACTTGATTCTCCTTTTTTTCCTCTCCGGTTGACCCTCTTTCTGCTTATATCTTTTCTACGCAGAAATGTTCTGTCAGTTGATGAGTACACTAGCTACTTTGATGCCATTGATCCACCGGCACCATACAAGAGATGGACAACAAAGGCAGACATTGACCTGAATAGCAGTTCTAATGCGATGGCGAAGAGAAAAATTGCTGTGCAAACACAGAGAGTTCAGGCAGCATTTGTAGTCAGTGATTCTGTTGACTAGAGCAGAGATATTCAGGTTGTGACCACTCTAATGGACCTTGTCCTTTCTTAGATTATATAATTCAGCTTTTGAGTCCATACTGGGACTTTAGTCACACGAATTCTAAATCTTTGAACTGATTATCGAAAGACACTAGGCTTTGTTTTTTTGTTCAGTAAATACTCTGCAACTTTAGTCATCATCTTTTTAGAAGTCTAGTGGGCACTAAAATAAAGTTTGAAAGAAGTGATAAAATGGAGTGTTATCATCTATCTATTTGTGATATTCTTATCTTTCCCTTGAATACCCCAGTGTTATATCCAAAGTTTCACTGGCTTGGAATGGAATTTCAAATTCCAGCCAAATTTGGGTGACCCATCACGTGATAATGGATCTACATGGTCACACCGCCATTAGGAAGAAAAACCCTTAAATTTTTCGGGATATTACTGATCCTTGGAGGTTAATCGAGCGATGAAATTTTGGTGATTAGGATTTTAGGGCAAATCATTTTAGGCTTAATTCCGATCAATATGTTAGTCGTTTTTGCCGAATCTTGAACCTATGGGTTCGTCTTGGCATTTTCTTTGAAACCCATTGATTAATTTGATCGAACATGGGCAGTGGAAGAAGACCCAGGTGGCGAAATGAGGACAGCTCGTGGTGAAGGAACGGCGGAATGAGGGTAGCTCGTGGTTTTAGAATTAATGAGCCGATTTAAATGTGATATACACTAGCTACAAAAGGTAATACAAAGAACATATCTTTGGATGATCGACGATTGACAATCGATAATTGAGAGTGTTGATAATGATCAACCAAATCATTCACACACAAGAGCAATTGCTAGCACAATTGTAATTGTGAGGTCTCTCAATTTTTCTCTTAGGTTCAACATGAGATAGGTGGTGTGTCTGAACTAGAAGCTCGACACTTGTGAGGCTAGATTTGAAGAACGTCAAAACCCGCAA